>CM051379.1:15152859-15602859 GCA_028015245.1 Cardamine occulta | reverse complement strand
GATTGAGGAGGAAGAAGAAGAAGATGATAGAGCAGAGGAATAAGAATATTGGAGATTTGGGTAAAATCCTTGTATTTATCTTCTCCTTTTGCTGGAGCAGACAAGTGGGGTTCCACTTTGGCTTGTCCTCTCTCTAATTATTATGTAGAATTGTAACATCCAATTGTTTAAGACTATAGGTTACAAAATAAAGGGTTTAATTATCTATTTCATTTCACTTTGCTCTTCTGGAATATATTCCAGTTTTCTAACAACTTTAAACTTGGTAAACTTAAATTTATGAATTTGTGAAGGAAAAAAATTATTTTCCACAAACATATTTATTCAAAATTCAACTTAGCAAGTGATAATTTATTGAGTAACCAAATTTTAATCAGATTTTGTATATGACTTACCAAATAAACTTAGGCAATACCCATTAATAAACATCGAATACATTATCTCTATACTATTAAAAAAAAGTATTCTTAATACTTTTTTTAATAGTATTCTAGAACTACCTATTTATAATAATTAATTTTTAATAAAAATATATTAAAATTATCAATCTAAAACGGATAATTATATAACAGAAATTGGTTATCAGATGTGAAATTTTTTAGACAAGTACTAGACATGATATGTTCCCGTCCCAAAATAGACAGGTTTAAAACAAATATTAGAAAACTAATTATATAATATATATATACTAAAATAATATATCTATATAAATATATTGAACTTTTTTTTAGTTAATAATCTGATATGGTAAAAAACAATGTAATTGTATGACATCATGATTAAGAGACCGCCAAAGCAAAAAATCTTCATATATGATTTTTTTTTTTTTTTGGTATTGAGAGATGATGTCGTTACATGTTTTGGTTTTCATTTAATTAGGAATTTTTTACTTAGATTGATTTAGTATCTAGTTCTATAGGAATTGCTCTAAATTATTTCAATGAGAATAAATAACATAATTAATTTGACATAGGTTTGAAACATATTATAAACTGTAAAAAATAAAATACTATAAATATATATTAAACAAAAAAATAAAAAATATTTATAAAACATAAAGAAACACAAAAATAGTAAATTAACTTAGCATAATAAAATAAAAATATTAAGTAAAAAAAACAAAAACAATAAGAATGTCTTGCTAGTCATCCACCATTTTCCTTTAATTATGTTTAATTTTCTATTTTTTCCAACTACTAAACTATGGGATTTTTTGCAAACTATCCTATTTATGTTTTTTTATTTGAAAAATACCTTCTTCATTTATTTATTTTAAATCAATATTTACATATATATGATATGACAATTTTACACTTATTTAATTTACAAGTCATTTATTTTTAATAAATAAAACGAATTTTATAAATAATAACAATTATTATTATTATTATTATTTAAAAAAGTTTTGAGATAAAGATGTTTTATTGATTTTATATAATAAAATCCATTTAAATAATCATTTGAAACATAAAAAAATTAAAACATAGGTTTTTTTTTCATAATTACTCTAAGTATTTGCCTTCAATATTCATGTACGACAAAGCATAAAGTAAAAACAGAACATTAGCTCTCACAAGCAACGTGAATCAAATATGGATTTTTCAATAACAGAGAATAAAATCTTCGTTTGAAATCTTTTTGATAAAAATATAAATATTTTTTCATTATTTCTCATATAAAAAGAGAATTGTTTAAAACCTTGTTGAGTTTAGAAAAAATTAGTCTGGAGAATTGTCTCGTCGAAAATGAAGATGTTGTGATTTTTTCAGAAATTTATATTTTACTCAATTAATAAGAGATATTTAAGAAATTTTAAAGAGATTTTCTTTATGTTTTTGGCAGATAAAATCTTTATTTTTTCTGTAATATAAAAGATATACTCGATTTTATTTTTTTAAATTGATTTTTTCAAGAAACTATATTCACTTTTAAAAGGGTATTTTAGTAAAACAGTAACAGTATATTTTTTGAAAAAATAGACTAAATAAAAAGAAGATATTTTTCAAATAAAAAAACTGAAACATTGTATTTTTCTAAATTTTCTCTTTGTTCTTTTTGGTATATTTTGAAATAATAGTTCAAAAATATAAGAAATATTTAACTATATGTTTGAACTTACTGGAACTTTTTAAAATCATTACAAAGTAATGATCTATATCTTCTTTAAAGATTCATTTTCTAAAATTTCTACAAATTAAAAAAAAAGCACAAACTTAGAACATTAAATATTAACTATGAACTAACTGTAGTGTTTAAGAACACTTTATACGCTAAGCGGTTGAAGTTAATTGTTAAATGTCTAATATCTTATGACATTATATTGAAATCTAAATAATTTTAGACAATCTAGGCATTTACAACATAAAATAATATTATATATATAATTTAATATCATAATTATATTATATATATAATATTATTTAGATTATATATTATATTATAATCTAAATAATATTATATAATTTAAATAAAACCCTTATGACGGACCACATTTTCTCTTCAGAAACTGGTTGATGTGCATTTTGTTGAGTGTATTCCCATGGGACAAACTCATGTTTTCCGTCCGGATCAGATTAATAAACGACCACTTGAGTATGTCAAGAAAAAAGGTTCCTCTGTCAACTCAACAAAAACTCAAATGAGTTTAGTGTTAATTTTGCATAATTCATCCTCCGCGCTAGAAGAGATTTTGTGGATAACAGTGATGCTGACAGTAATTATTGATAAGTATGGGGAACAAGGTTACAACATCTTCAGCCATTTATCAATTGAAGACGATTCTGCTAGGCCTGATAATGTAAGTGACTCACTGTTTCTTATGATAAAATATAGAACCATTTTAAATCACTATATAATTATTTGAGCAATGTTAAATATAAAATAACACATTGCATTTATGTGGGATAGTACAACAAATGTTATTGGACAATCTTTTTAATTTTTCAAATCTTACCAATAATCATTATAATTTTTTATTTAGTTAATTAATTCTCTAATAAATAGCTCAGAAACCTCAATATATAGATATTTAAATTTTAATTCTTAATATTTTAAATTTAAATCTGTTTATTTTTATTTAATATCTCCTAAATAAATATAAATTTTTTAATTAGAATATTTAAACAATATAGTATTTAATGTTTTTAAATAAATTCATTAAGGATACAACAATAAAATTAATTATAGTATTGTGATTATTTTTGTATCCTTAATGATTTTATTTTAAAAAATATTATATTGTAAATAATAATTTAACAATTATTACTTTCCACACAAAAAAAATTCATTTTATCTTTGGACGAAAAATAAAATTAAATTTTTTACCATCTAACTTTATAATCATCCGGATCTTCAAATATTTTAATTTTTACAATAGGTTAGGATGGGTCAGAACAGATAATTAAAGACGGGTCAAGACGGATCATGACAAATCTCAGATCGAATTTCTAATCATTGTTAATAATTGATATATTAGAGAAACAAATAGGTATAGATTTTTGAATGATGTGAAAATATATACATAACACCACTTCACTTTTACAATGAAATTATATTATATCGATGTGTAAAATCAAGCCGGAAGCAAAGATGCAGAAAGAAAAAAGGATTCAGGAAGTTGCAAAAAGAAATAATAAACAACAACAAGGAAGGGAGAAGGCACAAAGGAGGAATCAGAAGATCGAAGCAAGGAGGAATGAAGTGAACCAAGACATGAACCAGGAGGTTGACTATGAAGCCTAACTGAAAATGGTATCTGATAGAATGTTTGCAGTGTTTCTTGACATCTGCCTCATTGTTCCTTACATAAATTTGATAAGTACATTGCACTTGATAAACTACTCTACAGTGTAGGCCAAATCTGATTGTCCTCCCACGTTTATTTATTTATTGCTTTGTCTTTGATTTTCTAGGACATATCAGAAGGCTTCTTAACAGCTCGGAGCTGAACAGAGTTGTCAAAACAGTGGAAGAAGCCAAAGTGTGGGAACCTCTCATACCAAGTTTCTTGTGGTACATGTGTGTCCCAGTGTTCTCCACTGCTGCTTTTCCCATATTTGTGAATCCAACCTGATCCGTTGTGACCTTCTCCCCAACTCCGGTTCCATCTATCACCGTGCTTCCCTTCCCACCAAGTCTCTCCTTGTTTCACTCCTTGAGCACTCGGGTTAAAGTTCTCGTCCCACTTGTCTCCCCATTTGTCCCAACCGTCTCCTACCCATCGTTCCGCCCACTTGTCGGTATACTTTGTGCTTCCGCCTTGCCCGTCATACTGCTCTCCCCACCTGGTGAAAACCAATCAAGAACAGATTTAGAAACACTCTACATGTACGTTATATAGTCACAGTTTGTGTAGTTTCACTTCTTGTTTGTGTAGTTTCAATTCTTGTTTCCTTAACAGCAACAATATAAGGTGTAAATTAAAGGATGAACATTTGACTTGGGTTAAAGAGCTTGATTGATATCATAAGGACTATGTTAACGTGTTTTTGTTAAGTGAAAAGAGGATTTTGAGTACCTCTCATGCCAGACATGAGCATGGCCAACATCAAGTGGTGTGTTGCGGTCAAGGCTGCACCACTTGTGAGCCCATTTTTCTGATTTTCCAGTAGCATCATAATGCTCCCACCACTTCTCTTGCCATTCATCACCTGTCCCACTCTTTCCCCATTTGTCTGCAGTTTTCTCCATATGCACAACACCATTCTCCTGTAATATACAATTCAAATTACATCTCAAATAGTCTACAGTATTGATTTGCAGATAAGTGTCTCAGTTTTTAGATTTCTATACGGTAACTACTTTAACACTGACCTGCATCATAGACTCTCTCCAGAACTCACGCCACACATTTCCAGCCGCATCACGTCCTGATTTCTCAGAACCAAGTTCCTTGAACCCAAAATCATCAGAAGCCTCCCAATACTTATCTTGCCACTCAACAACACCATCAGCAGTAACCCCACGTATCATAGTCCACCTAACAACGACACCATCAGTTCTTTTCTCCACACCCGTTTGCTTCCACCACTTCAATCCGTTTTCGCTAACTCCATTGGTTGAAGACTCATCCAAACTATCAAGAACACGAGCAGCTTCTTCCGCATTTGCTGAAGATATGATATCAAGATCATGTTCTGTCGATGCTGTCTCAGCAGAGCCGGTGGGGTTTGTCTGTTCCTCTTTTCGAACCTCGATCAAAGACTCAAAAGGTGGGATAGTAAAGCTATGTCTTTCAGAAGAAAGCATACTCTCATAAGGTATCGAAAGAGAATCTTCTGAATAGTCTTTCTCCAATACAGGATTTGGCAAAGTTGGTAACTCAGCAGGCTTTTCAACAGCACGCAAGTCCCGACTCATATTTGAACTTATTTCACTATCTTGAGGAGGTGTCCAAGACCAAAAATCTGGTCCTGGAGTCTCAGTACCAGATGTTTCAGATCGAGGGACATACACTGTTCTACTCCACATTCCTAATTAGATTCCAACAACATAAGCATGAAAACACACAAATAATATAACCAAGTAAACACTACTCAGCAAGATTCGTACTAAGTACCTGATTTAGCATTTTTGGTAGTTTTAGTGACTTCACTTGTATCAGTGTTATCCTCATTTGGAAACCCATCTTTGACATCGCCGGAATTCTTAGAGGCGAGAATAGCTCTAGCAGCTGAGATAGCAGCAGCGGCACGATCAACGACTTGCATTCGTTGAATCCGATCTCTTTCCTCGACGGAAACTTCAAGAATCTTTTGGAACTCATCGCTCTTCTTCTCCAAGTCTCCACCTTTCTTCTCGCCATCAACGTCTACAACATTCTCAGCTATTTTCTCAAAGGCCTTCTCTTTCTTCTCGCGATCAACAGCGTTTTTCCACATATCGAGATACGATTCAGCTTTTTCATTAGAAACTCTGAGAGTCCTTAGACCGGTTCCGCTACTTCTCCGGTTCCTCATGTTCGCCGGTGCCGTAAAATTCACAAAAGATGAGAAGTCACGTCGCCGTCTTCCGTCGTTCCTGTGAGAGGAGCCTAAGGCAGCGCCAAAGGAAACACCAATACGCGAAGCCATTTGGTTTCTTCTTCCCTAACAATTCAAATTCCAAGGCAAAATCAGCTTTTTTTTTTTACAAGAAGATTGTAAAATCGGAGCTAAGGACGAAGCCAATATCTTATAGAATGAGATCGTTAAGATCGAGAAAATATCGTAAATCTACTACCTTCTTCTTGAATTGAGGTCTTATCAATCAAGATCTGATCCTCGAACGAAACTGCAAAATACACGGAAAAATAAAATAAAAAGAGACGTAGAAGATGATCAACGGAAGGAATGGAATCTAGGAGATTGTGTAAACGGACACAGTGGGGTTACTTCTACTTTGGCTTTATTTTTTTTAAGCTTATGTCGGTACCAGATTTTTTTGGCGGGTGGTACAAAATTAAAGGTTTAATTATTGTATGTTTATCGGTTAATCAATACTATAATTGTTTTTTCTTCTTTGGTTAAAGGTAAACATAAAACTATCGAAGACAGATAAATATTGATTCACGTGATATATCACAACAGTTGAACTTAATAATTGAACGAAGCATATAAATAGTTACCAATGACCCAGATACGAACGCTTCATTTCAAATGGATTTTGTCACTCAATTTGTAGAAAAGTAACGGAACAAATATAGTAGACAAATAAAAAATGGGGAATGAGTGGATCATAATTTTTCTGGAATTATTCAAAATTATATTATCTCAAGAAAAATAAATTTTACTTCGTCTAGAGATGTGATCAAAACCAAAACCGATACAGAGAGAGTCTAGGATAAAAATGAATAAAGGATAAACTACAGCTTCTGAGATATGATAATGGTGCTTCCTTCTGAAACTGATACCCAGATCTTGATTCTACCCTCCTGCATAAGGAAATCAAATCAGGATCCATGAGTCTAATCGTTCTCAACTACAATACTCAACCCTTTAATTAAAATACACCCTAGTTGACATGGTTAAGACATGAGAAAAGCAAAAACAAAATGTCTAATCAAATATTATCCAATGGTAATCGAATCAGTGCAGAAAGTATAGTTTTCAAATCTAGTGATGATTAATACTCAATGAAATGAGAAGGAAAATGGGATTAATGGATATCACAAATAGCTTGAAAATATGTCTACTCAGATACAAAAATTGATGTTTTAGTGTTTACCTCAAATGTTGCTTGGGTACATGAAGACCCTGACTCTAGCTCCCTGAAACAACCAAATAACAACAATGACATAAGTAAAAACACTAAACAAACATTATATTACGAATCATATGTTTCAAGATAACAAAGTACCATGGATTTAGGTGGAAGGTTTGATGTGAACCTAGCACGGACAACACCACTGTTACCATGAGGCCTAGCAACTTTGCCCCAAATGCAACGGTAGTGAGAGCCATTCTTCTTTGTCTTAGCTTTGTAGATGTAAGCCATGCGCTTGCCCTTGTACCAATTAACCTCCTCCTGAGTGTTCACGCCTTCAATCTGGACTAGAGAAGTGCTGGGATATTGGTTTGACTTCGACCTAAAGAATAACTTAAATAGTTAGTAAGCAAACCTTTTATTCGCTATATATAAGCAACCAAAACCATCACACAACTGCTAAAAATTTGAACTTTAGCAAACAGTTTGCATACGGTAGCACAAAATGTATCATCTACTTCATTTTTCAGAACCTTAAGTCAGGAAACAAAGGGAATAATATAACACATTTGACTTAAAAATATGCAAGCTTTTACACTATAGCATTTAGGAGAATCAATGATTGTGCAAAATCTCTTAAGAAAGACTCATTTCCATGTGGCAAAATTGCAAACTTTCATAGAGATCTTTGTTGATATCCAAAACCCAATAACACTAACTCAGACAATAGAGGCAACATCGAATCAATTAAAGCATAAGAAGGAAAATTCAAAAGTACCTCTTGTAGCCGAGGACTGTTCCGCGAACATACAATCTGCAAACATCAAAAACACAGATTTCGGCAGAAAATTTTAAACCACTAATGAAAAAACTCGAATCGGAGATTCAGATGAAAGAGAGAGAAATCTGTTTCGAATTCGAAACCCTAATTACCTAACTCTCTCTCCTTGACGGCCCTTCATTTTCAATCCTGCAACTGTCTTCTTCCTCTTTGCTTATTTTATGCCGGCGAGCCAACTACAGAGAATAACCCTAGTTTTCGATATTAGGTCAACACTTTATATGGTGGATTCATAAATTAGTACGAAACTATTGGGCCTTTATGTGGCTCTCTTAAAATATTTGGCCCAAATATGGTTTTGCCAAAAAATACTAAAAGAGTGATCATATTAACGTAAAAAATGTAATTTAACCGGACTTCAGTTTTGTATGTTTTAGTCTTTTAGATTGTAAAATTATAAAATGGATCATTATAAACAAGTTAATATTCTTGTATCGTCTTTAAATTGAAGGCACGCAAAAAAGGATAACAACTTTTTTTCTTTATGGTATAAAAAGATTACAACGTTAACAATGTCGAAAACTAAAAACGTAAAAGACTTTTAATTAAACATCAGCAAAAACATGGAAGTTCTTGGAATCAACAGAGATGAGTCTAACAGCAGCAATAGCAGCAGCAAGAGACATTAATCCAAAGAAGCAAACATTAAGCCAATGCCATAGCTTTTGCATAGGACTAAGCTTATCGTTCATAGCCACAACATACATGTGATTCGCTAATATGAATGTGAGTGGGAATGTGCTTATTGCTCCTGTGAGGCTCATGAAATCTCCAAGAAACGGTAAAAGCGCTGAGAGAAGAGTGCTCACCGCGATGTAGCTTCCTCGTGCTACTGTTCTAAACAACAGATTCTTTAATGCCAATGGACTTCCTTTGATTCCATATTTTGTATCCATATACTCATAACTCGGACTCGCAAAAATCTACACACAAAAAAAAGTGTTAAGCTTAGGTTTAAGACGTAAAAACTCTTTACATTTTATAATATAATGTTTTTTTCCAAATGGGACCATAATATTTAGCATTTTCTACAAAGCCATAGTGTGTTTGTTTTTACGTTTTTTATAAGTTTTAATTGGTAAAAGCAGACACTAGTAATAAAACATATAAGCGTACACACAAGTATTGTGTTTGTTAGAAAAAGAATTGTAAATGTAAACGCCAAACACAAACAAACATTTTGCAAAAATATTTTATAAAAGAATTGAAGATGTTATACGTTTTTTGTTTTAAAAAAATTTTATATATGAGCACAAAAACAGAAATTGACATTTTGAAACAATTGAGGAATAATTAGAGGTTAAGGATGAGAAACTTACATGTAAAGAGATAACAGATTGGAGAAAAGCCGAAATGTTAGCGAGTGCTTTAACCCAAAGAGGTCCACTAACACTGTTTAACAGATAAGTCGATGTCGATGACCCATAAGCCCAATAACCGATGAATGTAACAGCATACATCGGTAAAACACCAGCAGTGAATTGAAAATACAAAGCCTTCATCATGTTTTTTACCACCGGTTGTTTCACTGTGGCCTAATCATTGTACAAAGATTAGTGTCAAGAAACAGAGAAGCATAAGTATATATATATACATTGATTGATGAGACTGACCTGTATTTCCGGGAGCATTCCCGTATTGAATGCGAAAACTAGATTTGCAGCTGCTCCTGTTATGGTAAATATTTTGTCTACTGATGATCCTTGTATGTTGTAATCTCTTTCAGGTTTGTTTACTCCTATTAACAAACAAAAAAGGTGAAAAAAATAAGTATAGTTTTTTTTGGTTTATGTGGAATCATTTGAGGATTGATATATCAAGAAAGTTTACCATCTTTAACTGATAGAACTATTGCAACAACAATGTAGATCAAACTAAGGATTGTTGAAACTCCTAGCCAGATTCCTAGAGCTGATAAATGAGGAATACCGACTGCGAAAATCGCACATACAACACCCGCGATGGCGATACAGTGAGGCAGTTTCAACAAACTGTCATCTCTAAAAAGTACATAAACAGCCTACACAAAGCAAATGACATTTTGAAGTCAGTAACTTTCGGATTTTTCGCAACAAAACCGGGTGGTTTATATTGGTTTATTGTAGTTACCTTTAAGGCGGAACCAGCAAGTATGATGTAACCACAATTAATCATGAAAAGATTGACATATTGTAATCCCCATGTAACACCATACATCTTTCTACCTGATCAATCAAAGCAAAAACAATCTCTTGTAAACCAAAATGTTTTCGGGAGCAAAATAACCTAGAAAAATGCGAGAGAGATGGTAGTTTTGTTACCGTAGATGAAGCCTGCGAGATCCCTATAACGAATGTGTCGTTTGCCACCAAACTCATGAAGCTTGGCGATAAGAGAGTTTGCGTAAAGGGAGATTGCGGTAGCAAGAATGAGACCAACCACACCACCAATCCAACCCAAAGGAACCATGACTGTTCCGGAATATCCCAGCACATAGGCGCTGTTTATACCGGTTGTTAGAACAAATGCTACCTGAAACCATGAATCTGTGTACAATTTTCTCAACAGTTAAAAGCTTAAACCACAAACGCAACATTAAATAGAGTATATATGCTTGTCAAAAATGTTTGTATACTATGGTTTCCTCAGCCACTCATTTTTCATCCCAAGTGTAAAAATTCAAAGTGATATAAGCAAAATAAAACATAGTCTACATAGCAAAATTTCAAGTTTTCTAGCTAAAAACCTTGTGGGGAAGAGAGAAACTAATCAAGGAGCTTGAATTCCATATCGAATTTTCATAATCTTGAATCATCAAAGAAAACAATTTTACACATTAGGACAACACCAAAATCATCAGATACAATATTATTCACAAGAGGGCACCAAAAATCTCATCAAAGACAAAAGCTTTTGGAAAGCAGTTCATCATTTCAGTTTTCAGCAGCTGAAATTTGGATTTTCATTTATGTATGCGTCAGCGACTTATGTGTAAAATCAAGAAAAAGTATTACTACTATTAGTGAAGAATCTGACGAAGAAGACAAAAAGCTAATCGATCCTTATCTGTGTAATTATTTCTCAAGAAAAAGTTTAATGAAAAAACAAGTATAATTCCACAATGGAGTACACTTTGATTATCCAAAAGACAAAATAAAACTTTTCTACCAAAAAGCTCGAAATCACGCAATAAACGACAAAGTCGATTCAACCAAAAAGAACACACAAAAAAAAAAAAAAACATGACAATATTTTCAATAAAATAAAAGAAAAAATGTTCCAAAAGAAAGAGATAAGATGTACGAACCGCTGCTAATCTGATGAGCAGTCTCAGGGATCTCGAGATCGAACTGTTCTTTTGAAACAACTTTACGGTTCCTAGCTTCAATCGTATCCATGACCATGATTCCGACAAGAATCTATTATCTCTTCTGTCTCTGCCTCTGAACACCTTGTACTTTCTTCTTCCTCACTTTCCGAGAAATGAGTTGTTCACACTCCAAAAAAGACAAATTTATATATTTGCAAGAAAGAAGAATCTCGTAGCAGACTAATTTATTCCACAGAAAAAGTGTGAAGTGGAATAGATGAAAATGGAAAGAAGGATTCTGTTTTCTACGTGTTTGATTGATCTTTGGGGTCAAATTTAAAAAAGATCAAAGTCACTTGATGGGTCAGAAAGATGGATACGTCTCTGTGAGATTCTGAATTATTTGCTCGAGATCCTATAAAATAGGCATTCAACGATTTCAGTATACATTTAAAATATGAACGAAATACTGTCTCTTTTTTTTTTTTTTTTTTCTCTCTACTAATAGAAAAGAATCTTGAATCTAAATTAGTAAGGAATATATATATTAAAGGATCTAATGACTGGTTAGTTTTGGAAAGAAATAATTTATTTCAATACATAAAATCTTGATAAGAATTGGTTATTTAAAGGGTAAGTTCACATTTACTACTTTATTAGTTGTTTTCTTTTTCTAACAGTGCAATCGTTATTAACTTATTGTATTAAAAAGGAGCAGTGTTAGTTACATGAAACTTTGAAAAGTCAAAACAGTAGCAGGTAACACGTTAACTGTTGCTTTCATTTGCTGTTAGAATTATTTTTGACCAACCATAATGACGTTCTCTTTCTTTGACTTCTTAATTCTTATATGACATTATCTTTAAAAATGATTATTCATGATTTTTTGTTAATATATCTTGAAATTCATTCATCGATTGATTATAAAAATACACGGCGTTGCAGTGGACATTATAAAAGATATAAGTGAAAACTTTTTATGTAAAACATATATATATGTGACTTTTTTTCTCTTTTTATATAATTTATAACTAAAATTTATTTTCGTTACAATTCTCTTTTTTTATTTAACCACCTTATTATAATTTACATTTTAGTTAAAATTTTATTTAATTAAAAATTTAAAATTTACAATTAGAATTAATTTATACATATGAATCGACTCAAGTCATAACTCCTTTTTGCTGGCATTATCCAATCATATCTGCTCTTCAGTGGTATAATCCGAATCTTATCTCAACCAATTCACTAGTAAACCGCAAATGAAAGTGCATTTAAACAGGATAACAAAAAAAAAATCAATACGAAAGAAAACCAAAACATTCAAAAATCTTATCCAAAACAAGTTTTAAATTTTCAGGTTATCGATTTACTTCAGTCTTCAAAGTTCTTTCAAATATCACACCAATCATCTGTTTTTATTCTAAAAAGTTGTTAAAGTTAAAAAAGAAAAGAAAAAGGAAAGTTTAAAACGAATTTTAAAATCAAAATAAGCGTTTACGCAGTCTACATAGCTTGACTTTGTGGGAAATAACAAAATCAACACTCATGCAAAACTTTATCATTTTTCCAACATGATGATGATTGATGACTATAGAATTCTGTTTTCGTCGACTTTTAGCAAGTCTTCCCAAATACCCGTTCTCATGTGTTTCACTTTTATTATTGACTCGATCAAGATTCTAGTATGTTGTTAGTTTCAGACTTTCAGTAGTGTACAGCCCGGCCCATCTCCAAAACAAGTGTTTTAGGCAACACCATATATTGTAAATTGAAGGCCATATATTGTAAATTATTACCTTAGCCCAATTGTTTTACTTTACTACAACTTTTCCAATTCTTCTCATGCCTTTTTTTTTCAATTTTTTTTGTGTGATGTCATTGTTTTTTACTTTTGTTATTGAATTCATGAAATAAATAAAAGATTACACACTAATAATAATTCTTAATTTTCTTTGAAAAAAATGTATTGTATAATTTTCTAAATTCAACTGTTTGCATGGAAAAAGATCTTACTTAACTATTTTTTTCTTACTTCATCTTAGTTTGTTTTAAACATGTTTACGATGTATGTGTTGTAAAAAATTTTGAGTAAATTATCAAAAAACATTGAATATGTATGATATTTTTTGTTGACTTATAATAATAAATTTGCTTTAAAAGTAGAAAGATTATTTTTATGAATAATATGCCGTAAAACTATTATATATTTCTAAAATATTAGTTTTAACGAATATCAACTTAAAACTTTTTTTTTATTTAAGTTTATTGTCACAAAAAATAAACTATCAGAGCCAGGTTTCAATCCGGAGACCCGTGGGTTATGGGCCCACCACGCTTCCGCTGCACCACTCTGATTTGCTTGACAAAATACAAATTTGAAATCTATGATTATTTTAAAATATATATATATTAATTTTTTTAGAATATTCTTAACTCTATTTTGATAGATAAATTTACATACTTTCTTATCTTTTTAATTATTTTTTATTTTAAGTTTGTCAAATTACGATATGACTAACTTATTTATTTATACATGTGTATCTAAGCGAATATGAAATTGCACAAAATCATTTTATTTTATTTTTGATCCAAAGAAAACAAAAGAAAGCAAGAGAATGAACAACAGTTGCTAGACTTTGAGCAGGGGTAATCCTATCTCCGAGAATAACTCCAAAAAGAAATGGATATGGTACATTGGTATACAAAAGATGTAACAAATAAGTGAAATAACAACATTCTTTCTGACAGAAGTAGCGCATATATATATATATATGTGTGTGTTCTTGAGATGTTATTTTTCCTAAAGAGACTCAGCAAGTTAGAAACCTGACCGATTATATTTATGTCTGATTAGGCGCCGCTCACTAAAAAGTACTATAATTTAGCATAGCTCCATGCATAAAAGTTAGTATTTGTTTCGAGGAATGCATGTAGTCTCGCTTTGGTGAATACGATCGAAAAATATTTAATTGTAAAATCAATTCATGGGAGTTGGAGGGGATATAAGACATCTTAAGGTATTAGATCAATGTAAACAATGTTGATTCAAATGCATTTAGTCTCGCTATCATGATTTTTTTTTTTTTTTTTTTTGCGCTGACGTGATTGTTGATGAAAAGTTTCACCAACCAATGTCATTGATCACTAATTTCGGTTGACCAACTTTTTCCCTAAAGTAAAAGGTAGTCTAATGGAATACAATTAAGGGGAGTGAGAGACGAAGAAAAAATTGAGAGAAGCTTTTTGAGAACAAACTAATTAATAAAAATTGCTAGACATTGTATTAATAAAAATAAGTATTTTAGAAGAAACAATTCGCAAAAATGTGCTACTAGACCGTTTAAATACCCAGTTCTTTAACATATTCATATTATTGTTTAAAAAGGGACAATATTACTCTATCTATACGTAGTTCAGTCTGTAGCTGTGTTAATCAGTTTTAAACATAAGCATTTGATAGTGTTCAGTATTTTTCTATATGAACATATATCAATGATCAAACTACAAACTTTCGGGATCTAAGTTTCTAACGTCTAATAAAAGGTTGACCCCTCGGTGGGAAAATAATAAGTGGCTGAAATCATTTTAAAAGCGGATCGTTGGATAAAAGAATGCTTTACCAGTAAATATCATTATCTATTAATTACTTTACAGTAAAAAGTTAGCATTTTTCCAATAAAAGGAGGACAAATCATTGTATTGGAAGTATCTTTTTACACTTTCACAAAGCATCGAATAATTAGAACTTGATACCCATGGCCACATATTTTCAGTTAAATACAGCAAGCGTCGCCCTATAATTATAAATTACACTAAAAATCCATTATTGTCTTTTTGTTTCTCTGTTTCAAGTTGAATCTATCTATTTTTTTCCGTTCCAATTCCAACTTGTATTAAACTATCTTCGTAGATAAGTTGTACTTAGACATATTGTTTTTGTTTTGTTTGGGACAAAAACATATTGTTTTCAAACACATTATTGGAAAAATAGTATCATATATTACAATCCACACATTTATTGGAAAAAAGTATTAAGCAGAAAAATAATAATATAACTATTACAAAATTAGCATATTGTTTTCAAGCACATTTATTGGGGAAAAAAAAGTTGTAGAGTCCTTCCTTAATCGATTAAATGCTTTTTTAATTTATTCGATAAATAGAATCATATATATTACAATCCACACATCATACTCAGATAATAGATTTGTCTAAGTCATTTCTTATAAACTAAAAACATTTATAGGAAAAATACGATTTCTGTTTTAAAAACAATTCTCTAGTCAGAAATTTTTTTCCCTGAAAAGAATAATCAAGAAAAAATAAGCACGGAAATCGTTAAAAATAACGACAGGATAACATTGAATTTCACCCATTTTTCATGATAATAGTTTACGTTCATATTGTTGATTACTCCTTTCTAATCTTAGTTTCGACACAAGCGAAGTAAAAAATGAACCGGATCTCATTTACGGAATCCAAGGACATCGTAATTTGTGACTTTGGAAGAAGAAGTTTGATGAAAAATAAATTTGAATTATTCGAAGTTAATGTATATATATACTTTTTAGTAATAAGGAGTACTATTTTATAGAGAAGAAAAGCTGTATATAAATCCAAGGTATGGTAATGTATATATAACTTGTTTTGATGGTATGGTAATATTGCGTATACGATGACAAACAAAATTCTTAAATTTTAAAACATAGTTTATACAAAGCAAATCAATTTAAACCCAAAAAAAAAAAAAGAAGCAAAGCAAGCCAAAAAATAAGATGCGAGGACAAAACAAAACCAAGTTCTTGTATAATGTATACTTGGCATGTATCCAAAAACTTACTTGTTAGGAACAAGCTTTTTTCTTACTTTGCCGTATATCACGGGATCGACCCACCGATCAATCTCTTCCGCCTGTGAAGTCTCCGGATAATGAATGATTCTGACCGGAGTGGAAGCTACCAAAGGATGAATCCAAAGAGCTCGCATGATCCGAAAAAAGAAAGCAATTTTTTGGGATTTGTTTCTTTTTTCATCATTTGATTTGAGGAAAAAAAAAAGAACACCAACTATAGGGGAATAAATCAGCTTAATTAGGATCAATGCGATCCCTTTGGATCCTTTCTCTAGTTGCTGTGAAGAACTCTCTCTCTTTCAAGGTGGGAGCAATGGTGATGTTTTTCTCGAAGGCCATTGTTATAAAAGATGGTCATGTTCCTCTTCTTGTTAAATAAATAAATACAATATACTTTTTTTTATCTTTTTAATTTCCACCTTCTCATCTTTAAACCTTTTTTTTTGGTTAAATATTATTATTTTCACTTTGAGGTTTTACTTTATATTTGACTTGAAGGAGTAAGAAAGACGTCTACACTTTAGACGAATTCTTGTGGCCTTAACACATGATTTATACTTTATACCGTTATTATTATCTTTCACCGGTATATGAACCTTTATATATATATATATATATATATATATATATAAACCCATAAAAGATACATTTACACATATGGCTTAAACTATGCGATTTTCAAAAAACTTATATGAAAATCCAACTACTAAATATACCCACCAAGCAATGAAGTTTATACAATTTAGCATAAACCCAGATAGTAATTTATCCTTTGGGTTTGATTCAGTTGTGGTTGATCAATGTAAACGTTTTGAATGACAAGAATATGAGATCTTAATAAATTTTAGGAGTAAATCTGATTTGGGTCCAGAATTTTTCAGTCATTCTAAATGCCATGCAAGAAAACGGTAAATTTTAGACACACAACATTAAGAGTCTTTTTTTTCCCCCCTAAAGGCAACATTTAACTTTATAACATTTGTATAAAAAAATATTGATTAAAATATATCGTTTTATTTATTTACTGTTTATGTTTTATGTTTAAATATTTAAATTAGAGTATATATTACAATGCGGGGTATATGGCTTCAACTTTTATCAAATTAATAGAATTATAAACCACAAAACTGACTTTTTAATATAGAAAAACAAAACAAACAAGTTTGCCATCTATTTGAGTTGTTTGGCGTTGTGTTTTAAGTTTTAACATCTCGCCAAAACGTTTTCTGATTTTTTCCACTCTCTCAATTTCCCTAGCAGTTAACATATGCTTAACTCTTTTCCACAATTTTAATTTAAAATGTAAGATGGATTTTCAGTCATATCAAATATAATGGCGCTAAAGGTTTTTCGTTGATACCATTTGTCATTTGATGGTTTTCATTGGCGATGAAATTAATTTTGTGGGTCTCATAAGCTACAGAAACTCGTGCACATCCATCTAACAAACTTTTAATTATGTATGTATACTTGTCACTTGATAAATATTTAGGTCATCATAATTTGTTTTGTGGCCATTGATTCTGCTATTAGAGAAATTAAATTATGGCGTGTGTGTGAGTGTGAGTACTAAACACGAAATCACAACATTATGAATGGGTTTTAATTGGTAATTCTTTTACTGTGGTAGTAAAGGGTACAACACTCAAATAGTTACCAATCAATAAAATTGTAAGTCCAAAAACAAGATAAAAAGGGTTTAAAATGTGTACCACAACGACTAAATTTGTTTCTTTCTTGTTTTCTATTTTTAAACAGTTCTCTTTAATTTAAATTTCAAGATCTTCAGATTAGAAAAATAACCACCCAAGAATAACATTCCTTTCGCCACTAAAAATAGTACGAAGTCGGTAATTAGTTTGGCTATGCTGGGAATATATGCAAATATTTACAGAAATTGAATTAATTATTAATTGTTTAGATTTAGAAATTTCAATTTTGCAGCATATTTTTTACAGAGGGTAGTTACATAAAAATGTCACTACTATTATACTAATAAATGTATTTAGTTCATAAACTTATGTCTTTTATAGCTACATTTTGTTGTAAAAATAATTGACTTCTATTTCATAATTTTCTCAGGATGGAGTCAAGGATCGTAGACACCAAAACTTTTTAAGTGAGTATATATCTAGTTATATATATATATATATATATAAATATATTTAAAAGGTCTCTAAAAATAGTGATGTAAAATTATTTTAGTCTAGGTTAATTTTTGTTTGTTGAGAAAATGGAATTACAATTCGAGTTTTTAAATTTTAATGAAATCCAGACAAACTATCCCATCTTAGATATTCCCCACAAGTTGGGTGGCACTATTAATTATCTTTTTGTCGTTATTATCATATTTTTATTTGTTCTTGGCCTATTTTATTCGAAGTTTATTTTTTTGAGTGGTCCATCCCATGTTCCCCTTCGCTTTTGGCACCAAACATTTCCTATAACTCTTCAAATCTTTGTTTAGGTTTTTTGAAATTAATTATGCAACAAATGTTTCATTACATTTTTCTTGTGAGTAATAGTTCCAAAGATAAATCATTTTTTTTTAAATGCCTTATACTTTATAGGCACATATGCAATCATAGGATCAGATTTAAGTCAAAGATATGGTCATATGATTGACACCTAATAAAGAAATGTTATATTAATGGATCCAATGCTCGTTCATCGTCTTACACATCCATATATATCACACACATATATATGTACCATTTATTAACAATACTATCAAAGATGCTCATTATGCATCTCAATAATTAAATTAGCTCATAGACATCACATGTTTTCCAATTTTTTTCCTTCAAAAATATCACATGCACTAGCAACACATTATATTCCTATTTCCTAAAAATAACAATTTGGCAAATCAGTAACCAAAAGCCTAAAACTCTCTATTGTTGGCGTATGTAATAAAACCATGATGTTATGTGTTTCCAAATGAATCAATCCACGGAGTGGTTTACTGTAACTATCAGAGACAATAATTTATATAGATATATCAAAATTTCCAAAATGTGAGCAATCTTTAAACATGTCATCACTGCTTGGCTTGGCCAGGAGAAGAAAAAGGAGAGAAAAAGAGCATGAGCATGTGGCCTACTGTGTTTCCCTCTACTGGATTAAATTTTAAATCTTTTCATAAAATTATATACGTATATATAGGTAGGAAAACAAAGAATCTACAATAAATCAGTGCACATGGAGAGTCTATTCTACATAAGGGAGGTATTCAATTTCATACCAGACAAGGATAATCTTTGGCTTTTCCATCTGTTCGAACATGACTCGAGTTACAGCATATATGTACGCATAACTTGTATATACATTTAGTAAGAATGAAAATATATATTGTTAGATATATTTTATTTTTAAATGATTCAGAAAATATTTATTTATTTAGAGATATGTGAAAGTTGGAATAGAGTGAGAATTTCAAAACTGTACTAGGATTGTAGTAGTCTTCTCAATCACATGATTTGTGTTTGTGCTACTGTGACTACTAAGTGCCTTTTACTTTGGCAGGTAAAGATTTTGTTTTAATTAGTAAAAAATATTTGAGCAAATCCCCTATGGATAAATTATTAATGGAACTTCAAGGCATAGACAGGCCTAAAAAAATTGTTTACAGATCATTAAATAAGTATCATCATTGGGCATAATCATCATCATGCCAACCAGTGAGAGTTAGGAAAAAACCCTTGTAAAGCATTTGGTCATAGCGCATACCTGAAATCAATCATGGGTATACCATAAATTGTTGGATTTAAAAAAAAAATCAGGAATAAATTGCATAAGCATATCAATAGATAGAGCCGTTCCTAAGGTTGAAAAGACCATAGGCGGTGTTTCAAAAAAGGCCTTATTTCATATAAATTTTTTTTTGGTAAACAATTATCATTATCCAAGAAACAAAAAACACACGCAAAAGTAAAAACTAAAATAAAAATTCTAAAACATAATTTTTCTTCCTTTCTTTCCTACAAAATCATTAACTAAACTCTCAAAGTTAATACTTTTAACCAGCTCCCTTTCGATAGACAAAATAGCCAAGTCACTCAATATTTCTTGCGACATAGTCGAGCAAAGATATGACTTTATCAACTTCAGCTTTGAAAAACTTCTTTCGGTGATCAATTGGCCGGAATCGTCAACAATATTCGATAAGCGATCCATGCATTAGAATAACAATCTACAACTTTTTTCAAAAAACCTAACACTTCAATAGGCCTCTTAGTTTCTGTTGGCAAAACTTCTCTTAAAAGTTTTAGTTCACAAAACAGATCTTTAGCAACAATATCTGAATGTTTGCCATGGGTCAGAGAATTTTCAAGATTGGTACAAGATGCCATCAAACTTTCATCACTCGCCGACTGCAATTTCTTCAAATCAAACAAAAAACCAAAAATGTGTTCATACCTCTGAAATTGTTCAAATCTTGTCTCAAGCGAGCAGAGAGCTTGATCCATGATCTGGATGAAGTAATCAACTCTAAAGCTTTCCTCTGGTGATAATACCACACTTCCTTCAACTTTCTCTGACTCTTCACCATAATTTTTTTTTCTTCTGATGATTCTCTTGGATTTTTTGGAAAATATAGCCTCAACTTCCATGGAATCTGCAATTTTTTTACCTTCTAATTTTGCTTTCTCAAAACCTGAATCTCTATACTTTTGAAAATAAGAAACCAGCCCTTTCAATTGAGAGATAGCAACATCTATGTTCATATCTTCGGATTGCAAACTCTTCTTGACAATGTTCTACAGAAAGAAGATCATACCAAATAACCATGGCACCCAAAAACTCAAAACTTCCAATTCCATGAGTTTCACTTATTGCTAGACATTCAGCTTCACTCTGCTCTTTTGGATCATCACTATTCTCAAAGAATGTAAACTAAAGCATTCATAATCTTAGGAGCTTGAAATCTTACCCCCTTAACACTTTCAACATGACTTTCCCATCGAGTATGTGATAACGCCTTGAGTGTTAGACCATCCACTTGATCTTCAAATATTTTCCCCGCTTAGCGAAGATGTAAAAAAAATATAAGTTCATTGAACAATTCAAAAAGCGATTGCCTTTGAGGAAGTGTTTGCCATATCACAAAGTGCAAGATTAAGACTATGACAACCACAAGGTGTGTAAAACGCCCTTGAATTCATCTCTAGTAACCTTTTTTACTCCTTTTATGTTTTCCCTTCATATTAGAACTATTATCATAACCTTGCCCCGACATCATCAATCTTGACTCAAAAGCAGACAACACGTCTTGAAGCTCACCAAAAAGTCCTTCTCCCGATGTATCCTCAACTTTTACAAATGTTAAGAAAAATTCTTCGATCTTTGTTGAAGTGGCTGAAACATCTACACAACGAATATTCTGTCATTTGCTCGGTGGCTAATATATCTAGAATGCGATCGAGAATGACGAGAAAAGTACTTTGCATCTTGAATTTTCTTAATAATCCATCCTTATATCTGATTAGCTAACAAAGATATCAGCTCATTTTGAATTTTGTTGCTGAGATAGTGATATTGAGATTCACCTTCTTTATACCTCCTAAGATTATCATCACTGGATCAAAATCAGCAAGCATCTCAATAAAACTTAAAAATTTTCCATTACCGTCTTCTCTGATCTTTCCGTTGCTTCCACGAAATGCTAGATTTTGTTTAGCAAGAGTTTTTACAACAGAAATTATCCTAATCAACACCTGTCTCCAGTGAGCTCTCTCTTTATTCATTTCATCTTGAGCATATTTATCAATAGTCTGATTTTTCTGCAACCTGAGTTCTAGTTCCACCCACTGGTTCATACAAACAATATGTTCTCGACTAGATTCATGCTCTTTAAGCCTTTTCAAAATGTTTCCCCAATCATTGAATCCCACAGACCCCAGTTGAGTTTTGTCATTCTGGTTGAACAATTTACAGCAAAAGCAAAAAATTTTGTTTACTGCTTTTGAGTAAACTAGCCAACGCCGATCTTGTTTTCTTCCATCAGTCGTTTCTATTGTATAATAACGATACGAGAAATGCCTCTTAAGACCATCTTTTTCAAAGCAATTACCATCATGCAATCTTTTTATTGGACCTTTTACAACCATAAAATCTCTCCATTCATTCCATCCTTTTTTTATGTTTGTCCAGTTTCCAGGATCATACATATCCAAAAATCCACAATTTTCTGTGGGATCATCACCCTTTTCACATTCAGTCTTATCTTCATCTTTTTCCTCATTGAAGTTTTCTTCATCCACATCATTGAAATTCTCTTCATCCACTGCATTCATATTCCTTTCCTGAAAATTTGTTTCTTCTCTCTCCAAATTCTCATCCATTCCATCATCTTCAACAGTATCATGTTGTTCATCATTATTTTCTACAGAAGCATCAAGAGTTTCAGATTTTTTGAAATACCTGAACAAGCCATTCTCTTGAGATTTAATGAGTGCATCTATTCGGTCTTTCTTTTTTCGTTTATCGTTTCCACACGGTCCCTTCTTCATGCTTTTTGGAGGCATTATTCTGAAATTTTAAAAAATAATTGCAGGTTACATAATTTATAAAAAAAACTTGTTAGTTTAGTTAATCAATTTCTCTAAAATTGTATACTAACAAAACATAGTATAAACTAAACTTACTTGTGATTAGTGATGGTAAACACTGAAGAAAAAGAAGAAAAGAGATGATTAGAATCTAGAGATTTTAGAGTTTGAAGAAAGTGGTTATGATAGAAACATGAGAAGAAGAAGAGTTAGATGCCCTAATTTTTTTAAATCTCATTAACGATTAGTTTAGAAAAATAAAGAATAATGATAAAAAGCTTAATACTACTAATATTTTACAAAATTTAAGGACCCTAAAATTATGTAAAAATTAAGGACCCTAAGCCAAAGTTTCTAAAGTAGTAACATAGGCACGGCCTGTACATAGTTATGTGCATTGATATAGAATTTTCTCTGATACAGTTGCACAAATACTAGAAAAATATCAATTTATTAAAAAAAAAGAAAGAAAAATATCTAATATGATATGATGATATCAACTGATCTTTTTCTTCAAACTTCACAAGAAAAAAGTATAACTGGAAAGAACTATAGAGATTTTGTAGTCAACAGAAAAAGAGAAAAACCATAGTAGTATTTTACGACATTTTTTTCTTTTCTTTTGACATCCATCATACATTTCTTAGACAACCAAAATTTGAGATCATCATACGTGTGGAACCATTCAAAACCAATCGACCTATATCATTTTTTTTTTCGTTTTCGACTTAAAGAAACATTGTCTGGGATAATATTACTACTAGCTAATATTTGGGTGAATCATTTCATGTCATAACTTAGCTAAAACCAATAAAATAGCGCTACACATAATTTAGTATAGACAAATCACATCTATAGTGATAATTAAGTCTTAGTTTACGTCTTGGTCTATTGAATCAATTCTACAAGTATTTGAACCCAATGTAAATAAATATGAACAGCTGATCTATAGGTGAGACCATTTTCTACTTGAGGTCATGATCGTTAATTAGTGTGACCAAACAACCCATGTACATTCAGCACTCGCGCACAGTGTTTACTGGTTAAGATGCCTAACGACAACAGACTTATCCCAACCACTTACCTGCAGGTACTTGATCAGGATTCATGTCAAATAAGTAATAACTCATCATTTTCACTTTTACAAATTTCGGGATACTCCTACACAGAGGCATAACTAGATAATAGTGAGTGGAGTCATTTGACTTAATTAATAATTTTATATTCTAACTATTATCATCTTTCAACTTGGTGTCATTTGACTTGACAACTTAGCTCAAATTAATGGTTAAAAATTGTTTATCATTTGTTTTCCTTGACCCCAGCAAGATGTGTTCGAATCCTTCTTTGACCACCCTTGCACTAAATAACCCACATCTTCTTTTTCTTTTAACTAAATCCCATCTCTTTCTAACCACTCTTCCTCTAGCTATTTCAAATTAACCAAATCACTAAAAGATAGTACCATTATACAGTGGGAATTAACTTGAGAGCAATCGTACTGAATCAAAAAGGAAATAATTAAGATTCTAGAGGACAGGCAAACGGTGGTGTGTAGCATCATTCATATTAATTACATCAATTTGATATGAATGATGTATTATGTATATCTGAATATGATAAAGTGTATGTATTTAGAGACGCACGTATGGATGTAGAGCATATGGTAGGGTAAAATGGGGATACATGGTTTGTAGTTGTAGATAGATGAAATCATGAAATGAGATATACAAATAAGACAGCAAAACAAAAGCGGGACACTTAGAAAAGATCCCAACGTAGAGAACATAATATTAGATGTCTCTTCTTTGTTGGACACCAACCCCAGTTCCGCACACCTCTTTGTCGTTCTTTCCATCTCCTTATTTCGTACTCATAGTCATAAGTCACAACCGCAACATATCTACTCAATATTTATGTATTTTTCAACTTTAGTATATATACCAATTTTAAAAAAACTTTAATGTATATTTATGTCAATATGTGATTTTTTTTTTTTGATAAAAAGTTATGTGATTTTTGGTTAGTCTGATTTAATTTTTTCATATATTAACTTGGGGTTTTGACATTTTCTATATATATATATATATATCTTGTATCATTCTATATAATGATACTTCATAAATCATAATCATAAACTGCATTGTAACGTCGACTATACATATTTTTTTTTTTGATAAAACTATACATATTCTTGACGTTAAGAACTTATAAAGCGTTAGGTCATAAATCGAATAACACTACGTTAAGCATTGAATCATCTACCGAATAACACTAGTGGTATTTTTATTGAAGACGGAACAGTATATACATATATGTATCTCCATAAATACATATATACACATAATGTATAAAGAAAAAATGTAAATTATATGTGTGTACATTCTTTTTCTATGAGCACATCCATGTTGAAGAGTGTTGAGTGGAGAAAAGAAACGAAGTTATAAGGACAGGTTGAATAAGAAGGCACCAATTCTTTATGGACCTACTTGCTTTGCATCAATGCTTCCAGCTTTCAATTCTCAAGTCGTGTTAATTTACAAGGCATTGCGTCACTCCATACTTCTCTCTTAAATTAGGATTATCTACTTTACTAATTTGGTATGAGAAATTAAGATTATATCGAGAAAAAAGGTTTATATCCAAATATGGTTTAGTTAATACGATTCATAATTGGGTAAATCTTAACAAAATTTGAATCAATAATAAGGAAAATATATATAATAATACATTTCTGTTGACCAAAATAAAAAAAATAATACATTTCTAACTAGACATGAGAAGGTGTGAGCATAGTGACCACCTACGAACTGTTTTATCGGCAAAGATAAAGATATATACTGTATATTATATGTATATAAATGCGAATATATATGCAGCTATATATGTACCTAAATGTGTGTTGGTTAGAAAGGGAGTGAGGGATAAACTTTTGTCAGAAACAGAATGACGATATTAAATGTATCATTCAAAAAGCTATCTACGAATTCGACGGGGACCAAATTTCGTTATTTACTCTAACAAAGATATCAACTTTATTTAAATCCGCATCAACTATATGAATATAATCAAGTTATATGACTACAATTTACACGAGAATCCATGTGAACGATAGTCCACAATTTTGCTACCATATTGATATGTGAAGGCTAGAATTCTTAGATTAGAATTCTTTTGTTGATAAAATTTTAGAACTTATAAAGTTCAAGATTTAATCTATATATTTATTAATTCACCACATAGAGGTCTAGTTTTACATCATCATGAATCTCTTTGGTTGTGGAAATTAGCGTAATATATAGAGTCAAAGTCAGCATTAACACTTCTTTTTCAAAATGGTTTGAAGCTAAACACCGGTGTCAATAGTTGATAAGAAGGTATTAATAGCACGTGGCAACATTAACTTATTGTCCAATAAATGGAAGACAATGTCGTTGTCTTTCCCAATTCGGTTGTCCTAATTTTAGGGCAAGAGTTTGAATGACTCGACGCTCGTGTCGTAGTCTCCTAAGTCTAACTAATCTCAACCATTGACTTCTTTGCTACGTAACTTTCGTTCCTAATAAACCCATAAACTAAAACTTTCAACAGACTATGAAATAATGAAACAACACAAAATGTTGTTAAGCAAGAGATTATATCCAAAAACTAGTATCACTGAAATAATTAAGAAGTATTATTGATAAAAAAAAAGTCCTGAAAACATAAAGCATAAATTGCCACACAGTCGTTGTCGCTTTTGTAGTCACTGCGACTGCGTCGATTAGACGTTTCCATCACACGTCGTGTTCATTTTCCTCGTGCTATACCACGAGGTACGTCTGACTTATATTTAGGGAATCAAGAGTGTGTGGTTTGGAAATTTGGTTATGATTTTAAGGATTTAAAATGTGATGGTAAAGCTTAGTGTAGAGAGTTAGATGAAGAGAATGAACTAGAAGCGCAAGTAAGAGAGGAGATCCAAAGTGTGACTAGCTAGTAATGATGATTTATACGGATTTAAGCGTAAAAAAGAAAGAAAGAGAGACAATGAACACTACTAACTTAATGTAGATGTGTGCACAATAAGCATAAATCAATGTTTGAGAGATAATTTAGCCAAAATTGAGAAACTGCTGGAAACAAAAAAGATTGGGTGCTGTTTGTTTACTCTTCAACTTCCGAGTCCTCTAAATCAACTTCGTATCATGTAATATTAATTTTGATTTGCTACCATGCCAGATAAGTTTATTAAAATAATATCACATCAGCAAGGCCCAAAAGGCGTAGTTAGGCCCAAAATACTCGATTCAGTATACTTAAAGATGGGCCGAGAGAGGTACTGCCAATCCCGGTTAACCCCTAAAAAGCCTCTTTAATTTTGATAACACTTTTTATCAAATACAGTATTTTTTCTTTTCAAATACAGTATTATATTGTTACTAATTTAAACATCTGATAATCTTTCAAAGTTCAAACCTCAAACAAATATCTTAAAAATTAACATAAATCTTCTCTATATATATTAAGATTGACAAATAACTTCTCGAGAAACGTAATGTGAAAAGAAAAAAAAATCAATCATTTATCTGTAGTCTCATTTATGAAAATATCCAAAATACATAAATTTTTAGACTAAAAAAAAGCTGTGAACTGATGAAATATAATAAAATCGTTTTTTTAAAAAATATAAAAAATTCTCAAGAAATTTCGTGGAAGTTGAGGTGTTATTTCTTCGAATGAATAATTTGCCTAAAATAGAGTGGGAACATAAACAAAAAGGTAAACAGAGTTATGATGACTCATAACAGACGAGGCGTTATGGAAAAAAAAATACAAAGAAAGAAAAAGGGTAATATAGTAATTTAAACAACAACAAAAAAAGACCGCCTCCTTAATTAAAAAAAAAAAAACCTCCCACTAAAGCTTTGTTGCAGTTAGGAAAGCAGGTACGAATCCTAAATCATTTTTTTTGTTTCAAAATCAATTTTAATTCTTTAATGGAAGGAGAAACTCATCAATCGGAGCCGTTACCTTTACCATCTGCTACCGATTCCGATGAAGGAATTAACGCGGCGATTGAGGCTGAGCTCGCTGAGTTAGCTGCTGGAGAATCAAGCGGCGGTGGTGGTGGTTGCGTTGGAGGAGGAGGAGGAATTAAGAGTAAAGTGAAAGGACCTTGGTCTACGGAGGAAGATGCGGTTCTTACGAAGCTTGTGACTAAGTTAGGACCGAGGAATTGGAGTTTGATCGCTCGTGGAATCCCAGGTCGTTCTGGTAAATCTTGTCGATTACGTTGGTGTAATCAGCTTGACCCTTGTCTCAAGCGTAAACCTTTCTCTGGTAATTTCAATTTTAAACTTAAATTTTTTGTTGATTCCTGCTTCTGGGTTTTATTTATGCGGTTTTGGGTGATGGTCTTGGATTTTGGTTAGATTTTACAGTTCTTGAAATGTTCGAAGTTTTTTTCTTGATCTTCATTCACATCCCTTGTGTTGTTGTTGTTTTTGTTTTGTTTGTTCGATGTGTTCAAATTAATTTGAATTATGTGGAGAATTTTTAGATTGGTTATCTTTGTGATCCAATGTGTAATTCTGATAGAGATTGTGTAGTGAATGAGTAACTATGTTTGATTTTTTATTGTGATTGATGTATTGTTCTTTTGATGCAACTCAGTGAAAATGTGAGCTTTACTTAAAAAAGTCATGAAATTTCTTTTCGTCTGCTCTGTCGATTACATTGGCCACAGAGTAAGAGAAGAAAAACATAGTTTTTTTGAAAAATGAAACTGAGGTATATGATTCGCAGTGTGTCACAGATAGTTCTCTGAACCAACTTCATTGTTACATGAAGTATGATCTTTGTTGTTATCTACTTTTTAGATTCTCTTGGTTTTGGGATTAAAGATTGATTCTTTTCATATCTTCCTGTTTGATCTTCTTGCAGATGAGGAAGATCATATGATCATTTCTGCTCACGCAATTCACGGAAACAAATGGGCTGTAATTGCGAAAATGTTACCAGGAAGAACAGATAACGCTATCAAGAACCACTGGAACTCAACGCTTAGACGTAAGTACTCAGATTTATGGAAGAGTGGTCAATGGATGGCTAATCCAGTTACTACTGCTTACATCAAGAACGAAAATGTCAACGAAATATCTAGTCCATCCTCAAAACAACAATTGCCTCAAGGAGAAATCGATTCACCTCCAGAGTTGAGTGATGTTATAATGGAAGATGCAGCCAATGAACCCCAAGATCAAGAACAAGCTCCAATAGAGAGTAACTTGTTTCGTCCAGTGGCTCGTGCTGGCGCGTTCAGTGTCTATAACCCAACCAGCCAGAGAAATGGATACAGAGACCACAATATAGTTCCATGTGCTGGTCCGTTGATTCAAGCGGCTAAACCGGATTCATTGGCTGGTAAATTTCTACAATCTCTTTGCGGTGAACCTCAAATCCCTTCAAAATGTGGTCGTGGTTGCTCTACTTATCAAGCCGAAACTATGTTTCCGCATAAATCGGTGTTGGGACCAGAGTTTGTGGATTATGAAGAGCCTTGTGCAGTTTTCAACCAAGAACTGATATCTATAGCAACAGATTTGAACAACATTGCGTGGATAAAGAGTGGTCTTGACAATGCCGTTGTCAGAGAAGCAGAACAGAGTTTGAAGATTGATAATTTCAATTATGATAATCCTCGAATCAAGTTTACTGGAATGATGCCTAGACAAGATTTTTTCTGTGCAAGAAGCTGAAAACTCAAATGTAAGGCTTGAAATTCATCTTCCTTTTTTTGTTTATCTTGTGATTCTTTGCGCTTTGAACGCATATAGATGATGATGATCTTCATGTCATTAAGTACCAGACTGATACTTTATACTTATCTGAGGTTGTTTCTGACATTTTGATTCGGTCCGTGTTACGTGTAAGTGAATTACATGATAACAGCCACTTCATAACACAACATCTTCTATTTACTTTGATAAAGTGAAACTACAATTACAAATCGATTACCAAATATATTCCCGAATTGAACATCAAAACTCACCACTTAAAAGTTCAATGTTTACAAACTCTTTAAGAAAACGATAAGCTATTCTTCAGTTACAGAGACCAAGATATGAAGAAGACGATACAGATTTATCAAAAGTGACTGGAATGAATCTTTAATTTCCTCAAACAGACTACTTTTATTAGTCAACGCTTTTGTAATTTTGTCAAAACCTTCTGTATCATGAGTTCACATCACTTGGCAACTTCTTCTTTATTACTTATGTGTTCCTATATTACTATTGTTATTTTGATAAAGATGTGTTCCTATGTTAATGAACAATGTCAGCCGTTAGAGAGTTGAGTGTAACTTGATGGGGGTTGACATGTTTTTGAGAAATGAATGACAACCAAAACATATTTCTTATCAGAATTCAAAAGTTAAATGCAATAACAACCAACACAATTTAGGAAAAACTAAACATGAATAAATTATGTAGCAATAAAATAATAACATTTATTATATTTCTACTCACTATTTACCTACATTAGAGAATAACAAGAAAATTTTTTTTTTAAACGAGAAAAAATAATAAATGGTCCAAAAAGTTCTTCTTAACAAATTTTTTTTCTGTTTGTTTATTTTCTTCCCCCGGATTTTCAAGATGATCAATCCAATGTGTTGTTTTTTCTTTGGTTTCTACATTATTCTGCTTGGCCTTAGCATCAACATGGTTCAACCATCTTAGCAAAACCGAATAACCAGACCTCACCATCACATACATCATTCCTTCGTCCGGAAACATTCATATCGGCTGATGGATCAAGTTTCTGCTGTAAATACTCATTTTCGCAACGTTGGCATTGTTGACGAATGATTTTGCTGAGCATAAACCAGAACAATTGGTATTTGCTGCATTATTCTTTGCTGCCATACACTCTTATACCGCATCAGTTATTATTCATTTAACCGGGAAAAAGATGTCAAAATCGCTATAATGTTCGTAGGAAGTTATAAATAGAAATAAATTATGTAGCAATACAATAATAAGATTTATTATATTTCTACTCACTATTGATCAACATTAGAGAATAAAAAGAAAAAAAAAATTTAAAGGAGAAAAAAATAATAAGTGGTTAAAAAATTTCAACTTAACGGAAAAATGAAATTTCACTCTGATACATAAAGGAGAAGGAAACTTTTAATCCTTATCCATAGGGAAGCAAAAATATATCATGTTTCAAATTCTATTAAATCAGCATTTAATTGGAATATTGCTCATAAATAACTTATCTAAATTGAGTGTTACTTTTGTGCAAATAGTCAAATATATTAATCTAAATAATTTAAACACAATCCAAAGTTTAAAAATCCAAGCAATAAACTCAAACAATCCAACAAACATTTATTGTGTACCCCTAATTTAGATAGGAACAGATTTTTGAACTAAATAGTTTTAACTTCTATAAATCAGAAAAATCCAGCTCTTTAAGCATATGAAACCCAACAAAAAGCGTTTAACTTTTCTATTATATGTTTTTAAACCTATAGTGAAGTCAATGCTCGTACAAAATATAAGCTATATTTCATGCTCATCCCTTGAAAAAGATTGAAAAAAAAAACTATAGTGAGTTTGGTCGAACATGAAATCTAGCAAATAAACATGGTCCAAGCTCCACCAATAGAAACTCTCATTCCAGGTTACAATTCCTTTAAAGCTCTAGTTTTAATTCCTTCACCACTTTTATTTTTTATTTTTTTATTTTTTATTCATCATATTAAAAAAAAAATCTTAATCATAAATTATGATTAAGATTTTTTTTAAAGTCAAATAATTTGTCAAATAGTTTTCAATATTTTAATTTGTCAAAAATTATTTGACTAAAATATTGAAAACAATTTGACAAATGTCATTAATTTTCATAATCATAAATTAATTAATTTGTCAAATAGTTTTCAATATTTTAGTCAAATAATTTTTTAGTAATTCTATTAATCAACTGATTTAAAAATCTATCAGAAACAAACGATGAGTTATCTGTCACTGTCATACCGTAGAATGAAACTTTGAGTTGTTGTCTGAAAACCCCACTTTTTTAATCCACTAATCTCCTATATGTCTTACTAATCTCCAAATCCCATTTAGCTTTAATGAAACATGTGAAGACGAAAATACCGTTTGCATAAAACTGAGTATTAGTTATACTCAGTTGTATCATACATACCCGGACAACTGGGTACAACTGGTACTCACTTATCCTCAGTTGTACCCAACTGTACCATACATACTCGAACCAGCTACCCTCAGTTGTACCCAGTTATACCATACCTACTCGGACAACTGGGTATAACTGGTACCCAGTTGTATAAAGTTATACCTAGTTATACCATAAATATGAGATTCGAATCTTGGTCGCGCGCGAACTCGGAGCACGCATACTAGATACTTTATTACTGAACCACCATATTTTGCTTGGTATCACTTACAATTAAAACTATATAACCTGATTTTTAAAATCATTAAAGATAAATTCGTATTTTTATGAGTTTGGGATTTTCAGATTATGAGATTGGAATATTAGGGTTTTGAGATGATGGGTCGAACTTTTCGCTGTATTCCATCGTTACTACTTTAATCTTAGTATATAACTGTTACTTAAACCAAAAAAAATCAAGGGATATTTATTGTTAAGAAGAAAAATGTAGAATTACATAAACGAGAGAGAAGATGGAAAAAGGCTTGATTGCTATTTCATAATGTCATTTACAAGCACTTTTCTCCATAATTTTCACATATTTACAACACAAAAAATGAAGATCAATTTACAATTAAAATATCTTGAAACGCCTTCATCTTTTATCCTTCAAATTCCCCAAAATCTTCTATAGCGTTGACTTTAGAAGACTTGAGTTTCCACGAAGCTGTACTAACCTTCAATGGAAGTAAGCATAGGACTACTATAATCCCCGAAACTAAACTCACTTTCTTCTTCTTCCTTGGTACGCAAGTCACCAGGGGGCAAGAAGAAATCTGAAGACAAACCCTTAACATTAAATCCCACGTCTTCAATCTCCCAACTCTCTTCCATTGTAGTCTTTGAATGGCTCTCTAAGCTCTCATCAAGCCTCAACAATGAAACACGTGTCCTTCCTCTGTGAGCGATCTGAACCCCATCAACGCTCTTATAATCTTGGATCAATGTTTCAGACGTCGTTTCCCACAAGACCATATCTTCTTCTTCCGGACCGGTCTTGATCCGTACGAGATAAGTGTCCTCTAATTGGACCAAAAGTCCTGTTCTTTGACTAAAACACCCCCACACCGTATGCTTCACTGTCTCTATACCGCTCTTGCTTTTCGATTTAAGCCCCGAAGGCTGCGTTTCGAGCTTAAGCACGAAGCATTCTTCATCGTTAACCGCCTTCTCACCCACGCAAACCGATCCAGCGAACAAATTTGCTGTGGTTTTAGGATCAAGTCCTTGAAGGAACCTTCTAAGAGGTCCAGAGGGTTCATTAGAAGCATGTGAATGAGCGAGCCAAGGACTTTGTCTCCAAGCCACGTTACCATCACAACCAGCACTGACTTTACAACCCGAAACCACAAGCTCTAAACTCCATTGACTCAAACCTTTCTTCCATAACACGAAACCTCCCATCTCTCCTCCTCCATTTCCATTATTGTTAACGTTTCTTATCCTCACCATCTTCTTCTTCCTCTTCCCATTTAGGGTTTTTGCTGCACAAAACTCTGTCACTCCCATCTTCACCTTTCCCATCGCGTACATGCTCTCTATTGCAGCCAATTCCGTCTCTCCTCCAGCTGCTGCAGTGTATTGCTTCACTATATACTTCGCCATGGCTGCTTCCTATATTGATTACCAAAACTAATATCAGAAACTTGTTCTAAACGCAAACTCCTTTTAACAAGAAAAAGAAAACGCCAATTTCTCAAAAGATCGATTTAAATGACTTACAATAGATTGGTTCTTGATAAGTTTGGAGATGGGATGATCAAGAACGTCGAGATCGGAGGTGACAGGGAGAGGGATCGACGGAGCTCCGACGATTCCAAGAAGCATCTGAATCTGAGCGTCACGACCACCAAAAAGAGTTGCGAGGCTACTAGTGTTATCCGGAGGAGATCGGAGCAAACTAGACTTGACACTTCGCCAAGCGCCGATCTTGTTGTTGTCGGGACAGAACAACTCCTCCGGCATCGGAACTTCTAACACCGTCTCTAGACCATCTTCTCTATCGAAATTAGGACAAAGCGTTCTCATTTTTTAACTCTTCTAACAAACCTTGAAATAATCGAGGAGAAAAAAGTGATCGCTGGCAAAAATATGTGTAATCGAAACTTTTCTTTTCTTTGGTTACAATAATTTTCGGAAGATGAAAGGGTTCAATATATATTAGGACTTATGAGGGTATTGAATAACAGAAGCTTATGGGTTGGCGATTTTTATATATGAAAATATATTAGAAAGAGAGAGTAAAGGATATTATGACCAACCGACCGAAGCCGATTTGATACTATTTGTGTATTGTCGTGTTCGCACGCTTCATGTCTCCCTTTGCTCTATCTAACAACATTTTAATATATGTACTTATTTAAGTATTTTCTTGGATGGACAAGTGTAGTATTATTTTCACTAATTCAAAGATAAATACAAATACTTCCCGTCTTGAGTGAAGAAAATACATATGAGATTTGTCCTTTCTACTTAACAATAAGTATGTTCTTGAATTAAAAAAATTGTAAAAAATTATATTAGCTTTTAACTGGTAAAAAAGAACTTTGTCCTTTGGTGTAGTTCATTGTATAGTCAAATTTTAATTTATTTAATAGTCGTGCTCAATATACGGCGCCGATCTGAACGCAAATTGGAAGCTTAAAAAATAGGCCTATGAAAAACACGTTAATTCAACGCTTGTTTTAATCTTTTTTCTTTTTGAAGATTTGAAACCAAGAAAGGTTGATTTGGCAAAGATCGTGCGTTTCCGTTTATCCGTTTTCTCTTCTAAGTGCAATGTTTGTCTCATTTAATTTAATGCTTCATAAGGTTCAATGAATATCCGTTTAAGTTAATTAGTCTTGCATTAAAGCAAAAGTTGCACTTTTAACAGATACAGGCGTATATATAGGGTAAACAAGAAATTTAGCTCACAAAAACAAACCAGTAAAGAAGTTTAGAAAATTTTCTTAATGTTGTGAAAAATCTTGTTGCTTTAAGTTACTCCTTATTGAAAAACGATAACGTGATACACAGTATCTCATTAAACTTGCAAATAATTGTATTCCCTAAGAGATGTGGTAATTTTATAGAAAACGACCAGAAACGGATAATGAAGAGACGATACTTTGATTGGGAAATGAATTGTCGGCCGAACGTGGCTGACGCCGTATCATCAGACCGACTATTAATATTATTTCCCTTTAATTTTGATTTGCTTGCCGTTATGGTAACACGAAGAAATCAAATCTGTTTTTTTTTTTTAATCTATAACTAATATAGAAATGTATTGACCAAATAAAATAAGAATATATACATGTGTGCATCTATTAGTTGCCTTCATCATTCATCAATTTCAGTTCAATCTATATAATAATATTTACAACGTTTCAGATTTTTTTCACAAGAGCAATGTATCGTATAATATTTTGCATTATTAAAAAATTCAGATGATTATAATTGATAATAATCATGACATGCACGCTGTTTGGAATCTTTTTGCCGATATGCAATTAGTCTACATAACTCATTAGTAAAAGAAAGATAAGTTCCTGATGACAAACAATTAAAAAGAATATGGAAAATCTGAAACAAAATCTACACTTGATATCACAAAGATTCCACAGGTAAGGTTGTTACGATAGTTCAGTGTCTAAAACATATGTGACTTCATTATAATATGTTTGAATAGTTCTTGTTTGGGAAGAAAATTTGCCGGTCAAAGACTCTGTGAAAGTGGTATTTATATGTTGCAAAATAATGTGTATTTTAGTTTCGTTAGCAGAGTGAGGACATAAGATAAAAGAGAGGAAACCGAAAAAAAAATATGAAAATGATTATTCTTTTTTTAATGTAAAAAGCATTCGGAACTTGGCTATGAAAAAGAGAAAATTGATAGTCGGTTAATGTAATTCTTGTTTAGTCTTATATTCTCGTTCGAGATGTTAAATATGTGTAATGTGTTAGAAAAATAGTATATATTTCCAATTTCTTATTTGACGGCAAATATTTTTCCAATTAGACTACCAAATTAGGGAAGATAGATTTAATCATCACATCATCCAATTGATTATTTTGTTTGCATATCATCAAGAGCTTTGATCATTCTTGGTCATACTTTCTCTCTGACACTATGGCAGTCAGTTTCAACTAAACTTGATGATGCTTTCTCTCTTGTTCCTAATGTTGCATCATGTATGAGTTTGGTTTCGGTTCTGCTTTGCAAACCATCAATGCAATTAATTATTAATTTTGATTATATACAGCATGATTTTTTAGTTTGCGAATGAGAACATATATCTTAAGGGATAAAAAAAGAAACTGAGTAGAAGAATAAAAAAAAAAAAAAAGTTCCGACCATTGTTTCGCTGATTGCGGATGGTTAATGGAGCTGACATAAGCGCAGGTACTGATGTGTTCCCAATACACTATTATCGCCCATAACAAGGTTGCCTTCTTTTGCACGTGGATTTTGTCTTTCTCTCACGTGTTTTGTCCGGCGCCGAATCGTCCCTTCATATAGATATATCTGAAATCTTCAATATTTTTGTTTAGTTGGCTAATTATAAAGTAAAATTTATGACTCAAATCTTAAGCTTACAATAAGAGAGTTGTAATCATCTCCTAACATTTTCTTTGACAAATTGCCTCTTTTTGTAGGAATTAGGTTAGAAAGGTACTTTACGGTTTTCAGCAACGGTTTACTTGGTTTAGGATGTTATGGATTTACATATGTATATTGAATATGGACCACGAAATTAGGATTACGGACTAGTTCGATTGTTTTTTTTATCGCCTAAACATTCTCTCAAAATTAGAAGAAAACTTTAAGAATATCAATTTGTTTTATTTGATTTAGATCACATTCAGATTAGAAAGACAAATTAAGCCGGACAAAATTGGATTAACATTCTATCGATTTTGGTTTTCGGTGTAGCTTGATTATTTTCCCCACTCTAGACATAATGGTCCATTATCCATATTTGTTTACGTAAGTCACAAGTATGAAAAAACATACAACACCCAAGTGTTTGAAGAGTGCTTAAAAGTATTGCTCCCTACGTAATTTTGGCATAAGAATTAAAAGACCCATCTTTATCTAAGCAAACATCAGCTCTCTCTTTCAACTTCAAACACATCTCTCTAATTCCATCTCCTACCTCTATCGTCATTACACAACTTACCGCCTTCTCGATCTTTCTCATATCCATCTTATTTCTCTCTAACTCAATCCCAATACGCCATACATCAACAATGTACCTCGCGTTCACACGTTGGTCCGTGAAACACGGTGTACATATTTTTGGAACACCTTCACATATGCTCTCTATTGTCGAGTTCCATCCACAATGCGTCCAAAACGCTCCAACGGCAGGATGTGCCAATACCTCTAATTGATTCACCCATTTGACAATTTTACCTTTATGGCCCATGTTTTCCACGAATCCACTAGGCAATGCCTCGAGCCACTCGGTCCCTTGTACAAATCCAGGCCTAACCACCCACAAGAATGGCCGTTCGCTGTTTCTTAGACCCCATGCAATCTCTAGAAACTCCTTCTCCTCTATATCTGCAAGGCTTCCAAAACTCACATAGACCACAGACTGTGGCTCCTGTTTATCTAGCCAATCGGTTGTTTCATAGTTTTCTTTGTTCTTTGTCGACGGTAAAAGATTGTCGCTTTGTTTGTGAAACGGTCCAATCGGAAATATGGGAACTTGAAACTTGCTGCTGAAATCCATGAGTGGGAGTTTTTCAAGACCTTCGAATGTGTTCCATATCACTCCTGAAGAAGAATTGGCTCTTTTCACCATGTCGCTAGCTATTTGGTATAGTTCCTTCGGCTCATTCGTTTCCATTACCGGAAGATCCATCACTTTCAAAGGTGAAACTTCTGTCAACTGGCTCATCTAACCTAGAATCTGGAAAGAAAATAACATGTCACACTTTATAGAAAAAAATGTATATCATAAATCTTTATTAACGCTAAGTTCTCATTAAGATATATATATGAGTTTAAACGAAAATCGTATTTGTTTTCTCTAACAAAAATATTACTGTCTTATGTAAACATAAATATTTGTTTTTAATTTGAAATGAAATGATTCTTCTATAGGATTAGGCTGTGTGTACCCTCGTTTGATTTATTTCTCTTAAATATAAAGGAGTCGACCACAAAAGCAAAAGAAGTCTTAAAACAAAAAATTTGGTCAAACCATATTCATTCACTCAATTAAAGAAAGAGAGTATATTTTAAGGAATCACTACAAATAAAGTTGATTCTAAAATTGAAATTTAAAGATAAGTTTGTAATTTTATATATCTAACCTTGTATAGGGAGATAATCCTTATCTCTAAGAAGAGGCAAAGCAGGAAAAGCACAAAACGACGCCACACTATTTGTGATCAACACCATCCTATCAATTCCTACTTCTTCCGCTGCAAACTCCGCGTGTTTTCGTCCAAACAACATCGGAGACCAAACAACACGACGACGTATCTCCTTTGCCTACTTCCATCGCAAGAGACCGGCGAAACGGGTCCTCGTAAGTTTGTCTTAGCAGACGAATGAAGGCGACGAGGTCCATACTCGAAGCCTCTGGTTGAGTCAGAGGATCTTTTCCTCCTTCGTTGTTGTGAGGGATGGTTCGAAAAGTGAAGAGTTGGTAGTGAGAAGGATCGGGGAAGTTGAAAGAAGTGTGGAGGATCGTGATGGAGAAGCCAAGATTGTGGAATATTCTTGCGAGTTGGATCATTGGGTTTAAGTGTCCTTGAAACGGTAAAGGGAACATGATTATTTTTCTACCTTTTCTCTCTTCCATTTTTTTTTTTTTGGTGTGATTAGAGATTTGAAGATTTATTTTTTGATTTGGTGTAGGTGTTTTAAACTCCCAAATCCCAATACGCAACTAGTCACAGCTTGGTAGTGTGAGCATGGTTGTAATGGATTGACCAATTACACATTTGACCCACCAATTATTTTTAAAAGTCAAATAAAATTTAAATAAGTGTTATTTTTGTTTGTTAAAGAATATTCAACCAACCTAACATTAAATCATATGAAACACACAAAAACATGAAGATAAAAGCTCATAAAACTTGAATTTAAATTGTTAGAATCAAAAAAGTAAAATAAATCATGAACAAACCATATAAACCGAAAAAACCAACAATATTACAATCCAAAGGTTTGAACATGTGCTTTAGAATCCAATACTCCTTAGTAAAAACTTTCTAACTTGCAAGAGCATAAGAATCAAAAGAAAAGATATGACTCACAAGTTCGTCTAAACACTTGGAAGAAGATCCATCTTTGCTTAAGCAAACATCAGCTCTCTCTTTTAATTTCAAACACCTCTCTCTCAATCCATCTCCCTTATCCATCATTACACTTCTTACCACCTTCTCAATCTCCTTCCTATCCATATTACTTCTCTCTAACACCATCCCGACTCGCCATACATCAACAATGTATCTCGCGTTCACATGTTGGTCAGTGAAACACGGTGTACATATCATTGGAACACCTTCACATATGCTCTCTAGTGTCGAGTTCCATCCACAATGTGTCCAAAACGCTCTAACTGCTGGATGCGCCAATACCTCTAACTGATTCACCCATTTCACAAATTTTCCCTTATGTCCAATGTTTTCCATAAACCCACAAGGCAATGACTCGAGCCACTCGGTCCCTCGAACAAACCCCGGCCTAACCACCCACAAAAACGGCCGTTCACTGTTTCTTAGACCCCAAGCAATCTCGAGAAACTCAGTCTCTTCTATAGCTGCAAGGCTTCCAAAACTCGCATAGACCACAGACTGCGAGTCTTGCTTGTTGAGCCAATCGGTTATTTCGTAGTCTTCCTTACTCTTTGTTTTCGGTGGAAGATCATCGTTATGTTTATGAAACGGTCCGATATGGAAGAAAGGAACTTGTAACTTGCTGCTACAATCCATGAGTGAAAGTCTTTCAAGATCTTCAAAAGTGTTCCATATGACTCCTGAAGAAATCTTGGCTCCTTCCACCATGTCATTAACTATCCCGTAAAGTTCCTCCGGCTCGTTCGTTTCTATCACCGGAATATCTTTTATTTTCAAAGGTGGAAGCTCTGTCACCAGCTCTTCTAATCTAGAATCTGGAGAAAAAAACAATGTATAATAAATTAATCTTTAACATAGCTAAAAGAAATGTCAAGATCATTCAATTTTAGATTCTCTAGTCCAATAACATGTTTCCTCATTATCTTTTACAACTATTTAGTTATTTTAATAAACAAGTGACAAGTGTTGTAAAAACAAATATTTCCCAACCATATGAAAAAAGATAAGTGTATTTACGGATTTACCTTGTATAGGGAGGTAACCCTTATCTTTAAGGAGAGGGAAAGCAGCAAAGGCACAAAACGACGCCGCACCACCAGTCCTCAACACCATTCTACCAACTCCTATCTCTTCCGCTGCTACCTCCGTGTTCTTCCCCCAAATAGCGTCGGATACCAAACAGCACACTGTCTCTTCTCCACCTACTTCCGCCGCCAAAGACTGACGAAACGGCTCTGCGTAACTTTGTTTCAGTAGACGAATGAGGGCGACGAGGTCCATACTCGAAGTTTTTGATTGAGATAGAGGGTCTTCTTCTTCTTCTCCTTCCTTGTTATGAGGGAGGGTTCGAAAAGTGAAGTGTGGGTGAAGAGAAGGATCGGGGAAGTTGAAAGAAGTGTGGAGTATGGTGACTGAGAAGCCACGGTGGTGGAATATTCCAGCGAGTTGGATCATTGGGTTGAAGTGTCCCGGAAATGGTATAGGGAACATGATTATTCTCTTCCCTTTTCGCTCTTCCATTTCTTCTTCTTGAATTTTTTTTTTTATTTGGGAGATTTCGAGGTTATGTTTTGATTTGTTGTGATTCATTTCTCAAGGGTTTTATTAGAAACTCAGCTTTGAATAAAAATATATCTCTTAATAATGTTTAGAAAATAACTCAAAATTAAACACCAAAGCTTTTAATCAATGTAACAACTCAAAATCGATATATATATATAAAGATTATAGCACCTCTTTAGCTATTTCCTTTTCATATTAGAACTAGATAACTCCTAATTCTATCATAAACAATGTTAAACCTATCTTATCTTTACTACGATGGTGTAAACACGTCTTGGGCTTTTATTCCAATGTTGAATCCTTATCCAACAGGTTTACGGTCACATAAGCACATGTCACAGCTTATATTTTATAGACTCATGATCCAATTAAAAATCAACAGCTGTCATTAATTGAAACAAAGATGCTATTAAAAATTGACAGTCGACCTACAAGCTGATGATGCTCTGTCACTTGAGAGAGTTGGTCTTACAATACATTTTCTGTCTCTTGTCTTGCATTTTTAAACTCACAATTGGAGACTATTCATACAAAATATATAAATGTTAAATAAACTTTCGCAAGGATCCTTTTTGATTAGATTAATGCAAGTGTTTTGGCCAAAAAAAAAAGAAAAAGAGATTAATTCACTTGCTGATTAGATTAATGACAATGACTGTCCTTTTTATAAGAAACATATTTCACCAATTTAGTTAGACAAGACGGGAAAATGTCACGTTTTTCTACATACATCACAAGGGGGTATACATAGTAGTATAGTACACATGTAACTTTCTCAAAAATAGAATTGAAAAAAGAAGAAGATAACAATGCAATTACACAAGTCATGGCTATTGAAAGCTAATGAGTGTCTCTAGGTCCTTTATGGCCCAGTATAAAGTCATATATATGCGACATTCATTTTCACTTTTTGAAGTAAGAAATGTTGCATACTGGTTTGTGATAGAGTCGATGTCGTATTATTATAATGTTCAATCTACACAATTCATGTTCGTAACAAAGAAATAGTAAATTTTATGTGGATATAGTAAATTTTATGTGTATCCACCTAATTCAGTATATCATCTAAGCTTGATGTATATGTGGTGTTGTTGTTATGCTTCCTCTTAAGAGTAGCCCAAAAGCATAAGAAAAGGTTCTTGGAAGTTTTCTCAAAGATTACTCTTGGGCTTAGTTTGTAACTAAAATCTTTAGTGTGCACTGTGTAGACTCCCAAAATGGAACCAAGTTTTCACCTTTTGACATCAAAATTCTTTTTGTTGAGAACTAGCCACTTTGAAAAAGTTGGACTCGTTCAGGCAGAGTATATTGGTCAGCCCGTTTGGACGGGCCAAGATAAGTTCTCACCTCCCCAACTACCTAGAGTTCACAAAATTGAAAATTGATTAGGATGTGATCGCATATTAATAGAATTTTCTTACAGAAATGTAAAAAAACTGGAAGACTCTGTATTCTCTAAAATATTATTTATTGTGTCGGTGTGGGTCATTATTACAACATTCATAACATGTCCTTAAGAAGTATGTATATTAAAGAAATGCTTTTTTGTAGGCATGTTCATTTGGATGTTTATTTTTTCTTCACTAATGCTGATACTTGATACGATGAATTATCGTTTAGGTTTTGGTTGGGTTATAAGTTATAACTTTTGGAGATTTACAACACAAAGAATTGATTTTAATGTGGCATAATTAAAATTTGATCCATCATCTCTTTCATGACTTTAGTATGTGGGTCACTTTTCATAAGTGTTTTGTTTGTTACGCACCTCAACCATATATGTTGTTGATGGAATTAGTGGAAGTTGATATTCATTCACAATACCATATTTTTAACATGCCATATCTAATGTTTCATGAAATGGGATTAATGGGGACCCAAAAAAAGAAGCAAATACGCAAAATGTTTAATTGCGTAAAAAAGAATCCAAAATAGATTGATTGTGGCTTTTGCTTCACGCACAATTTGAACACCTTCATCGTCTTAGATACGTTATATATGATAGAAAAGTATTGTGAGAGCCTTAATTGCAACTATAACCTTGAGAAAGAAACTATGTTATATCCTCAATTATAGGTCCATATATATATACATTTGATAATCATGAATCATTCAACAATCATTCGCATTTGTTTTAAAAGAATATGACATTAAACTGGAAACACTAGTTGAAAATATCTTTTCAAATTAACAAAAATTCTTAAGAACATAAATGTTTCAAGTTCTTAAGATGCCGACAGATTGATATATAAATATGGGTTGGTAATACGGTATGATACTATATATTATATTAAAGTTTGACTGGAACTATATTATATTAAAGTTTGACCCAGTCAAACTCGAAAGGTGTAAAGATTCTTTTGTCTTTCATATTTGTTATCGACGTTTTCTCCAGCAGGAAAATCCTAAGAGAAGAAAACAAGCTTGAAAGTTGAAACCAAAGTTCAGTGACCTAAACGGTTCCTACAAGTACAAACTTAGATAACATCCTAATCATACCAAATTTCAAAACACTGAAGAAGCTAATGGGTTTGTGCTCATCTCCAAGGTAAACCATAGAGATTATAATTCATAATGCCATACTCGTGGTATCTATACACAGATTGTTTTATGTAAGGTGATTTACATGTAAAAATCTGTTCCATATTTTAAGCATAACCTTCTTTTCTACTTCCTTCGTTTGTTTTTTCTTGCCTTTTTTTGGACACTTCCACTTGCAAAGCCGATTTTCTATGGAAATCGGACTGCAAAGTTTCATTCAAACCATGCTTACCATGTCATTTCGCAAAGCAAACCCTTCTCAAACACAACTCTTATAAGATGAATCATCTCTGTTCTATCAGATTTATAGACTTTTAAGATGTAAAAAGAAAACAACAAATGGGAGTAAACTATCAAAATTGTAAAGGGAAAAACTTCAGATACAATATTCTCTGTTACCACTGTGATTGACTACAAACTTTGCTTCATTTAATCAAACAACAACAAAGTTACATATAATCTTATTGCAGCAACCCCATAGATTCCAAAACTGCAGAAAACACCCTGAAGTATTCTCAACACATCCTCTATGTTGTTACACCATTTGTATTCCCATGTGAACTAACTACAAAGACACAAAACCTTATCCCAAAGAAGAGTATAGATGAAAAACAATCCCAAGGCCAAAAAAATATTCTTATTAAATAATACTTTTGTTATTCTCCTAAATAAAATTTAAGCAATCCAATTCAACCCCCACATAATTATTCTTTACTATAACCAGTAACCATCACAACCTCAACTATAAATCTAACCCACTAACCACCACCCACTTTCAAATTCTTCTTCAAAGTCCTGAATCCTACAGAACCTAAATTCAAACTCAGTACATCCATTCTTGTGGAAGAGGTCTTTATTGCTTCAGACAGCTACCACCAGCTACTGTAAACAAACCAATAGATTCAATCAAATGTCTACATTTACCTAGAAATTGAAATTAAGATTGCGGATGTTTGAATTATTACCGATTTTACAGCGTCCTGTAGAGACACAAGCTTGAGAATTTGGTTTACACCGAGCAGAGAAGTCTTTAACTTTAGGATTTTGTTTGTGAACAACCTTTGTCGGAATCTTAACACTTCCACCTCCTGATAATCCACATTGAGAGTAAAATCAAGCTAAAGTTCTCAAATTTCTAGAAACCCAAGATGTAAAATCAACGGAGAATTGAGTAAAATTACCTGATTTCTTCTTTGAATCAGAAGAGTTTGAGTAAATCCGGGGAAGGAAAACGCCGGTACCAACAGACGGCGATTTAACGGCGGTTGGAGCGGTCAAAATGCCTCTAGCCGGAGAAGGAGACGGAAGCCAAGTAATTGGGACTCTGCCAGGAGATTGTTGCAATGTTGACCCAAATCTAGTCTGAGATTGATGATACTGTGGCTGCCAAAGCCAGTAGTAGTAATCATGAAACGCAGCGTTTTGAGGAAGGGGCAATAAGGAATTAGGGTTTTGGTCTGGGCGGCTTGTTGGTTTTGATTCGAAATTCGCCATTTTGATCTTGGCGACTTCTCCAGCAGCAGCTGAAATCACTTTCAAAGAGTCTTCTTCACGAAACGGAGATGTCGGAGGTGAAGGCATTAGCGAAAACGGACCATTAGGACTTCCGAGTCCACTCTCAGTTGACTCACTGACTGTAGGCTTCATCTGAATTAAAAAAAAATTGAGTGTTCTGTTTCCATCGAGAAGATAAAACATTTGAAAAAGAGTAAAGCTTTAACAAACCTCAGGCTTCTCGGTGATGAAGGAAGAATAAGGGAGACGCTGAGTCGAGAGAGCGAGTCGGCGAGTTAAACCGGCAAGGAAGTTATCTTCGTCGTCGCTTGTTTCATCTTCAGTCTCCGTTGAGTCAACTTGAGGAGTGGGAAAGGTTAAGGAGTCGAACTCGTAAGGGAACTCGTTCGGGAAGATGAGTTGACTCGGGGTTGGTAGGAGTTTCTCCATTGGTTGTTCGACGAGGGTTGAACAAGGCGGAGAGAGCACAGAGGATACGGTGGGGAGGAGCGGCGCGACCATAACGACAATAGGTGAAGAGAAAGAGAGATAGGTTTTTGTAGTAAATGTTGGAGAGACCAGAGAGGCTTCTCTTTATTTAAGGTTTCAACGAGGACAGCTCAAAAGGTATTATTAATTATTAATATTACTTCTGTCTCTCTTTTTTTTTTTTTTAATTGAAATTTTATAAATCCGTAATTCGTGCCCGACATTAGAAAATCCCGCGATAGTTGGTTCAGGTTGACTCCAAACAAAACAAAAAAACGCAAATGAGAACGGGAAAACAAAAGTGTAGAGAGTGCTCACACTTATGTAAACATTTTCATTAAATCAAGGGTTTTAATTCAGAGAAATTAATATAGTACTACTATGTAGAAAGGCCAAATAAGAGAATGTGGAAAGCCAGAGAAATTAATGTTGTTAGTTTTTTGTTGTCGATCATCGTTGAAAACTATCCAGTTTGTTGTATTGAGTATTTTAATTCAACCTATACTTCGTGAATTGAGTGGATTCAAGGATGAATGGGCTGCCAAAATGGGCTTTTCAGGTTCTTCGAACCTTTATAAGGTGGATTGGGCTTTATATAAACCAATGTTGTCTATATTTAACCTTGATTGCTTTTTATTTTTCTCACACAATTTAGTGTCTATTTTTTTCAATTCGATCAATTTTGTCAAAACGATGTCTTCCTAGACCACCATCGAGTTTGCCGAGGCAGAAACACACATCTACTGGGACATGGTGGATTGCCCAATCCGTACTAATCTAGTATGTCTTAATTTGATTTATGAGGAAATCAAAATAGTTATTTATTGTGGTAAAAGTGTCAATCAGTTCTACTTATGATGATAAGAATAATCAGAACTTGTAAAGCTTGAAAAAAATTGGAAATTATTAATAATATTATTTCACTCAAAGAAAGAAAACTTCTAAAACATTCAAGTATTTTATTCATTCAATTTCATAAGGAATATTAATTGTCCCATCTGAAACAATAAGGATGTGATCCATCACGATTTAAACGACACATAGGGAAGTCCTTGTCGCTTCTCACATCCCAAATACATTCTTTACAGACAGGAGTCTTTCCAAATGGATTATCGTCTCTCGATACTTTAAATATATCAAAGTAGTGATCTCCACCTCCATACCACGTAAAATGACAACCAAATTTTGTAGTTTTCTTCCAGTTAACTTTAAATCTAAAATCCCAGGTAAGACCCCATGGGATTTCGAGCATCCCCAAATCATCCTCACTAGATTTGCAATGTACATTCACAGGTTGTTTGTTCGCTAAAGCGTTGCGGATTACGACATGTTTTTTTGCTAGAGGTAAGAAGCCATCGCCGCCTGATCCCGGTGATGGTGCTTCCGTTGCAGCATTTGAAACTTCTAACGCTGTTGCAAAAAGAACAAGAATATATGAGGTCATAAACATTACTATGTAATGAGATTTATTGGAGAAAGCCATGGTTATGTATATTTTTGTTTGAGTGGTTAGATGGTTCCCTATTTATAGATTTTAACAAAATGTAAATACTTTATAAAAGGGAAGGTAACTAAATTTCTCTGGTAAACATTGAATGCATATATTTAGTTTATGGTAATATCTTACTTAAATGAGAATTGTACAAGTATAAAAGTTTGACCAATTTGTATAAAGCTTGACCAATTTGTAAAAAATTACTTGCCATTAGAATTAAATGCAAAAATAATAAATATGTTTTCCTAGCTATTCTAAATTATACACATTTTATTACTTGAAAAAGTTTATTCTGATCATGTCTATTTTAGTGTATTTTCATTCTCTTTCAACGATTTTTCTTAACAGAAAATAAATAAATTAAAATTTACATTTTGGCATAAAATAATATGTCACGGGACATGTCCATGAAGTGAAAGAATCAGAGGAAAAAATAAAAAAATGTAGGTTACTATTTGATGAGCTAAAAATTGTGATGAAGGTGAGGTATTATAACGGCGATGGATCATCCATACAAATTAAGTATGAGAATTTTTTTTTAATAATGTTTTTATTATTGCATGATTGCACACAATGACAATGAGACTGTTTGTCCCTTACGTGTAAAAGAAGCAACAAAGACTACATCTAAACATCCCCTCGGATAAACGAGGTAACTAATTAATCTAACCATCGTGAGCTGAGATTGAGGAAGAGCATTGGTAGAGAAAGTGGATAAGGACTTGTCTCCCTCCTCGTCGTGAGGAATATGTTAAAGAGAATGTCAGAAGATGAACCCTCACAGTCTTGGTATTTTGCTGCAGTCTTGTTTACCACAGATTCTGCCTCTTCCTTCCTCTCAGCCAGACGTTTTCCTTTGGAAGAACTCTCCATCTTCAGTCCCCGGGATGTCCTCGGCGACTGACACTTGGTTATCTCTCAATCCCGTAGGCCAAAGACTTGATTGGTGTGGTTCTGTTTGTTTTTCTCAGAGCATTTCAAAACATCCGTTCATCTTTTGGGTTGTGCTTAGAGACAGGCTTCATACTCGTGATAGGTTGTTGAGTTGGGGCTTGCAAGTCCCGTATCAATGTCTCCTATGTGGCTCTCATGCTGAATAACGTGCCCACCTATTCTTCCTCTGTCCGTTCTCTAACCAGGTCTGGTCTTCATTCTTTACTCACCTTTCACTCAACCCACCCACTACCCTCGAGTCTATTGTATCTTGCGTTAGACACGCTTCTCCTTGCTTAAGGCTTAATTCCATTTGTAAGATGATCTTTCAAGCCACGGTTTACGAATTATGGCGAGAAAGGAACTCCAGAATTCATACTTCTTCGACTCGGCCTACCTCGATTATCATCAAAGAGATCCGGCGGATTATCCGAACAAGAGTCGCCACTCTCGATCGTCCGCCATCTCATTCAAGGATAACAGCGGCTCGAAGCACCGATGTCTCCTACCTCTCTACTTGGTTTGAATATATTCAGTTCTAACCTTCACTCTTTATCTCTAGTAATGTATCTTATCTCCACTACTATCTAACTTGTGCCTGCTCCACCTGCGTGTGGTTTTAGTCAGCTCTTTCTCCTTTTCTTTTCTTCTTAATGATCTGTTGTAATCACTCAGAAAAGGTGTCCCATTTGGAGGAACAAAGAAAATAAATAAAGTATTATTAAGAAAAAAAAAATGAACCCTCACGATTGGAGGCTTGGGGCTTTAATCAAATGAGGGAATTCACGATGATGAACACATGTTGGCCGAGGCTAAAACATACATCTTCTGGGACATGGTGGATTGCCCAATCTCTAATGATCTATGTCTTGATTCAATGTACAAGGATATCAAAACAGCTCTTGCGAATGAGAGTTATTGTGGTAAAGTGTCAATCAATGCTTATTGTGATACAAATAATCAGATCTTGTAAAGCTTGTAAAACATTCGATTATTATTTTATTCATTCAATTTTTATTACATAAGATATAGTAATAACAATGATATATATTATGTTTTCTTAAGTATTAACGTCCCATTTGAAACAGTAAGACTCTGATCCACCAGGATTTTTACGACACATAGGGTACTCCTTGTCACGTCCCACATCCCAAATACATTCTGTACATGCTGGAGTCTTTCCAAATGGATTATCGTCTCTCGATACTAAAAATATATCAAAGTAGTGACTTCCGCCTTTATACCACGTAAAATGACAACGATATTTTGTAGTTGGCGGAGAGTTAATATAAAAGCTAAAATCCCATGTATGACCCCATGGCATTTGGATCACCCCAAGATCAACCTCACTAGATTTGCAATGTACATTCAGACGTTTTCTGTTCGCTACAACGTTGTGGATTACGACATGCCTTTTTGCTTGATTTAAAAATTTGTCCCCACTGGATCCCGATGATGGCCCTTCCGCTGCATCATTTGAAATATCTAACGATGTTGCAAAAAGAACAAGAATAGATGAGATCATAAACATTAATACTATGTAATGAGGTTTATTGGAGAAAGTCATGGTTATGTATATTATATGTTTAGGTGGTTTGATAGAACTTTATATTCAACTTGGTTCCCTATTTATAGATGTTAACAAAATGTAAATACTTTATGAGATGGAACTTTATATAATCTTATTGGAAGAGCTTTTAACAAAGCATTAGGCTTTTTACTAGCCAATCAACTTTTTGTTAATAAAGCATAAAGAAGAGCATTTGGAAGTTTTAAATGCTATGTTAATGCTGAGATGGAAATTTTCCTAAGCAAGTTTCAAATTATTTAATAATAGTTTTATATAATTAATTTATTTGGTTAGATAACATAAAGATATATATACATATATATATAATACTAAAATTTAAATCTTATATATTTTAATTAATGCTTATCATTAGTTTATTTTCATATTATTTTAAAATAATGATTTAATAAATCTAATTTAAAGATGAGAATCATAAAATTAGAATAAAATTTGCAGTTTTGCATAAAATAATATGTCATGGGGTATATGTCGATGAAGTGAAATAATCGGAGGCAAACATGTAGGTTGATATTTGATCATGGGAGTCAACCCCTAAGGTTTGTGAGGAAGGCGAGGTTTAATATTGAATTGATCATCGTTGAAAACTATCCAATTTGTTGAATTGAGTATTTCAATTGGGCTGCCAAAATGGTCTTTGCATGTTCGAACCTTTATCAGTTCGGTTGGACTTTTATATAAACCAAAGCTTATTATGATAAGAATAATCAATACTTGCAAAGCTTGTAAAACATTCGAACATTATTAATGATATTATTTCACACAAAGAAAGAAAACTTCTAAAACATTCGATTATTATTTTTGTTCATTCAATTTTTATTTCATAAGATATAGTAATATATGACAATAATATTCTGTTTTCTTAAGGATTAAGCGTCCCAATTGAAACAATAAGATTCTAATCCTTTGGGATTTATACGACACATAGGGTACTCCTTGCCGCCGCTTCCAACATCCCAAATACATTCGTCACAGTGTGGAGTCGCTCCATATGGATTATCGTCTCTCGATCTTTTAAATATATCAAAGAAGTGAGATCCGCCTCTATGCCAGATAAAATGACAACGATATATTGTAGAATGCGAAAGGTTTACTACAAATCTAAAATCCCATGTATGACCCCATGGGATTTGGATCATCCCAAAGTCAATCTCACCAGATTTGCAATGTGCATACAGGAGTTGTCTGTTTGGTACAACGTTGTGGATTATGACATGCTTTTCCGCTGAAATAGGGGAATCATCTAACGCTGTTGCAAAAAGAACAAGAGTAGATGAGATCATTAACATCAATATGTAATGAGGTTTATCAGAGAAAGGCATGGTTATGTATATTAATTATGTTTGGGGTGGTTTGATAGAGCTTTATAATTTACATCCACCTTGGTTCCCTATTTATAGATGTTAACAAAATGTAAATACTTTATAAGAGGGAAGGTAAATAAATTACTTTGGTAACGTTGAATGCATATATTTAGTTTATGGTAGTATCTTATTTAAATGAGAACTGTACAAGTATATAAACATAACAATTTTGTAAAAATTACTTGTCGTTAGAACTATATGCAAAAAAAAAAAATTAATACCTTTCCCAAATCTAAATTATATATTTTTAATTTTTTGAAAAAAATTCTCATGTCTATTTTAGTATTATTTTTTAAATCTCTTTCAATGATTTTTCTTAACAGAAAATAAATTAATTAAACAGACTTGTAAATATAGAAGCATTACATTACATCTGAATTCAACAGACTTGAATGGAGTCGATCGAAGGAGAATTGGGCTGCCAAAATGGGCTTTGCAGGTTCTTCGAACATTTATCAGTTTGATTGGGCTTTTTTATAAGCCGAAGCCTTTTTTCCTTGGCAGCCACATATTTAACTCTAGATTGATAACCCGAGTGTAATATTTTTTCAATTATAATCGTGTTAGTTAAATTATGAATTTTGTTTGGATGTTAGAGAAGAATGTATTTGTATAGTAGAGTGATTGATTTAAGTTATATAGGTATTTTATGTAACTTTTATCTTTCTAAATCGAAATAAAGATATGTATGAACGCTTGGGATAAAACAGTTTAAACATCATAACTCTTGATAATCCGTGTATAGGGGCAATGTTTTTTTGTTTATATAACCATCAGTGTTTCTTTTTTTTTGTTTCATTTTTTGTTTATGTTAATAAATAATTTGTTATCATGATGTATATTTTGGAATAAGAATATGAATTAGTCCAAAAATCATAATAATTGTATGTTTCTCTTTGGTATCAGTTTTTGCCATAAACATAAGTGACACTTACTAATAGGTATGAGAGTTCCAAAAAAAAAATTTACTTCAGTTTTTAATGTTGTTAGTTCTTTAACTCGTTCTAAACTTATGAATGTAGACAATCACATCAGAGATGTTCTTATATCTTAAAGAAAGATTAATAAAATACTCAGTTGAGAAAAATAAAATTAAGCAAAAAAAACATGAGAGAGTATAAGATCTAAAAAAAAAACCATAATCACAAGCATTACACACATTCTTAGGCTGACTAACGCTTGCCTTTCACTGATCTTGAGCAGGCGACGAAAACTCTTGCTAATCACTGTGTTTGGCATTCTGTGAGTTTGCTGCCATGTTTGGAACTTCAAGTGGCACAGATGAAATGAACTGCCTCTAGGAGCTTGAGGTTTGGTACATCAAATGTCTTCTCCTCTCCATCTTTTCCTAGTAAAACCAAGAAAATTTTATATCACATATAAACACTGAACAAAACAACATGAACATAAGCATCCATGTTGAAATAGAGAAAATTGATTGCATTGATAGGAAACAAAATGAAGAATCCCAAAATGCATTAGTGTTTGTATCAATCATGTTTCAGTCAGAGGTATATGATCAGACAATGTATTTTAACAAACAAAAGAAAAATCAAAAGTTGCCAAGAATCAAACCAGACCATTAAAAGATATACTGATTGAAAAAAATCAAAATAAACTTTTCCGTACATCTCTGGTATGGATGCAGTTACAGCACTCTCATTGAAGTTAGCAAATCCAAAACCTCTTGATATTCATGTCTCTTTGTCTATTTTCGATGACTTTAACTGCACAATAATTAAAATAGAAAATTGTAGTTCATCTCCAGAGACCCAAAATCTCACAAAAGTTTTACTCAACTATACCAAACAAATCAACCAAAACAACTAAAGATTCTTAAACAATAGCTTACCATCTACGACTTCGCCGAAGTGAGTAAAAGCAGAGCTTCTCTAACAGCAGAGAGATCTCCAATTATCTGAAAGTCAAAAAAACATTCATAAACTATATAAGAAATACAACCACACACTAACTCTGCTCAAAACATTTATTAGAAGACTTGTTGCATTACCTGAAGAAGCTCATCATGGCTCAAAGCCAAAGCAAAGCATCTCTGAGCATTGGTTTCATTACGCATATTCTGGATAACTTGTCTACCTCTCCCAATAAAGCAACCAATTAGATCAGAAGGCACAAGCATACTCACAATAACCATTTGTTTCTCATCATCATCATCATCATCATCACCATTGTCTAGTTCTTTAGAAACAATCATATCATGAACCTTGAAAAGATCATCAAAAGCAGGCAAACAAAATCTACATCATCTTCAACACGATTCCTCTCCTCGCTTGTTGAATATATAACAACAACATGCTCATCATAGCCATGTAAAGCCTCCTTTATCCTCATGTTTGCTTTAGTCTCAGACCTAATCTGTTTTGCAATCTCACCAGCTTTCCCAATAATACTCCCAGATTTTCTCACAGGACATAAGTAAAGACACACAATATTTTCAAATCCAACACCGTGTTGTTTGTCTGTATCATCAGTAACAAAAAAAAAATACTCTTGCTTCTTACTTCATCCGTTTCTAGTAACATCAAATTTAAAATATTAAACTAAATAAGATCTCTTACCATAATTGTTCCTCGAATAAGCCATTGTTGCAACGATTTGGATTCACAAAGCCAAAGGAAGCTAAAGAGCATAAATACTTTCAAATTAGGGCTTAAAATTATGTTTTAAATAAGCAACAAAGACAAAATTTCATAAGAAGACTTTGTTTCTCAGTAGATTGATTTATAGCTCACAATACTTATATAACCATATAACGGAAATTAAATACTAAAATCAGATTCTCACGAAACCGACATATACAAAAATTGATAGAACTTGAACATCTGAATTGGAAACTAAAATAACCCAAGAGATCTCTTATTCTGGACAAACACAAGAGATATTGTTAGACACTTTAAAAACTAAATTGACTAACCCATATTAAAATGTTTAGTATTCATGAAAACTATAAAAACAAATGGAACGAATAGAAACAAATAGAGATATTGTAAGAAATCAATCATATACCTCCTCACATCTTTCTTCGATTAGCTGCTTCTTCCCAACTCGGTTTTTGTGGATCAACATTGTCCACATGAGCAACAAACGCAGATCCGAAGCAATTAAGACTTAAGACCAACACAATTCAATTAATTGAAAGAAAAACACACCAAAAATGAAGCACGGAAAAAATAATCAATCTACGACCAAAAAGAGGATCATAATTTACCTAGACAGAGCACCATTTTCTCTCAGGCCGATCATCATCGTTACCATCCAAATTCTTCTATGTTTTATTATGAAGTCGTATTTCATAATGAAACCATTAATAGAGCATCAGAGTTTAAGCCAATAGTGTGTAAGAAGAAATCCATGAGGAGAAGAAGATTGCTTACTTTGATGGCAGATTCCTCCATCGATTCAGAGACTCAAAAGCATTAAATAAAAAAATAAAAAGACAAAAATGGAGGCTAGGGTTTTACGCGATATAGAAAAAAGAGGAGAGAAATAATTAAAAAGGATCTGCTTGTTGTTTAAACGAGGATATCAAATCAGCTCCTTATTATGATACGAATGATCAGAACTTGTAAAGCTTGTAATACATTCGAACATTATTAATAATATTATTTTACTTCAAGAAAGAAAACTTCTTAAAAAAAACATTCAAGTGTTATTTTATTCATTCAATTTAAATGGTAATGACAATATTATTGGGTGTTTCATAAGGATTAGCCGTCCCATTTGAAACAGTAAGGATCTCATTTATAGTAATTTAAACGACACATAGGGAAGTCCTTGTGGTTTCCCACATCCCAAATACATTCGTTACAGATTGGATACATTCCATATGGATCATCGTCTCTCGATACTTTAAATATATCAAAGTAGTGATCTCCGCCTTTATACCACGTAATATGACAACGAAATTTTGTAGTTTTCGACGAGTTAACAAGAAATCTAAAACCCCACCTAGAACCCAATGGGATTTGGATCATCCCAAAATCTTTCTCCTGAGATTTGCAATGTACATTTAGAGGTTCTGATCCGTTCGCTACAATGTTGTGGATGATGACATGCTTTTCTACTGGAGGTATGTTTTTACTTTCATGATTGCCCACAATTAGACCGTATGTCCCTTACGTGTAGAAGCAACAAAAACTACATCTAAACACCCCTCGGAGAAATTAGGGAACTAACCTTACCCTTGGGAGCTGCAACAACAGATTGAGGTAGGCCAATTAGTAGAGACAGTGGATAAGGACTTGTGTCGTATATGTTAAAGAGAACATGTCGAAAGATGAACCCTCACGATTGGAGCTTTAAATGAGGAAATTCACGATGATGAAGATATGGTAGTCATGCAGGCGGAAAAGATTGCGAGGAATAATCAAGAAGCTTTTTTTTTTTGGGTTAAATTAATCAATAATCTATTTCAAAAGACAATAGCTTCAATGACATTATCGTGAAAGATCAGTAGTTTTTTTTTTTTTTTTTTTTTTTCATTTTAAGCTCTTTAGGCAGGTAGTTGTTACTTAGTTTGCTACTTACTGTATACGCTTCAGATGTGTGTTTTTTTTCTTTTTGAGAATTTGGACTGATTTATTCATTTTCTCATGATCAAGTTTCTTAGATAGCTGTTATCAGCTACAATAAATTGGAATAACGGACTCGAAACAGTTGGTAAATAGAGTTCAAAACTTAGTTTGCAAAGGATGTATTCTGTAAGAGAAAACAAAAAAAAAAAGAAAAGCAATATACTAATTCATCTAAAAAAAACTTAAGTTTGCTTCGCTAGATATATAAAAACTTAAAAATGGTATTATTTTATTAAAACAATTTTGATGATAATTAACATTTATTAAATGATATTTATTGATGACAATAATCTACACTGTTTTCCTTAGGATCGTCCCAATGGAAACAGTAAGGAACTGATCCATCGCGAGGAATACGACACATAGGGAGTTTATCGTGTTTGCCCACCTCCCAAATACATTCTTTGCAAACTGGAATATGCCCAAATTCCTTGTCATCTCTTGACACTTTAAATATATCAAAACAGTGAGATCCGCCTCCATACCATGTAAAATGGCAACGAAATCTTGTATTCTTCCAAAGATTAACATGAAATCTGAAATCCCAAGTACCATTCCAAGGGAGATGCTGCAGCCCCAAATCATCCTCACTAGATCTGCAATGCACATTCAAAGATTGTTTGTTTCTAACAGTGTTACGGATTACAACATGCTTTCCCGCTAGAGGTAAGAAGCCATTGGGCCCCGAGGGAGCTTCTGCTGGAACATCTGATAAATCTAATGCCGACACAAAAATAATAAGAGTAGAAAAAATCGTAAACAACAATATAAAATGTGGTTTACTAATAAAAGCCATGGTTATGTAAAATTATGTTGGAGTGGTTTGATAGAACTTGTAAGCTCCCTATTTATATAGATTTAACAAATGTAAACATGTTTGAGAAGGAGCGTGACTATTCATGTAACAAATGCATATATTTAATCTATGTTAGTATTCATTATCTACGTATAGATTTGATCTGTTTAATGTATATCTTTGGAAATTGTAAATATACTGATTTTGAAATATGAATTATGTATATTTTTGGTAGGATATTAGAACTTGCAACTTTTGGATTGTTTGACCGAGAATCACGACTTTGACTTTGACTTTGTAAAACTATTAAAAGATTTCAAAAATTGTTTGTATGGTTAGTAAACAGTAATTTAGAAATTTATATCACACTGACCATTTATTTAGAAATTACTATTATTACGATGTACGTATGAATTATCTAAACGAAGGAAGTTTGACTAAACATACTTGTCAAAATGATATATTTTATATGCAAATTCCTGCAATAATACGACGCATTGTAAAGTTAAAAGAATATTTTACTAATAGCCTTTATTAGATTACGTAAAATAACTGTGGCTTTTTTGTTTATTAAACACAACTAACCGGTTTGGACGAAACCCTTGTAACAATCATCTATCTTTCTTATGTAACTTTACATCTCTGATCTGGTACAAGCTGATTTACGGAATACTCCAACAGAAATACGCTTTCCAGTTTGGAAAAATATTTTTTGGAATCTCATACTCAAGTTTCAGTCATACCATTGATTCATTTTGCATTATGTCTTCCAAGTCACTGTTTACGAAAAAAACAATGAATCACCTAAAGACTAGTCTAATCTCATTAGGGACATTGACAATACTGTTCGTGTCAAGGAAAATTTGTCGATAGCTTGCGCGAATGGTTTGGCACGAGGGCGTGAGGCCTATAACTTCCTCTGATTATTTTTCTCAAATTTTTATCTATTGTCCATTAAAATATCTCTGCTCAAAGATGCGTAATCATGGTTTTCTTTTATGAATAAAATTTTTCATTCATACCAAAAAATAAAACCTACACTCGGAGTTTTGGAAAAATAACTTACCACAAGTTCAAAATACATGCTATTTTATTCATGTAATGAGGTTGGAGAAAATATATCATATCGTTTGGAAAACAATAGTACACAAGTTGGTTATGTACTTATGTCATTTTATCTGACAACATGCTAATTAATAAAATACTATGATTACGAAAGATGGAAAAACAAAAATTTGAAACGTGAAAATTTGAATTTTTTATCTATGTGAGTTTTTTTTTATTTACTTAAATAAATAAAAATTTATGGTTATTTAGCTAATATACGCTAAAGTTAAATACATATATTGAGTTGTAAATATTTTAAATTAGGGTTGACTAAATCAAGATATAATTGTAAAATATATTATATTAAATTATTTCAAGAACAATTCTTGGGTTCACCCCTATGGGTTAACCCTTTTGTTCACCTCATTTTTCTCTACCCAATCAATATATGCCATCTAATATTATCACTAATCATTATTTCTAAATTTAATCAATTAATCATTAATCATTCTTTCTAAATCTAATCAATAAAAATATGTCAATTAAGATTATATTTAACAAAAATAATAAATTAAAATACAATTAAAAAACGAAATAATAAAATAAATTTAAAAAATAAAATAAATTAAGAAAATTCATCCAATAAGATTATTCATGTAATATTATATTTAAAGAAAATAATAAATTAAAAATAAATTAATAAAACTATACCCTAAATGATATAACTCAGTGAACCCAAAGGTTAAAATTTTTAATTTTTAATTAATTAATTTATTTAATTTTAATTTATTATTTAAATAAAAAAATTAAAACTAAATAAATCAAACATATAAAACTATACTCCATGAAATACAACTCAGCAAACTAAAGGGTCAAAAATTTCAAAATTTTTACTTTATTTATTTATTTAATTTTAATTTATTATTTAAATAAAAATAATAAATTAAAACTAAATAAATCAAAAATATAAAAATATACCCTATGAGATATAACTCAGCAAATCTAAGGGCTAAAATTTTAAAATATTTAATTTGTTTTATTTGTTTAGCTTTAATTTATTAATTTATTAATAAAAATCATAACTAAAACTAAATAAATAAAACATATAAAACTATATACCTTAAAAGATACAGTTTAGCGAACGCAAAAGATAAAAAATTTAATTTTTTGATTTATTTATTTATTAAATGTTTTATTTATTGTTTTATTTATATATAATATTACGTGGTATAATTTTATTGGATAAATTTAGAGAAGGTGAACCCAAGTATTTTTCTTATTTCAAATCCTCTTTATATTAAAGCATAGACAAAACAGTTGTCGACTTATTAGATGTTACAACTGCAGTGTACATAAGTTTAGTGTCGCAGCACAAAAGAAAAAGCTTAAGAAAAATATGGAGTGATTAACAACAATTTCTTGTAAGAACAAAAAAAAAAAACAACAATTTCGTGTACACTACTATCATTTTAAGTTTTTTAAATGGGTGAGAAGTTATTGTCACTAACAACTACAAAATAAACATGATTTATCTTTCGACCCCCGAAAAAAGAAACATGATTTATCCCTGTAATTTGTTGTTGGCGACTGTAAAATAAACATTGTCTAAGTTAATTATCGTTGTCGTTAACAATTTGAAAACGAACATGACAATAATATATCCAAAATGAAATACACGTAATTATTCACAACAAATTAACTCTAACCAAAATAACCACATAAGTTTTTTAAATCACTACCACGATAACAAACTTTATTCAGTAGAATTTTGCTATTGGACAAAAGTTTAACGGAAACATTTAATAAAAATAATTAATATCCCACCAAACCAATGAAATGGAGAAATTCGAAGGCATTATTGTCTTGATTAAGTTTTGGGCTTAAGACTGCGGGAAGATCACGGAACTTTTTTTTTCTCCGAAATCTGACGTGGCAGCTATAACGGCTACTTTGAAGATGCACTATTTTTATATAATTAAAATTATAAAAATGGAAGAGAGACGTTAAGATTTGCATGTGACAACCTTTTGCAAAATTCAAAAATTTTAAGACGGAACAATAAAAAACAACACAAACAATCAGAATTTTTTTTTTTTTCTCAAATTCATGGACCACAAGTACGATTCTTCTTCTTCTTCTTCTTCTTCTTCTTCTTCTTCTTCTTCTTCTTCTTCTTCTTCTGTATGATCTTTGCTTCCTTTTATTTCTGGGTATCTAAAAAAATTCTATCTTTTTTTGCTTTCTGTGCTAAAATGGAGAATAGCTGTATTGGGTTTGAAGGATCTAAACGATATGGTGAGAGTAAACGAATCGTTGCTTTAATTGACTCAGTGACTGAATCCACTACTGAGTCAAGCCTTAGCAACTCAAGCTGCGGTGCTGGATCGAGCTCAGGGAGGTCTTCTATGGCTGAGAGATCTGTTTCTTCTCCGTCATCTCCTCCGACGAAGTCACAGATCCTTGGATGGCCGTTAGGGCAAGGCTCATGGAGGAAGAGTTCTGGTAAAATGAAAAAGAAAACTCCAACAAAAATTGATGGTTTTGGGTTTAAGAGAGTTGGAACAGAGACTTCAGGTTTGTGTAATAGTGAATTAGCTTAGCTTAATCTCTCTCAAAAAGGAACTAAATTTGACATTTTTGAGTTTTTGTAGAAGTTGAATTGTTGAAAGAGAGAATGGCGAAGTTGTTGCTTGGTGAAGACATGTCAGGTTCTGGTGAAGGAGTTTGTCCTGCTTTAGCTATTTCAAATGCCATTACCAATCTCTATGGTAAGTTTATATACTTTATCTTTGATGTTTATGTGATATTCTGCTTCTAACTTTTGATTTTTTCAATACAATGAAAAGCTGCAATTCTGGGGCAACAATGGAGATTAGAGCCATTGCCTAGTGAGAAAAAAACAATGTGGAGAAGAGAAATCGAAGTTCTTCTTTCTGTTAGTGATCATATTGTTGAATTGGTACCTTCCTTTCAGAATTTCGCCAATGGAACCAAGATTGAGGTAATTACTTGTTGAATTAGTGTGAATATAGTCACTGAGTAATAATGTTCTGTTTCATTGATGATTTGGTGGGTTTAAAGGTGATGAATTGCAGACCAAGGTCAGATCTTTTTACTTGTCTTCCTGCTCTTCGGAAGCTAGACAATATGCTTATTGTAAGAACCTGATCTATCTCTTTTGTGTTCTCTTGAGGTTTCAAATAGCTAATGTGACTTCTTATAAGAATTCTCTGTTTTTGGCGTCTTTAGGAGATATTAGATAGTTTTGGAGAAACCGAGTTCTGGTACGTTGATCAAGGACAAGGGATCGTAGCTGCTGAATCTGCAAGGTCTAACTCTTTCCGTGAAGATGGAGACAAATGGTGGCTTCCGTTGCCACGTGTACCATCCGATGGACTAACCGAACAATCTAGGAAGAAACTAGATCACACTCGAGAATTCACTAACCAAATCTTGAAAGCTTGTATGTCAATCAACAGCATTGCTTTAGCTGAAATGGAAGTTCCACAATCATACCTTGAAGCTCTTCCAAAGGTACCAACAAAAAAAATACTCAATCTTATAGCCAAATTTATAAGTTAGTGACTCACAATTTCTTCATGCAGAATGGGAGATCATGCCTTGGAGATTTTCTATATAGAAACATTACATCTGATAACTTCTCAGCGGATCGTTTGATAGAATCAATAGATCTTTCATCTGAGCATGCGGTTGTAGAAATGGTGAATCGAGTAGAAGCATCAATGTACCTATGGAGACGAAGAGCTCACTCAAGGCATCTGATTTCTCTGTATCGATCCACATCTACAAGACCTTCATGGGGGATGATAGTGAAGGAGATGATGATGCATCAAACAGATGGTGACAAAAGAGAAATATTTGCAGAAAGAGCAGAAAGCTTATTGATTCGTCTTAAGCAACGTTTCCCTGGACTTAGACAAACAGCTTTGGACACAAGCAAGATCCAATTCAACAAGGTTTGATTTACATTACACTTAAAACATAACAAAAATCAAAAATCTTAAAACCTTAAAAGTATTGAACTTTTTGTTGTTGTAGGATGTTGGAAAGTCTATACTTGAGAGTTACTCAAGGGTATTAGAGAGTTTGGCGTATAGCATTGGTGTACGGATAGAGGAAGTGTTGTTTATGGATGACATCAGCAAAGATGATGTTGGTGAGGATGATTCTTGTTCAGACAAGTTGAGATTGTTGTCTAAAGAATCAGCTAATGGTGGCTCTGGCTCTCTAAGGAAGAGGCTTTCTGCTCCATCTTTGTTCTCCGTGTCATTCTCAGGCACGTCAACTCCGTATAGAACTCCATCATTCTCTGCAATGACTCCAAGTTATTCACCAATGCCGTTGATAAGCCCTATTAATGGAGAGAGAGCTCCGTTTCTGTCTAGGAGGAACATTAGAGAACGTTGTGGGTTTGGTCCAAAGAAAGCATTGGTCAATTATCTCCGGGGTTGAAGTTTAAAAAGAATTAGAACCTTTTTATGATATTGTTGTTTATTGAGTTAAAAGCTTATTTAATTCTTTTGTTTTTTTCTAGTGTCTTTATGCAAGTCCCTTGTTTGTATTACAATTCATTTGATCTACACTGCCCTTTATGCAAGTCCCTTGTTTGTATTACAATTCATTTGATCTACACTGGCCTTTATGTTGCTACTCGCTCTGTTAACTGAAACAGAGTACAAAAACAGAGGAGCTTTACTTAACTTTGATTATCTCATAAAGTTTCAAGAAAGATGGGAGTCTTGTCTCTTCAACATCCGAGGCAGGCACAAAGATGACGTCGAGGGAAACTTCGTCGAGGACAAGGTGGTCAATATGAGTGGTTTCGTCCCTATACACACCGATATTTCCCGGATCTAAACCTTGGTAAAAAAGCTTGTAGAGATGATCACTTTCTTTCTGGATCATGAAGTCTAGGGCAAATGGCAAGCCCGCCGAGGTTATGTCAGGGACTGACAAAGGTGAGTCTTTATCAACTCTCCAGATCCCAGACTCATTGCATTGGGCGTCGTCGGAGATGTCGAACCTAATGCTGATGCCGGTGGATAACGGTACGTAATCTCCTCTTGAATCGAACAAGAAATAAACTGGTTTGGCTGACACTACGGCCACATATGGACATTGGTACTTGTTGATGAAGCGCCTCTGACGGGAGACCCATAAGTTTGATTCTCCGGCAAGCTTGATGAAATACGGCGTGTTGAGCATTATCGGTTCTCCTGCGTGATCCAGCACCACATCAGATGCTGTGACGAGCGTGAGCAACAAGAAGATCACCAAGAATGTGATTGCAGCTGGTTTCATCGTGTGACTCAAACTTTTCTCTCTCTTTTCTTCTTCTTCTTTTGCTTTGTGTGTGAGCTCGTTGCTAGGCTCTTATATAATTTATACAAGTAAATTCTTACAATGCATGCTAACTAGAATTGTTACTAAAATAATGTATTTTCTTTACTATTTTATTTTCCACGAGAGACACATCGATGGTAAACACTACTTTTAATGTGTTTTCTTAGTAAAAATCTTAAAAATGTGATCAATTGGAAACGGAAAGAGTAATAAATTGAATATAATATAGTCAAACTTTTCGATACACCTTAACTTATATTATAGACGCAAGGTTATAAAAATTGGCCTAGACAGCGACCAAACGCTTGAAAATCGGCCATTTATTCGCCTTATTTCCATTAATTAAGTCAGTGAGTCTGTACAATCGCTCTAAATCAAATAAAATCAGGCTACTCGGCTAAAAATAGGGCTAATCATTCGATTTAAATATTTGGTTTAATTTGTTAAAACTGTGTCATTTTGATAGAGATTTAGAGGTATATAGTACAGATTTTTAGTTGTTTTACATTTTAGCTTCCTTTTTCTGTTCGAAAAAAAATATTTTAGGTGGGTTCTATAAATAAAGAATAAAAATGTTTATTTATTAAAAAACATTTCTAAACATAAAATAAATTTTTAATTATACCAATTTACTGTATAAAAATTAGTATTCAAGAATTATGTAAGTAATTTATCAATGCTTAGTTTTCGTCTATTCCCCGATAAATTTGTCTAGGCTTTAAATTTTTATTGAGCATCTAGTTATCGCCTAACAATTTTTAAAACATTGTATAAACATTACTAAGGAAATATTATGAGAGTTGATAGTCATGGATATGTATTATTGAGCAAACTCTAGATTTTCAAAATAATTTGAGGATATCATAATCAAAAAACCCCCAACCCCATCCGAAAATCCTAATTCTCAAATCTAATTCTTCAAAAGAATTTCACAACCTTCCTTTTAAAAAACTCACATTGAAGAAATTCAAGCCCTTGACTCTCAATCCAACAAAAAAACACTTAAGAAAACATAAAACCAATATTAATCAACAACATAGGACTCCATTATATCGGTTAAAAAATATGTTAATCAACACATGTAATTTTATTCATGGTAAAAACAAATATTATATAATGTGTATAATTAAAATGATTTGATTTGTTTAGAAATTTTTTCATTAATTTATTCATGGTAAAAGATATTATATGATGTATACAATTAAAATAATATGATTAATTTAGACAGTTTTTATTAATTTATTCATGGTGAAAAATAATAGTATGTGTATAACTAAAATGATTTGATTGATTTACGCAGTTTTTATTAATTTATTCATGGTGAAAAATAAATAGTATGTGTGTAATTAAAATGATTTGATTGATTTAAGCAGTTTTTTTATTAATTTATGTGCCATCTTTACAATGCTCCAAAAATCTGATGTGTTTACTTATGTGTATTAATGAAATTATTTTATTAGAAGTTCAAAAAAAAATTATTTAATAACATATCACACTACAATGCATAAAAAACTGATGTGTTATTTTAGGTGACACAGTGTGTTATTATAGTGTTGATTTTATAATTTAGAAGACACTAGTATATGCTTTTATTAGTCTCATTTAGATAGACGTGTTAATTTGTGTAATTGTATGTAGCGCATTTTATGAATTAAAAAATAAACGCGTTCTAGGCGAGATTTTTTCTATTTATCTAAGTTCACTCGAATCCATCATGCATGACTAATCTATTAATAAATTGAATATAATCTAGCCAAACTTTTTGATACATCTTAATTTATTAATATCACATAGGTATACTTATTAGACAAACACTAATTGACGAAAAAGGAGCCACACACATAATTTCGTCAGAAAGAGACTTCTCATAGTGTTCCATTTTTCCTAAACAAAAACATTTCAAGAATAAGTCCCAGCTCTTCTTTTACAATATACTAAACTCTTTTAATTTGGTAAGGACCTTTGTATAGTTTATTTTTCTTTTTAATTATTATATAGCGATCCTTCAAATTTCAAACTAAAATAAGACCATGTTGTCTCTTAATTACCTTCCTGCAAAATAGGCACAGAATATAATTCAGGCTTTTTTTCTTTATGTAAGGAAATTACGAAAAGCATTGGATATTAATTGTATATTTAATGTTTTTGAAACATTTTTTCATATTAATATTTATAAATACCTTATCAGGTGCTCTTAAGTCAAGATTGCTAGTAATAAAGCGACCCTGCACCAAATAGTGAAATTGCAAAGGTTGTAAAACGAACCTTGTTGTCTACATGTACATATAAATAAATTTTGGATAGGAATATGTTACCTTCCCACCAGTTTCCTCTTGATGCGCTTTTAGAATCGCCTTCCTCTCCATCTTTCTTGTACTGCATAAGTTAAAAATAAAGGAGAAAAGTAAAGAATACAAGTTTTGTCACGTAGGTGTTATGTAATATGATACTGATATATAGATGCGACTACGACTTACAGTATCTTGGGTGGTTGTCGTTGTAGAGGAATATTTCTCTTGGCCTCCATAGTAAAGGGATGAGCTCAAGTGGCATGGTGGTTCTGTTTCTTCATTATAGTAACTCTTTTTCTCCTTTTTGTTGCTTCTTTCTCCTCTTTCATCTATACATGAATCACACAAACGTATGAAGTTTTTTTTTTAAATAACCAGAGAGTATTAGACCACAAAGTAGTATGCAAATCCCTTAAACATGTGAAAAGATCGAGTATTCTTGTTTGAACCTGAATTTTGAAGTGTCTTAACTCTTAAGCTGAAATTTAGAAAATCCTATATTTCTACCATATTTTTAACGAAAGAGAACTCGTGAAAGTTTAAATTACTTGGAGATTGATACTTCACGTGTCCACCTTGACTCGCAAAGTCCACTTGCCTCCCCAACATCCCCTTTTAGTTCACAATTACAAGAGAAAGTTAGATCATAGATGAGCATAATTTTATAGATAGATTAAGCTAGAGCCCGTAAACAGCATGTATATGTAACATGCATGTGTTTAGAATGATTAATCCGTATCCTTCAAATGTAAAATTACTGAGATGACTTACCGAAGAGGGTGGTGGGAAGATGGATTTGAACAATCCAGTACTGGCTGTTGAAGAAGACGAAGAAGAGACTCTTGGACCAAATATATGATCGAAAGACGAAGAAGACGAGGACGCAGATGAAGTGGGAATAATCTTCTTCTTGTTCTTGTCCATGCCAAAGTGATCTATACGTGGAAATGTATATATGAATATAAGTTATTTTTGTTTTTTGGAAGGTGAAGTACAAAAAGGACCTAGCTAGGGATGCCGAAAAGAGAAAGGATTAAATTTGCAGAGAGAGGCGAAGAAATGAGAGAACATGTGATGAAACAAAAGAGAAGACACGTGAAGATTTGCAGTTGTTTATGGGGGACTCTTATAACTGTTGTCTCTGCATATTTATAGTTGTAAACTTTGACTACATGTGATCGATCTTTTAGATTATTTGTCGCCTATATTAAATTTCACCTTATTTTCTCATAAATTATACTATATATATATATATGTTTTTTTTTTACTTTTATAAAAAAGTAATGAAAAATTATGGACGAATTAAAAATTAATTATATGGAATTTTTATTTTGGTTATGATATAGATAGAGAGTAGTATATCTTTGTAAGAAACGCCCTACATATATATATATATATATATATTTTCGGATTGAATGTAAATTTCATTAATCCTAAATTTGTATTGCACTAATTCTTCAAAAAAAATCGACGATGTCAGCAAAAGTCTCCTTGCCCGATCCCTAATTAAAACATATCTTTATAACTAGCTTCTTTAAAAATGTTGAAGAATAGATTAACGGCTGAGCCGCTGAACAACGTATTGTTCGATTGCAAATCGGCTCAAACTTTCAACATATTCGTTTCCTTATATTTTGTTATGTTTTTCATATATGTTTTGTTTTATGGATTTATAGTTTGTGTTTCATTTCATCATCATATGATTGAGTAATTAACCATCTTCTAATGGATTAGAGTAGTTATATATACTTAACGTTTTGGTTGTTAGCCTTATTATGTCCATTTATATATACATGCTTTAAAATATGGTCGAGTATTAGTTTAGACAGCACCAGCATATTCTAAAAAATCTTATAGAAGACAACAACACATGAAAGTATAGATAACATATGCTTAATTGTCGAATACAAAAATTATACATATGACAGGTGTAATCAGTAAGTTTCCATAACTATAGTTCATCACTAAATTACTAAGGCTATATATTGATATCCATATCTAATCTAAAATATAGCCTTTTCTTGTAATTTCTTATATATTAAAAAAAAAAAAATTCCAAATCGTTACGCGGTACGTACGCTACCAAAAGTGGTACTTATCGTATCAATTGATATTGAAGTAGAATCCTCGAATTCATTCCCGTGAGTGACCTAAATTCGTGCCCACACTAAAGTCAATGAAGATTTATGAGGGCAAATACTATGCAAAATGATTTCCAAAGTATTTGTAAAAGAACTTTCGTTCTAGAACATTATAGTATTGTACTAGTTCTGTAGCTGTGCATGGTTTCCCAAGGAATCAATGTATTCTTTTATCATTTATTTTTTTTGTTAAAAGGCTTTATATTATTTTGCCCCCAAAAAAAGAAAAGAAAAGGCTTTATATTCCTTTTCATTAAAAAAAATATCTCATCGTTCTAGAATATTACAGTTTTGTAGGACTATTTATCAATGTTATGAAGGCATGATTTGGACCTTTGGATCAGTTTAGACTAATTTGGAGTTAAGATTTATGATTCAAATTAATAATTTTTATTGCAAATTTGTTTTATATGAATTGAGACAACATTTTATTAAATGCCTCTGCAGGTAATTACCGTATTAGTTGATAAATACCTTTAATTGATTGGCAAAAAGATTTAAAATAATAAATCAATGTCTTTTGATAAAATAAAATAAAAACTTCTAACGTTTTGACGAAACAAAGGAAAATATATACACAAAAACGTTTATACCAATACATTTCGTATTGGACAGTTAATGCTAGCTAGAATCTGATGGACGCAAAAGAAGACATTAAAACTGTTGTTATAAGCTTTTCTTGTGTTGGGGAATATAAGCATATAAAGGACGGAGGACCAGGAGATCGATAAGGTCAAGATAGATTCGCTATAGTGATATAAGATTCATCAATAACAAAGGGTTGACTCTGTATATTGTGGTCTTCGCAACTTACAAATTATGATTCATCTCAAAAGACAACAAAATAAAACTTGCAAGTTGTGGAATCAACACACCACAAAAAGAAAATGATACCATATACTCGATTTGATATATACATATAACGGCAATTTTTAAAATACTAGTATATCTTATATAACAAGATCATGACTTGTTGAAGAAATGGGCACAATATACATATATATATATATATTGACATGAAGAACATCATCAGAGAAGCATATATAGCCACACACACAGTAATTAATGGTATATAAAGAAATTAAGATGTAGCTAAATAGATATTCTCTCTGCTCCTATTGTTCGAAACTTGGACCAAAATACCATTTCGAATCACTTGTTCTTGATTTTGACATTATTATTTTCAGTCACTAAATTGTTACACTTTGTAAGATATTTCTAGTCATTTTACTTACACGTAACTATCGCTTCCTAGATGCTATTCTTTTGATCAATTATGTATTTATTATACTTTCAATTTTTATATATAGCCTTTATTGAGAACTTAAGATTTTTTTTTTTGAAAATTGGCTACAAACTTCTTAGACTATTAAAAGAAATTGCTGTATAAAAATTTAAAACTAACTATATCTTCTAATTTTTTTCTATGGAAACAATAGGTCGGCACATAATTTAAGTTCAACAGGGCTTTATGTCTGAAAGGCCCAATAGCCATAGTGCTAAACAATAAACACTGAAGTGAAAATTGAAAATTTGAGACTAGAAATATGTTGGGACCCAAATATTATGGGAACCCTCCAAAAATAGGCGTATGCCACTTAGCGTGGAGAGCACACGGTATTCTTTAGTAAAAGGCGAAAGAATAGTTCGCTATGTGCTCACCACATGGCTGCGTGATTTTTAAAGAGAAAGAGCGAGCGTCTATTTATATTAAAATCTCTGGTATCAAAGACTCTTACTTCTCCGATGTGGGATTCTCAAAACATCTCTTTAATTCAAAACATTTACATATCCTTTACAAAATTTTCACCAACAAAGCCGGTTGTTTTTTTATACGACCAACATAGGACTATACAATGTCAAATTCGTATAAGCTAAATCACTGGAGATACAACCGACCAACAATACAAATATAATTCTACATTTCGTATAAGATTATCATCCTCGCTTCTTAGTTTACAGTTTCTCTTCTCACCAAAAATTAAACCTAATAAAAAAATCTACAACATTACAAGCGTTATAGCTTTGAGGAAAGATCATTGAAGTAAAGCTTGAGTGTCTCGTAGGTCATGAAGCAAATCCCAACACCAGGTACCACTTTGTAGTACTCTGGAAGAATTCCTCTGTACAAACCTTTCACTCCTTCTCTCTGAACAATACTCTTTAATGTCCCTAACAAACCCGTCTTGTACACTACCGCTCGCCCACCAACTCCTTCTAGCTGCTTCCTTCTTCTCACCAGATCCAACGGGAACGTAGCTGCAGTTTTGTTTTGTGTTTACATCAGAGAGCGTTAAATCGTATCTAACCAATGCATCAATTTTATGATAAAAAAACTCCAGTGCTTATGAGCGCAAATGGGAGTAATTAACCTAGAGAACAAAAGTAAGCATATGAGAAGCTGCAACAGATGAAAATTCTGAAGCCATTGTGGAAGTTAAAAGGCACCATCTCCAGCTATTGTGCATTGAAAGCATAGTAACCAGAGAATTCTCAGGTGAGACTATTGGATGTGATGCTTGTTAGCGATATGAAATTGATTGATGCTAAAGCTAATTCAGTCAGCGTTTAAGAGCAAGGAATAGAAAGACAAATTACAATCAAACAGTGAGTCTCATGGCAAACAAGAAACAAAAAGGTCAAAGAATAACAGAATTAACTCACCTGTTGAAGATGCTATTCCTGAAAGACTTCCACAAGCTAGACTGACCATGATCTCAGAATCATGGGGCCTTGCGAAAGAAAAAGAAAAAAGTGATATTAGGAGAAAACAAAAATGATTAGGTGACATAATTAAACTGCAGAAATGTAATTTCGAGATTGACTTATTTTACCTATTTGACCTCCAAAAAGATCTCAAAGATTCATACACAGAAAAGCTAATGGCAATACTAGGCCCAACACCCTGCATCAAAAAATAAAAACCTTAGTCAGGATAAAAAGGAAAGTGGGAGGATACAGCACTAATCATTTATGCATCTATTTGTGGAAAATACCACAAGCGTTGTTCCGAGTCCCTTGTAGAGGCCAAAGATACCTTCATCGGTGCTGATAGTGCGTAGAGTATGCCATATACCCGTGTAGTAGATTACGTTTGTCTGCCATTGATGCATAGATAAATGTCTCAATAACCAGCAAATACAACAATGTTTCAGTGATGGAAATCTTATGTTCAAAAAACTCCAAACCTGAGCAGCAAGACGAGTTCTAACAAGATCAAGTGGATAAGTGGCAGAAGCAGCTGTGATTCCAGCCAAACCACCGGCTACAAAATGTACAAAAAGGTTTGAGCTTATACTCGCCTTGTGATTTTCCATCCCAGTAACCATATACATGAACTGAAATTAATATAAGATCGAATCAGAAATAAGCTAAGTGGAGAATAAATGGCACAGACAATCACAAACTGCTAATTAGATTTTTCATACCTTCTTGTAGTGTTCATATGCGTAGAAATTAACCGAAGAATATGGAAGCCTGTGAGCAATTGTAACAAGATTCCCTTTCCAAAAAGCTTTTAAACCTTCTTCATTCAATATTCGTGAAGCCTCGTGCAATATGCTTGGCTTTCTTAGAGCTGCAGCATCTGAGTGCATACCTTGCACCTAAATACAACACACTGTATAATCAAGAAGTTGTCCAAAAATTTAGTTTTAAGTTTTAACAAAAAAATCTTCCTTTTAAGCATTTAGAATGTTAAAAAAGTGCAGCTAAGAAGATTTGGGATCCAATTCTGATAATCAAAGTTTCTTTCTTTCAACACTGAGCTCAATTTATGTATGAAACAAACTAAAAATCTCAAATTTCTCGTTTGGAATAAATATTAAATTTACAAGACACCAAAGTGAAATTGAAATTTTGAATTGGCCTTTTACTTGAATAACAAAATCTCGAAAAACGAACCTGGAAGAGAATGGTAAGACGAGAGAGAGGAGCAGTACAAGTTTTGCTAAAAGCACCGGCGAGTCCTCCAGCTAAGAGCTGTGACGCCGATTCGATATGTGATCTTTGGTATGGTGTTAGAAGATGAGACGACGACGCTTTGTTCCCAACGACGCCGTGCCCTGAGCTCATCCCAACCCTAGCTTCCGTCTGCATCACCATTTGCCGCCCAAAATCCAAATCTCAATTCCCTTAAAACCGATCAAAATTCTTAATCTCACCTCCGAGAAGATTATCCTCCGAACAACACCCAAACTCCAATTTCAGGAGAAAAAAAACTCGTAATGGTCTTCGTTTTCGATTTTGATTGAAATTGCTTTGCTTGAAAGTTTGGTTTTTTTTTTCTTCTCTCTTTCTGTGTGCCTCTCCTTTTTTTTTCTTTTCTTTGTATTCGGTTCTTTCTTCTCTCTTTGTACGCTTGTTTCCAACGTCACACCTACACGGCACACACTAAACGCTTAAACGACATCGTTTCTTATACAACGAACGTTTTACCGCCACGTGATTAACCTCTTCTTTTTTGGTCGGATAGATATTTTTTTTTTCCAATGTTATTACATCCACTCTCTTTAAAAGCTTAGCCATTAATAAATGATAGTGATATAAAATTTCGTCGTTCGCACCGTACACATTTGAAAAACGTTGTAACTTTGTAAGATTTTTTGTTGCACCCCAACTCATGTATTGAGTACGTGTGTTTTTTTTTTTTTGGGATAACAATAATGATAGATAAACAACTTAAGTTGAAAATGTTCCAAAAGACGACAAAAAAAAATGTCCAAATTCATTTCTTGATTAATCTCAAGAGATCACCAACCAAATGCAATGAACCCGTTACCAACACCTAAACACACAAAATAAACAAAAAGGACACTTAGATACTTTGTCACATGAAAAAAAATCTGAAAACAATATTATACGATAAACTACTTTTTTATTTTGTTTACCTGAAAACGAACTTGTTTACTCCGGCGAGCATTGTCCCGGAGCCAGTCAACAGCTAAAGGAAGTGACGAGAAAACTAAACTCTTCTCTTCTTCTTTGTCTTTGGAATTATATTTTGCTTCACCTCGAGCCAAACTCTCCCAAATCTTCTGAAGACCAAACTGCCACGTCACTGAATCAACACGTGGTTCAACGTTTAACCAAGATCCCACTTGGTCATACACTGATACGTTTGGCACAAAAACAGCTCTCTTGAAATCAACTCCTACAACATTTGAAATCTTTCTAGTAAAAAATCCTAATAAGCTCAGTTTAATCTCATAACATAAACATAAACATACCATGATCAATGCATTTACTCCTTAATCGTGGGAGAAGCAATCTCGGGTCACGAACAGACATACAATTGAACAAGAGTATCTGCATTATACAATAATACCACAATGGATTAGATAAAACTTTCACAAGTTTTTGAGATTTGCAAAACACAGTTTTAAAAACTTATACCTGTTCTGATCTTTTCTGGTTTATTTCTTGGTTTTGTTTGATCTGTTTTGAAAACCATATAGCGCAAGCTTCCATGCTTTCAGGACTATGAGCTCCATCAAGATAATACACAATCTCCTCAGGTAGTTCTGAGTCAGGTACAATCATAGCACGTCCAATCAAATAAGCATTTGACAATCCAAAGATGATTTTTTCAGGTAAAACACTCTGTTTTAAGTAATAACAACAAAAAAATCCCGTTACTTGTTAACAGAACATTCACAAACTCAAGAATGTTTATGTTAATTCAACTTACACTCTGATTCAAACCATTCTTATCCTCAATACCAATTTTCTCAAGAAATGTAGAACACAAAGCGACAGCAAGACCAGCGTTTAGATATTGATGTTCTCCTTCAAGTCCGAGTCTTTGGCTCGAGTCTAACGGTTCCACAACCTGAAGATTCACCTGCAATCAAATATTAATCAATATCTATCTAATGATTTGGTTGCTTTGTGTAATCTTACTTCCAGTTTTGAAGCTTTCTCTTTAAGTACACGCATTGCTTCATGAGGTTGAGGCACTGTAAAAGCCGGAACTCCACTCTGCAATAGAGAGAATATATTAAGAAGGAAACTGAAACTTGAACAGCGTAGAAGCTTTTTTGTTTGCACCTTGAAGATACCAGCTTTCTCTGCAGCGATTTCAGCAAGAGTGTATCCTGAATATATACAGATCTTAGATGATTGAAAACGCTTTGGATCCTTCTTTTGGAGAAATGATGTGAAAGAGACTAACCAAGAATCTCCATATGATCATATCCAAGAGAAGAAATACCACAGACGACAGGTTTTTTAATCTAGATTAGCATATGCTTTGTTAGAGATAAAACCTGGTAAACTAAATCTTAAATCTGTCACAGAAAATTTCATACCACATTAGTAGCATCAAATCTCCCACCTAAGCCAACTTCTAGTATAACAACATCTACCTGTTAGTAACATCAATGTCATATATATCTTAATCACATTGAGTTTAGTTTACTGACTAGAAAAGAGATTTTAGAACCTGTTCTGTTGAGAAAATCTTGAAAGCTAACAATGCAAGAAAGCAGAAGTAAGTAGGCATTGGAATCTCATTGCTTGTTTTCTCCTGCGCTTTAAGTTGGAACCGTAAAACGAAATGAGAGAACAAAAAACAAAAAATGTCTCTATATGAATGTTCTGTTCTATAAGAACCAACCTTTAGCTTGTGGAAGCAACACCAGAAGTAGTCCACAAATTTCTCCTGGCTTATCTCAATACTGAAGCAAGCAATTGTGTTTTTGAACATTTGCTTCGACAAAAAACGTTGTGATGTGTATGTTTTTCAGAAGCTCACCCATTCAGACGAAATCTCTCTCGGATATCGATTAAGTGAGGAGATGTAAAGAGACCAGTTCGAAGACCGTAACAACGAAGAATCGATTCAGTAAATGTGCAAGTTGACCCCTTCAAAAACATCACATAATTTGAAACATTCATTGTAACATTATCTCAAGGACTGAAGAAACTAAAGACAATGATGAGCCTTTAAAGTCTGTTACCTTTCCTTTAGTTCCAGCCACATGAATAATTTTCATTTGTGAGACTGCGTCTTCCAGCTCAAGAACCTTAAAGAGACTCATCATCATGTCTATAAAAAAACTCATAACTTTTGGTATGACACAAAAAGTTTAAGTGATTAAGAACCTTAAGATAATGGAAGAGCAAATGGAATCTGTGAGATTGGTTGTTATTCTTAAAACGGGTGCGTTTTGTGATCAAAGACGATAATGCATCCAATGTGTTCTTGTAACGACCTGACAATTCATCTTCGTCTTCTTCTTCTTTTTCCCCGGCAAATAAAACAGAAAACAAATGAAAGGATGAACACACGAAGTAAGAAAACGCACATTCAAATAAACTTTATAATCAGATTATAGAGAAACTGAAAAGTTACCAGTTCCCATAGTAACAAGAAGGAACAAATCCAAAAATTCCCAACTTTAGATTTTGGGATCTTGTTTAGTCGTTGAGAAAAAAAATAGAGAAATGGGTTTAGGGATTGGGAATGAAAGGTCCTAACTTTCAGTTTAATCTTTAAACGAAAAAGGTGTTAACTTTATCAACACACATAGAAATGCAGAATTCGGATATGTACCGAACAAAACCGTTATCCATTCTTCCTTCTCCACTAGAATATGAACCAAATGTGGACCACAATTAAAAGATACGTGTATTTTAACGAGAATTTTCTTATCAATTACTCAAAAAGATTCAAAAACACATCAACAGATTACTTCTAAACTGTTAAAACGAGAAAATAAATATATGAAAACAGCTGATTTTTGCAACAGTAGAGATGTTCAGAGCCTACAAAGAGCACAAAAGAAATGAAAAATCTGACATGCCACTTGGGAATGTTGTTTGTGTGTCATCAAAACAAGCAAAATTTAAACATAGGTATCGATCAATGACTTCCTCATCTCATCGACAATAGAGCTGGGTTGGGCTTCCCTTAGCTTGAAGATGCTGTCTATAACTGAGAGCTCTGTCGCGGTTGTGTCTGAGCCGCAGAAAGAGGTCCAATCATTAACGGTCATACCCGCAGCTATAACTTCACTACCACGGTTTACGGTTCCTGCGACGAGAGGGACTTGAAGAAGTGTTGAGAGTTCGTCCAAGTCTTCCACAGAGGTGTGAGGATGGACCTATTTGAGAAAAGACATTCAAATTCTAATGAGAGACCAATCCAATTCCATCTGTTTTCAAAGGGAAGTTATGTTTTCAATTATCTTACCATTCCACCTCTGTTGGATAAGGCACAGTAACTGCCTACGAGAATATTGCCTGCAATTGTCTGACGGAAAACTTCAACGCCAAGAACATCCGCTATTATTTCCTCAGTTTCCTGTCAAATGTAGATAAATCAGACACCAAACCAAATGTGAATGTAGAACTTCACTAACATGCCAAGGTGCAAAATCATCCAAACCAAATGCAGTAACAGTACAGGAGCACATATGATCTTTATGCACCTAACCTACGTTGATATTCAAAACCCACTAGTTCTCTCACCATATCTTGCCAGTAATGGAAAAATAGCAGATACATTTTCGCAAAGGTTTCATTGAAAAACTCAGCAGGACATAAATCTTTACCTTGTCAAGGTCGGTGTGAGCAAGAGCAACATGGTCATTGCAGGCAATGCAATTTCCAAGAGCAGACAGACGTTCATCAATCCGCTGGACCACAACTGCATCAGGTAGACTGTTCCGCAAGTGTTGAAGCTCTGTAGAAAGAAAACATAAGCAGAATTCAGATATGCAACCATACTACAGACTACAGAACCCATAACATAATTCCAATTACAATACAACATTACAGATTCCTCAAAAATCAGATTCCAAAACAAGCATATTCAGTGCAAATGCTTCAGCCAAGTTGCGTACAAGATAAAAAAAAATCTGTTATAAAAACAATCTATTTCAACAGGGTCATGCTACTATTTAGAACTCGACAATCAATTTTTAACAGTAGTGAAAAACCATCTGTTGTAATGATTATAAGATTTACCTTGGTCAGTAGTTGTATGAGGCACAAGAAGCCCGTTCTTGTTTCCTATACGGAGCAAAAAGATACCACGTTCATTACACTGATGGAAAATATGAAGAAGATTATAAGCAAGAACTTATAAGGTGTTGAGAAAACAAACCAGCACAAAGACGCCCAATGATTCTAGTTCCTCCAATAGAGGTCTTAACAATAGGGATAACATCTGCTAACTCAGATTCAAAAGCACTGTAAAAGCATCAAACCAAAAAAACATCAACAAAATTATAAAAGTTCTCAAGAAGAAGCAAAAACTGAAACTTTACGGAGTTTCAAAGAAAACAAAAAGATACCTGTAAAAGTTCTCAGAACCTCCAATAGCAACTAAGCAATAAGCATTAGTGAGTTTGCTAAAGACACCAACTTCACAGTTGTTCTCAAACTGAAGACCTGCGTATTATTAACCCACAAAAACCAATTAAAAAGAGAAATCCCTAAAAAAGAGTAAAGTAGGCTCTGAAGAAAACTTACGAGTCGCCATTAGAGGAAGGAGGCTATGAACGACGCTAACGTACACCTGTGTTAAATAGAAGACAGACGAAAAATGAAATTAGGGTATATATACATCAACTCAAAAGCAACGATATGGTAACTAGGTTAAACAATATCCTAAACTGTCAGTCTCTAAAACAGAAAGTTTCGATTTTGCAATCGATTATCTTACAAGACGAAGAACAATTAGGTTTAATTGAAGATGATGTTGGTTAGGGTATAATAAGAAGAATCGAAGAAGCTTACTTGGGAGGGGAGTATCGAGAGAGAAGAGCAGCGGCGAAGAGCGCTGAGGAAGAAGGACGAAGAAGAAGAGGAATGGAAAAAAAAAAAAAAAAAAAGAAGGAAGCTTTTAATGAAGAAGCAAAGGGTTGTGTTTTTTTAACCTGCGCCGGCCCTGAATGATCCGAATTAGTCACCCGTTTGGGCCCTATTTTAAAGGAGGCCAATTATTTACAAAAAAAAAAACAACAATTATTTTGTTTGAAGCCTTGGAGAAAACGTAAAGTTGAAAGTCATGACCACTTTTGAACTAATTATTTTTTGAATAAAAAAACATTTTGATTTTATAAATCTGTTTGGACGTGTTAAGATAATGTAGATGTAGGATTTGATATTGTTACTGTGAGAACGATTACTAAGAAACAGATTTGTAATAGTTTTATTATTGGCATGTTAGTGAGTGAGACTTATCGAAAGAAGTTTATGTTATGTTCAATCTAATGCAATACAAGTGAAAACAAACACATGAAAATAAAATCTAATGATATGTAAATTTTTTGACAAACTTTTCAAAATAACGATTCGGTCGTTAAAAACAAGCATGGATCAATGGTTTGATAGTGGAAGCTTACGTACGGAATATTCTTATCGTTTATATATATATATATATATATATATATATCTTTTATCAACTTAAGGCAAGACTTGATGCATCTAATATAAGGTAACTTAGTATAAGATACATTGATCAATGAGTTAAGATCTGCCACACCGAAAAAAAGTCCAACGACTAAATGATCTTTGGCCTATTGGTTGACAAAATACCTCCAAAAGTATAAGAAGTTATGCCACATGGGCTCGAGTGTATTTAGGATAAATTTAATTGTTGACGGAAAGATATAGGGTCTAGACTTGAACTTCTTGAAAGAAAACCTCTAACAACAAAAGATGTCCAACATGTAGAATTGATGTGCTTGAATATAGTTGGCCTTGTCACGTGTTGAAAGTTGTTCACTGTCTTCAAAGTTCAAAAATGTGAAAAATGTGAAGAAGAACGACATCAAGGAGTTTCCATTTTTACTCTCACGGTTGCGATTGCAATCAAAAGTCATCAAAGTTGGGTTTGAGACTACGATATTGGAATATTGGGGATTCCATTAGTACTTCTATTTGGTGGCAATTTGTTAAGTTCTGCTATAATTTTGTGGTTATTATTTCTTTATTTCTAACTTATACCATTAAAATCTTTGATTATTTGAGCAAATTACAAATCAGTCTAAGCCCATTATTGCGGAGGAAAGAGGAGAAAGCTAAGCCCATAGTTAGATTTGCAAACTTAAGAAATGCCGATTGGAATATGAAAGTAGAAGAGCTCATACAGTATCTCTTAGCTTCTTTTTTTTTTAATCAAACACATTCGATTTTTAAAACTTCTCAAAACTTTTTTTATAAAATCATTTTCGAACTTCACAAAACTTCTTGAAAACATATGTTTGTTTGTTAAAGATTTAACTTCTTGAGAACATATTCATATCAAATATGTCTCCGATCAACTCTTGAGTCTTGTCAATGCTTGTACTTTCCCACCACTAAATTAACTTTTTTTTTTCTTGTCGGTCAATAGCTAAATATGTCAATATAGTCTCTTTTCTTTTTTTTCTTTTTCTTTTTCTTGTCGACATGGCTCTATGAACTTTTAATGGATGAAATTGATTTTGGTTTCGCAGTGATACTGATTCTTTGGATTTCTTCTTCAATGTATGTCTTGTCACCACGTATTCTAAAACTAAACAGAAGACTATTTCAAGATTTTGAATACAAAGAGTATTTACAGCTGTTTTTTTTTGTGACGACTTTAACTATGGTCTCACTTCCAAAACATCCTACTTAATTTTCCAACTTCTATCAATGTTGAGGTTTATCTTGTTTTTTGTTTCATCCAAAATATCTACTTTTACAAACATGTTATATCTATTATCTTATTTCATCGGAAACTATTTTTTTTAAATGAAGAAAATATCTCAACGGCTACGAGTTTTCCGGTTTGTGAAGAAAAAAAGAAAAAGAAAAAAAATGAGCGTAACGTCTTGTTTGCTTGCATTATAGTCTCTGAACGTTAACGTTCCTCCACTTTTCCATATATTTTGACGATCGTCGTGAGGCATGGTGGCCTAATTAAATATAATAAATTAAACTGTATATATCAATCAAAACTCTGTTTTGTTTTTTACTACTATATTTTTAGAGGGCATTGAGTCCAGAAACAGTATTTAATTCCATTTTACGAAAATTAAACACAAAGTTTTAGAAATCTGCGTATCCCCTTTTTTTTTTTTGTTTGTTAAAGCATTAATTAAATAACATTAAGTTACTATATTACCATAAGTTTAAAGTTTTAATTCTTAATAATTGTCAATTGTCATGTACCAAAAAAATTGTATCAAACTACAATACGATGATGTCGGTCATGCGAATGAACATATATATCACATAAGTTGAATTTTAGGTATTATTTTCTTGGAAAGTAACATTGACCCCACGAATGAATATCTTCGAACACATGCAAATAGAATACATAAATCAATATTCATTTTGCTTTTTATCTTTTTGCTTTGCGCGTCGGCCAAATTCTACGTTGCATGATCCAAAGAAGAAACTATGTGCCAGGATTACGTCACTACGTTCTTCGAATTCTATTCGTGGTTAGGAATGTGATCCAATATTCTTCATATAACACACATACGCCAAACTTTTATTATTTTTGGTACTTGTTTCACGGTATATGCCAGTTTATATTTTATCTAGTTTTATCAAGTTGTTACTATATATCTAACAATAACCTCTAATTCATAATAATATATTTTAAAAGGGTTTTCATCAATATAATATATATTTTACTATTACCAAAATTTTAAAAAATCTTTTTTTTTTTCAAAATTAGGACACACAAATAGGAGAAAAATTAAGCTCATTGTTTATACTGTTTTCTAAATTTATTAAACAGCGTCAATATATTTTATAGAATTCCAAATCAATTTGTTTTCCTTTCTTTAACTTATTCCTAAATACACATTAATCAAAAATACATTCTCACATTTTGAAGCTATAAATATCGAAGAAAGGCTTTTCGTCGAAACTCTTCATATGAACAAAAAAAAGTGGAAACTTTCATAGTACCATGAATAAAATGCATACATACATACGATAGAAAGTGGAAACTTTTATAACTGCGGGTTTGATTTCTTTTATGTATAAAATACTACTATGCGTAAACGATTTGATCACTTGAATATAAATTTTGATAGTATTTTTCTTTTGGGTGGATTTGCAGAAAATCCTCCACTGACCAAGTGATACACGCGTAGCATTTAATTTGCACACAATAATAGACTGAAAAACAAAAAAAAACTTGGCAAAAATATGTTCATCCCCAGAATTAACTAGTATTACTTGGTGCACTCAAGGGACTAGTATTAGACTCAACACTCAAGGGCCTTTTGGTGGACCTTAAGAAACTATTGACGATTTAAACTTTGGGAGGAAACTGACCTTTAGACATTACTATGGCCCGTGGGATTTATGAATGACTATATATATTTTTTAATTAAGAATAAACTGATCAAAAAAAAAAAAAAAGACAAAACACTATTTCTCAATTCTCACTATTATTTGCAGAAAAATACACAACTAATATTCTCCATGTTATAATATAAACATCTCCCTTGTATAAAATGCAAAGACGATTTCTTACAAATATTGAGTGAATGTTTTATGATTTCTTACACACAATTTAATGCTTGATTATAACTTTTATATTTCTTGTAGAATAATTAACTTATCAAATTTGAGATATTGTGACAGAAGTGATTTGAATTTTGGACTTAACGATAACAATTGATAAATAATGATGATAAAGAAATGTTGTGGCGCCGCGTATGAATTGTGAAATTTTAATAGTTTTCATAGTTTCATGAGATATTGCCAAGTAAACTTGCTTTGTTGTCCTCCCCTTTGTGTTGTTCACGTTCACGGCTCTCTCTCAGCCGCCAATTTTTTAATTACCCAAAATACCCCCACCACCCGAGATATGATCCACTGCGACACATCCTATCTCTTTTATCCTGCACCATCACCACGTCATCTATAAGCCAAGCTCACTCATCACGTGGCGCCATGTGGTTGGAAATTTAAATTTGTTTTCTCTCTTTCCCATATTAGAATTTTTAGAACATCATTAATGGTAGAACCCCTAATTGAGATCTTACTAATATTTTAATTCTAAATTTTAAAAATTCCATGTTAAGAATCTCTAAACTAGTTACTAAATAAGAATTTTAAATCTCCTTTTTCCTTATACTAAACCTTTCTAATATTTATCATTATTTGTCATTATAAAATTTTAAAAATCTCTCCTCTATGAATTTTCACTAATGATGCTCTTAGCTTCAAAACATAAATAAATGCAAGATACTCCAATTTCATAAATTTTAGGACCCGTAATTATGTGAATTTAACATTTTATAATTTTACAATATGTTCATAGAATTTGTAGTTATTTTAACTGTAGCAAAACGAACCAAGTGAATTGTGATGTATTTACGAGGAATTTTAATAATTACCCACAAATTTTATTCCTATAAAATTTTGCTTGATATTACGAATGTTTTCGATGGTTTTTTTTTCAAAATTAACTTATTTCATATCTAAGGCATAGAATTAAGACAATTTACGACAAAATTTTCTGAAATAGATAATCACAACAAAATAATTATAACATTAGTGTCTTGCTAATAAATAATACTCCTAGAAAAAATGATTACATGGTGGTTTAGAGATCCATTTGCTATGGACAGTCCGCAATAAACTAATCAAACATATGAGACAAAATTCATATAATTCTTTAATCCATAATATATATAAAAAAGATCATTTGCAAGGTTCTTAAACGTTTAATAGGTTTAGAAATTTTTTTTGGGGGGTTAAAAACTCATTTAAAAAACCATGGGTATTATTACTTAGTTTTTGAAAAAGCTTAGGGGTTTATTTGACTATTTCCCCCTAACTTTCTCTACGCGCATAAAAACCCATTCGCTTCTTCTCAGTTGAATCTCCTCACCGAATTATCCAATTCTATTTTTTCTTACGTCATCGTCGTGGTGGTCACTGAGTCCGACTGAGTTGACTCGTTCTCTCTGTTTTTTTTATTGGCAACTATGACGGAGATCGATCGTTCGCGCGCTTTCGCCAAGGACGTTAGGCGTATCGTTGTCAAGGTTTTTTCAATTCTCTCTGTTTATCGATACTGTTTGACTTTTTATTTTTTTAATCAGCGTTTCCTCAAATCATTTTGAAGTCTGCGTTTTTTTGATTAATGTCGATTTGATAGTGTGTTCTCTGTACATTTTTCAATGATTGATTGCTCAGTTTAGCTGTTTTGGCGGCGGAGAAATCTGCAGAAATGTGGCAAAAAACAATAACATTTTCACTTGAATATTTTCCAAAATCTGCAAATTTTCTCTCTTAATTAAACTTCCATTAACAACCCATTATGCATCTTTGATCAATACTCACAATTCGATTGTTTACAGGTTGGGACTGCGGTTGTTACTGGGAAAGGTGGTAGATTGGCTCTTGGGCGTTTAGGAGCAATCTGCGAGCAGGTATAGTTAACATTCAATTTACGTTCTTGATTAAGCTCTGCTTTAAACATAATTAGAGAAAAAAGAAAGAAAAAAACGTTTTGAAGGACTTTGTGTATACTCTTCCCTTTAATTGCTGGAAAAAATATATGTCAGCTTGCGGAATTAAACTCGGATGGATTTGAGGTCATTTTGGTGTCATCTGGTGCGGTTGGTCTTGGTCGCCAAAGGCTTCGATACAGACAATTAGTCAACAGCAGGTTATGTGATTGGAAACATTAATTGTGTTCCTTTCAAAGGCTTTAATTGTGATCTCAGGGGAAATGAGAGTAATTGTTGTAGATGTTTTTGTTCTGTTGCTGATTTTTTTTCTTTATGGATTTTCAGCTTTGCAGACCTTCAGAAACCACAAATGGAACTTGATGGGAAGGCTTGTGCTGGTGTTGGACAGAGCAGCCTCATGGCTTACTATGAAACTATGTTTGACCAGGTGATGCTCCTCTCTGTTTGTTTCTGTTTCTTGATTATTGGCAAGCATTTAAAATTACTGATGTGTTGTTTCCTCGTATTTGTTCTTGGGTAGTTGGATGTGACGGTGGCTCAAATGCTGGTGACTGATAGCAGTTTTAAAGATAATGACTTCAGGAAGCAACTCAGTGAAACAGTCAAATCAATGCTGAAAATGAGGGTTATTCCAGTTTTCAATGAGAATGATGCTATAAGCACACGAAGAGCCCCCTACAAGGTTTGTTGATTGCCTTTCTTTTGCTCTTTGACATGGATTTATATTATCTTTGGAGATGTGGGAAATATTTAAGTGTTATGTAATGACTGCACATGATTTGAGTAATTTCCTTTTTCCTCCGAATATTTTATTCTAACCGCACTTAAACCTATGCAGGATTCTACTGGTATATTTTGGGATAATGACAGCTTAGCTGCTCTATTGTCGCTAGAGCTGAATGCTGATCTTTTGATTCTCCTAAGTGATGTTGAGGGTCTTTACACTGGCCCTCCAAGTGATCCTACCTCAAAGTTAATCCACACATTCATTAAAGAAAAACACCAGGACGAGATTACTTTTGGCGAAAAGTCCAGATTAGGACGAGGGGGTATGACTGCAAAAGTTAAAGCTGCTGTTAGTGCAGCTTATGGTGGCATTCCTGTTATCATAACCAGGTAAGAGGCCCTTCCGTACTCATAATCTGTAATTATACTACATAGCTCTATACCTCTACATTTTGTTAGTCTTCCACTTTGAAACAAAAAAAATTCCTCTGCTATAATAAAGGAAATTAAAAATAAGAGATATTGTAACTTCAAGATTGCAGCCCTGTTGAAGTTCTTTACTTTACCACATTTTTCTCTCTTCAAGTGCTCAAATGTAGCTTCAGTTTCTTCCCATGAATATTAGTATTTTGTCTTCCCGTGATTATCATTATTTACAAAGTCTAACAACTTATAATGTTGGGTGGAAGAATGATATTTTTCTTGCTGTTTTTATGAAGTGGGTTTGCAGCTGAGAATATAAGTAAAGTCCTTAAAGGACTGCGTGTTGGTACCCTGTTCCACAAAGATGCTCATTTGTGGGCTCCAGTCGTAGATACTACTTCTCGTGACATGGCAGTTGCTGCAAGGGAAAGTTCTAGACAGCTTCAGGTAATGTTAGGGCTTCGATGCAAGTGCAATCAATTTTTAAATTCAGAATTTTTTGTTGTTTTGCTAGTGACTCACCTTGTTTGCAATTTTCTTACAGGCCTTGTCTTCAGAAGATAGGAAACAAATTCTACTCGATATTGCCAATGCCCTTGAAGCAAATGAGAAAATAATTAAAGCTGAGAATGATTTAGATGTTGCTGCCGCACAAGAAGCTGGATATAAAGAGTCTTTGGTAGCTCGCTTAGTTATGAAGCCTGGGAAGGTAATACATTATTCACTCTGTGATTAAATTTATTGCACCAATTTTTTGGTCGTCCTATGGCCTATTTATCTCTTCTTTACATTTTTTTGCGCTTGATAGATCTCAAGCCTTGCAGCTTCCGTTCGCCAGCTAGCTGAAATGGAAGATCCAATTGGCCGTGTATTGAAGAAAACTGAGGTAATACGAGGACAATACTTGTCATATACCATCAATTTTAAAACTAGGATTCAAATACAAAGAAGGAATATCTAGTTTATATTATTCTTGACATCTTCTTATGTAACAGGTTGCTGATGGTCTTATTTTAGAGAAAACCTCATCACCAATAGGTGTTCTGCTGATTGTTTTTGAATCTAGGCCTGATGCACTTGTTCAGGTATGTCACGAGTCATTTTCCTTTTTACTCATGTAAATTCTGGTCGCTGAACACAATGCTCTATGAATGAATCAAACAGATAGCTTCGCTTGCAATCCGGAGTGGAAATGGTCTTCTGCTGAAGGGTGGAAAGGAGGCTCGTCGATCAAATGCTATCTTATACAAGGTACATCGGCCTCATATTTCACATATTGGAGTAACTCTAATTTAGTCATTATCTTGCTTCCCAAAATATTTCTGGCTAATTTTTTTAATCCATGGAAAACTATAGGTGATCACTGATGCGATTCCGAAGACTGTTGGTGGTAAACTGATGGGACTTGTGACTACAAGAGAGGAGATTCCTGATTTACTCAAGGTAAGTAGATATATGAATGCCAAGTCACCAGAAGTAATTAGTTCTATTTACTTAAACTGGAACCCACCATTTACATTTTTGCTACAGCTTGATGACGTTATTGATCTTGTGATCCCAAGAGGCAGCAACAAGCTTGTTTCTCAGATTAAAAACTCAACGAAGATCCCTGTGCTAGGACATGCTGGTACGTCTATGCGTTCAGTATTACGTTCTTAAGTTAGATTGGCCTAGAGAGAGAACACGGCTAAATTTTTGGGTGTTTCCAGATGGAATCTGTCATGTTTATGTTGATAAGTCTTGTAAACTAGACATGGCAAAGCGAATCGTTTCTGATGCAAAGTTGGACTATCCAGCAGCCTGTAATGCCATGGTTAGAGATTCTTACCTCTTTCAGTACTGTTCACTTATGCGAAGTGATTCGTTTTTGGTTCATTTAGTACTTCTTGTCTCACTTCATCTTCTCTTTTTATTTTGTCCTAACAGGAAACCCTTCTTGTACATAAAGATTTGGAGCATAATGGTTTTCTCAATGATCTTATTTATGTTCTGCAAACCAAAGGTGAGTATAGTAAACTGGGAAAATAATGTGTTTTATTAGATCTATCTTTCAATTTGGATTTCCTTACAACTGTTGTTTTGTAGTTAATGCTAAAATAGTATTTAGTTTGTTGACCATTTTCAAAGAGACTTTGTTTGAAGTATATGCATCAAATTGTAGGCGTCACTTTGTATGGTGGGCCAAGAGCAAGTGCTAAACTGAAGATTCCGGAAACAAAATCATTTCATCACGAGTACAGTTCCAAGGCCTGCACTGTTGAAATTGTAGAAGACGTACATGGTGCTATAGATCATATTCACCAACATGGAAGGTAAAAATTATTGCTGATTCCAACTACTAATAACATCCCAAAGTTTTTCAAAGGGCCTACCGCTCTGTATACCGTGCATGTGCTGAAAATAAAGCGTGGCCGCTCTTTTGTCTTATCTTATGAGAGCAGTGCACACACTGATTGCATAGTGACAGAAGATAGTGAAGTCGCAGAGATATTCCTCCGCCAAGTGGATAGGTAATAAATAGCTCATGTACTAAAGCATTATATGATTTCGACTTCGGGTCTGTTGAATCTTTGAAGTTGAATATTTGGGAAACTAACTCTTTTAACATTTTTGACAGTGCTGCTGTTTTCCACAATGCAAGCACAAGATTTAGTGATGGTTTTCGATTCGGACTTGGTGCTGAGGTAGGGAAAGACATATTAATATCACATATATAAACCAAATAAATAGTTAAGTATGAATGCATGGCCAATGTGGGTTGTTCTTATGTATAGGTGGGAATAAGCACAAGCAGGATCCATGCCCGTGGTCCAGTGGGAGTTGAAGGACTATTGACAACGAGATGGTACGATTGAGTTTTTCTTTGTTCATTGATTTGTTAAAAAGCTGTGAAGTTTAACAAATGGTTGTGGTGATGAATGAACAGGATTATGAGAGGAAAAGGACAAGTTGTTGATGGAGACAATGGAATCGTTTACACCCATAAGGACCTTTCTATCTTAGAAAGGACGGAGATAGAGGAGAATGGGTTTTAAGCTCGCTCTCTCTCTCGAAACAAAAATGTCATATTATATTTTTACTATTATGATTGAAGTTTTTTTTTTTTTTAAATTAGGATTTATAGGAAAGTGTTTAGTAAACTACTTTGTCATTCTCTAAGTCTGATTTGATTCAATACACTGAGATTGGATTCTTGGTCTGCAGGATTCAAAAGACAACCATAAAGTTGCCACACAAACAAAAAATATTAACCCTTAAAAACAAATAACATTGTCATAGTAGTTTCCATAGTACCATTCGTTTTGAGGATTGCACCAAAAGTGTTTAGTAGCTTTTCTTCATATCAAAAACTCCATATACCATTCGTTTCATATCTTCATTCAAAAGAAGTTACGATTCCTTTTAAATCTATGGTCGTTAACAATGATTATTAAATTTAAATTTCATATTTAAAACTCCATCGTGAACTTAGAAGTCATTACAAATAAAATTAGATTCGAGAAAAGAAAATATTTGAAAAGAGAATGTGGAAAGAAATCCGAGAAAGAAAAAATAATATCCAAGTAAAGAATATAAAGGAGAACATGAGAAAATAAAATAAAAATGAGATTATGATATAATGAAAAAATAAATAAAAAAATAAATAAAAAGAAAAAAGAGAGAGAAAAACGATGGTCATTGGTATATGTCTACTTGTACTGTCTTGGAGAGTAAAAAGAAAAGTGTGACTATACAAATGCTAGAGATAATATACCGCGAGTCAACTACAAGCTTGAAATTTAAGAAGGATGCTTCAAAGACTTAAATGCCTGTTTTCTGTGACTTCTAGAAGTTATGAACTGTGCATGTGGAAAAAAAATTTAAGAAAGAAAAAAAAAGATCGAAAAAAATTGATATAATGATATAATGAAAAAATAAAATAAGAGAGAGAAAAAGAGTGAGAAAATGAGATTAAGTGGAGTGTACTGGACTTAGTATTTGTAGAGATTTGAGTTTTAGTGATAACTCATGTGTTATTAAAACATAAATTTTAAAATATTTTTTAAAATCTAGTGTTATTAGATTAATAATTTTAAATTTTACACTTTAAAGTACTGTTATTGAAAACATGATTAGAATTTGATCTAAAAGTTTCATGTGAGATTTGAGGAGATTTTTTAATTAAAAATACAAAGACCAAAATCACATGGTTTTAGGTGAAATTTCAGAAAATTTAATAACAAAATTCTTAATTTATCAAAATTTCACTAAATCATCTTAAAACTCATTAAAAAACTCAAATCTCTTCAAATATTCAATTCAATATACCCCCTAAATAATGAAAGATATAAGATTATGATTTATAGTCTTGAGGATTGCAACATAAGAAAATTACTCTAGTTAAGTGGTCAACGTAAAGTGTTTAGTAGCTTTTCTTCATGTCACAAAATTCCATATACTATTTTTTTTATCTCCACACAAAAGAAGTTATGATTCCCTTTTAATCTATGATTGTTAACAATGGTTATCAAATTCAAATTTCATATTCAAAACCCCATCGTGAACTTAAAAACCATTACAAATAAAATCAGATCCGAAAAAGAGAATATTTGAAAAGATAATGTGCAAAGGAGATCCAAGAAGAAAAAAAGAGATGGAAGTATATATAAAAAAAAAAAAGAGAACATGAGAAAAAAAAATGAGAAAGTAATATAATGAAAAAAAGGGATAATTCTTAATTTGAACTCTTTTGAAATTTTATTTCAATTGAAGATACCTCGTGAGTGTTAAAGACCCCCTTGTGAGTGTTTCTAACCCTAAGGGTTAGCTTTTGGAATTAAAATTTCAAAAGAGACTATTTTGGTAATTATACCTTAAAAAAGGTCAAAAATAAAATAAAATAATAAAAAAATATAAGAATTGGATTTATATTATTGAGGATTGCATCAACATAAGAAAATCACTTAACTTAAGTGGTCAACGTAAAGTGTTTAGTAACTTTTCTTCATGTCAAAAACTCCATATACCATTTTTTGTTATCTCTATACAAAAGAAGTTACGGTTCCTTTTTAATCTATGGTTGTTAACCCCATCATGAACTCACAAGTCATAACCAATAAAATCTCCAACCATAAAAATATCTTGCTCTTACTCTATTTAGGGGGTGTTATTGGTTTGTTAATTTAGGTAGAGCTATGGATTTTTTTTTAAAGAGATTCCACTGTTATTCGATGAAGATTTTTGAAAACTCTATTAAAGTTATAATTAAAGTTTGGTGTTATTCAAGTGAAACAAAAGAATCTCATTTTGCCATTGTATTAAAATCTCTTGTTATTGGTTAAATGATTCCTCATACTTTTTTTCTTCACTAAATACAATTATTGAAGTATTGCAGCTTCATGAATCTTCTTTTTTGTTTTCTTTCACAAGTCTCTTAACATTAAATAGTAAATTCCATTGGTAATTATATGTTAAAAACAAAATGCAAGGTGAAAGAAAAACAAAGATCTGAAGCACACAGTACACATAAATAGTTACCTATGAACACAAACAAAAATTAAAGAACAAAAGAAACCTGAAAATAGTGAAGAATAATTATCTATGAACTTTAGCTTGGATAGTTTATAGAAAAAGTCAACAAATTCACCTACAAGATAACTCTATGAAAGCTTTGAATTGTTTTTCAATAATCCATGATAATAAACTCTACATTAAGTAGAGATCTAATAACACCCTCTTAGTGTATCTTCACTCTTGGACAAAGGTTTTGAGTTTGTTCAACCATAGTAAGTACTCTCTGCTATCTTTCTTCATCATGTACTCATACAAGAAATCCGTTGCGCTTGCTTTGATTCCTCTGGTCTCTAGAAACTTGTGGAACGACTTGCGCATATTCTCATCCAACTCTCTGCAAAGCGAAAGAAAGAAAGAACAATCCTTTGAGTATTTTTTTTTTTTGGATTATCAATGGTTAAATCAGCTGAGATAAATTTAGACTTACTGAAAATCTGGTCCATCATAAGCCAATTGTTCTTCAGAAGAACTCTCTGGAGGGTTCACAGACAAACCATCAATGACAATCTCATCAGGGAAAGCAGTGCAGCTAAACTCTAGGCTGAGTCCACTCTTCTTAGTCACAGTGACAACAAGTGGAATACTTGATTCATTCACTTTCTCATTACGTTCATCACCATCTTCATTATCATCCATATCATCTTCATTTTCATCCATAGCAAGACCAGGCATGCTTACTTCTACTTTAATATGTTCTCCATTGTATTGTCTAGTCAATGTCACAGTTCTGTGTCCAGGATTATCTTCGATTTTGAAAGGAAAGTCACTGGAGGCTGTTGTCTCTTCCTCCTGCAATAAAGAACAATATAACCAGAATCATGAAAGCCTTCAAAAGCTTATCTACTAACCCCAGAAACCAATGCTTTGATTTACCTAAACCATAAAGCCTAAAAAACGCTCTGCTTATGAAAATAATGGCATGATCAAAATTTGAAAATGTATCGACTTTACTTGAATTAAGGCATAGATAAGCTGTATAGTTACTAAGTCTCCAGTTAGATTCAACTATGAGTTCACCATTGAAGCTTATGGCTTCTATTAAAGTAAACTTACAGAATCAGTCGAATTTTAAACAACACTTGTGCAATTTCTTTTTTCAGAAATCAAAATTGATGGAGACGAGCGATTTACCACATCGTGATTTTCGACTACAAAAGCATGGTTGAGCTCGGAGTCAATCACTTGGACAAGTGTCTGATCGGACTGTAATCTCTCAGTGGCCGTCGAATAAGGAAAGCCACTAGAGATGAAAGGACGAAGCAGAGATGGTTTGGGAGCAAGAGACGAATGATTGAAAATGGTGGATACGGCTTGAGCTCGAGCAACACGACGACCACACACGGAAGCTAAACTAGAAGCTGATCTACGAATGCACAGAGCGAAAGTTCCCATGGCGATTACCAGAAATGGATTCTCTCAGGGTTTTTGGCATTTCCTTAGGGTTTTAAGTGTGCCAACATTACCAAACCGTACCGGTCTTCCAATCAAACCGGTTAATTTACATTTTATCACTCGTACACCAAGAATCTCTTCAGAATCAAGTTGTGCTATTTCTGGCATATCTTAACAAAAGTAGTAGCTTTCACATATCCAACTTTGAATTTACAAAGTCACCCTAATTTTAACAAACTGTATGATAAAAGAGACTGAAATGTTCTTTAAAATTTCACTAATTTGGTCACATTCCCAACCATTTTCTATGTCACTCGGATTAACAGGACAACCATTATGAACACACATGTCATGGCGAAGATCAAGAGCCACTGGAAGCAACTTGTCTTTGAGCTTTGTGAATATATCTTTGTGGCTCTTGTGGTTGCGTGTCCTGTGCTTGCTAAGCTTTGCTCAATGGCCTCCTCGGTAGAGTCGAGTATCTTTTGTTAATGAATCCACAGCAACAATAAAAAGAAAAAGAAAAATGTTAGGTCCAACGAAGCCAGTAAAAACAAATATATCTTATCCCATGTTGTTAATAATAATAGAAAGAATAAAGGGTTTTGTGAGGAAAAGGTTAGCATCTCACGTTTTCTGTATTTTGCACAGATTGGCTTATCATTTGACTTCTCTCCTTGAGTTGTCTTGCAAGTACCACCATTTCATCTGTTAGATCCTCTTGAAGCTTTCTGTCATCAAATCAATCACCAACGTGGAAATTTCACGTGGTTATTATTATTAAGTAAAGTGCATAGATCAAATGAGTTCCTAGTTTTTCTCAGTGACTGTGAAACTACCTCTGCCTGTCAATGTGAGCTTGAGCTGCAGCGTCTAGTTTTATTCGTTTTGATGTATCAGCATCAGCTGTATCATAGCTTTGCTCCTTGGAACTTGTAGACCTACATCAATCAAGGAAGCTGGTAAGAAATAAAGGCAAAAATTTTACAAGTTGAGAAGTATGTGAATCAAGTATTCTTACACGATTCTTCTTCTCAGCTGTGGCGAAGTGGGGCTTCGACTATCGTTTTCTATTTTCTGAGAGCTTTCATTGGTAGAGTCCTTTGCAATAGGTTCATCAGGTTCCTCTGTATCGGGCTGTAAATTTGAGGAAAAAATCAATAATTTGATACTAGTTACAGAAGTAAAGCTTGAAACTCTTGCCACTAAAAAGTGGTTCTACGCAGGAACAAACCAAAATGTGCCTTCCTAAAACTAAACCCATGGAGAAGTAAGAAAGAAACTTCAAACAATGACTAAAGACCAAATGCATCTAGTGAAAACTGGGGAAGCAAATATCATATTAGCAAGAGCCTAAATGTATTCTAAAACGCTACTTCTAAAATCTTAACTCTAGAATTGAAAAAGACAGTCCTTTTCTAGTTCAGATGACTTACCACTAGAGCAGCTAATCTTGAAGCAACAGCTTCAATCTTTTCATAGTATTCATTCACCTTAGCCTTTGTAACTCTGGACAAGAGATCAAAGAAGAAGATAAACACTTTATTCTTGTAACCAAGCGAGATAAGAAAAAAGTGGATACTTGGGCATTTCAACTCATCATAATTCATAATACTTTAGACTCGGGCCAAAATATGAACACGAAACAAGTATAATTCAATTCGAATCTCTAACCCCTGATCATAGAAATAGATATAGCTCTACTCAACATTCACATAACCAAAAGCAGCAATCTTTTAATCTAATCAAGATTTCAACTCAATTAATCTGAGAAAAGTTTTAAAACTGCAATGCTGAATCATTAATAGAGTAACCTGGGAAGCCCTTGAGGTGTCTTCTCTTCGGAGAGTTGTTCTAATTGTTCCCTCAAAGTAGCAACATACTGCACATGTTTCATCCACCAACATCAAAATTCCAAGTTATTATGAGCACAAAATCTAATTTAATTTAAATATGAAGATCCAAAGGAACGTACATGCATAAGCTTTGACTGATTTTGCTGATTAGGTGCAGCGGAAAGCAATCTCCGCAGATTGATCTCCGTTTTGCTCATTCCCATCATCAGTTAATCTGATAACAGCAATGAAATAATATTCAGATCGAAGCAAAGAGACCAACCTAGAATGAATCAAAAACCCAGTTCACGAATCACGATTTTGGAATCCAATCGAATTTCTGATTTCACGAAATCATCTCAAATTTTAGGAAACAAATCAGACCTTTTTTAGATTGGAGATGAGATGAAAGTAAATCAAATTCCTTCAATTTCTCCAAATCTCAAAGTGATTCAGAGGAAGAAGCCGGCGTAAGAGTTCTCACCGGAAAATATTTGCTAGTCGGTGCCTCGGTGGACGAAAATTTTGAGTAAACAAAAAATCTATTCGGTTTTTGGCTTTTGGTTCAGTTTGATGAAACATATCTCCCTAACCGGTGGTTTTATAATTAATAACCGAAATCATAGATAACTTCACTAACCTCTTTAACGTCAAGCTATGCTATTGGTTAGATAACGTGCAGTGCAACTCTTAATTTTTATAATTATGGTAATAAATCGTCAACTGCTTCTGAATTACATATTTTCTTGATACATCATTAATTACGGTAACAAAACCAATTTGTTTATTGCAACAACTAAACTTATTAGTAGTTCTAAACCTTACAAGGTTTGAGTTGATTTGTATCTTTCTTCAGTTTGGATCAGTTGATGACTTTTTCTTGATAAAGCTTTGGATTGTTACGAGTTGAATCCAAAGCTTTATCACTTGGTGTTTAAAATTTAAACAAAACTTGGATTTCAACACGTTCTAAATAGAGTATTTTATACTCATCTCTATTTTATATTAAGAATACACAATTTATATCATATTTTCCTTAATTTATGGGTTTTAAGTGTAACATGATGTATTCTTCTTTAGACCTAAGTGATGTTTGTTAAAGTCTGGAGTCTTAATTGTAGTGAGAGTCTTGTTTAACCTTAGTGCTAAGAATGTGTTACTTGTTCTGTTTCTTAAGTAGTTTTATAAGAGTCTGTTTGTTGCGTAAGGCTTATATATAAGCCATTGTCTTGATTATGAACCAATCATATGAAAACTAACATTGGAGTCTTTACCAATCTCATATGTTCAATCCTTGGATTAGACTAAACAATCTTAGAGAACAATACATCACCATCGATGTATCTCGTCTCCTGCAATTAGAATCAAACATACAAAAAAGGTTAATCCAAGGTCAATTACTTTGATTTCCTAATTTTTATTACGCCCCAATAGACTCCAGGGTTGCCGTGACATAATTCATATCATTATGGTAAGCACATAACAACACCATTTTGTTTATTGCAACAAGCCAACAACTAAACTTAGTACTCTAGTTCTAAACCTTACAGCTGAGCTGATTTTGTATCTTTCTTTAGTTTGGAGTTGAGAACTTGTCTTGATAAGTGAAAAGCTCCCATAGCAAAGTCTCGCTTGTGAGCCAAGTCACCATAAGTAGACAAACCGTAATTGGCTTAAACCCTGTCGAGTATCTTGAGTAATGAAGTGGCATCCGAACCACACTTGACACTTGCCTCACCGTTCTTGCCAATTTCGACATCCATATACGTATTAGTGTATTTATATAAATAATACTTCCTTTTTGTGTGCTTCTGATGTGACAATAGGCATGTGTTTATGTTATTTTGAGGCTTATTTTACAGAAAAGATGTTGGAATTGATGGTTTAACTACTCATTTAATGTGTGAGTTTTGTCATACGGATTGGTTTGTTTACCGTCTTTGTTAAACGCATGAACATATGCGGTTTGATATCCTTATAAGGTTTAAGTATATCATGAGCTAGGGGCAGGCCAGACCCGGCCCTACGCTAACGCAGATGAAGCTGATGCTTTAGGCATCACTAATATATTTATAAATAAAAGACATCAATTTAATAAAAGCTGGAGTAGCGTAATGGTTAAATATAAATGTTACTCTTTCTCAGAATAAAGTTTGAATCCATATTGTTACAGTGGTGATAATTTTTATATAATTAAATTAGTTAATGGGCATGAAAACTTAGTGGTGACCTTAATCTGCTTTAATAAAATGAATTGTAGGTAGTGAGTGTTTCAAATTATTGAGATAAATAAAGTCCATGTGGCACGGTTGTATATATTCGTCGGAAAATCATTTGATGATTTAACAATGTGTACTGTCTATATCAAAGATAGTTAGATTTCAACATAATCAAACATATTATCTAAATATCAACTCAAAAGCTTGAAAATAATGAAGACATCAATGTGTGATAAATTCATAAATCGTTAAAATACCTATGCACTTACAATTTCTTTAGTATCTGGATGCCTCAAACGATGGAAATCTGGAAAATTTTAAGAAAAAGAATCAAGGGAAAACCTTTTTTTTTTTTTACCAATCAAGGAAAAACTTGCAGTGTCATAATCTTTTTATTGCTGTTTTAATTTTTTGTGCGATGGTTCTCATATATTTTTATAGTAAAAAACCGAAAATATACATCTTTTCTTTTTGGTTAAAATTCTACTAGTATAAACATTTAAATTCTAATGATCACATAGTAACAATACTATCATGCATAAATCAATAGACTATAAATAACTGGTCTATATGAAGTTAAGGATTTGCATGAAAAATGTGTGTACTGTGTTACTAATTATAATTTTCAACTACAAATAACATTGTGAAAAACAAATCACCCATAAAAGAAAACTCGTTAGTCTTTAACTTCGTTTCGAGAACGAGTGAATCGTCTCAGAGCTTGCAACGCGTCATCACAATCATTTATACGAGCCCCACTGGCTAATTTCGCCGACGTATAAATGGACCAAAACGACACTTCTACTTCCAGAAACTTCGTCACAAACTCTTGGCTTAGATTTCGTCAGATAACAAGTGGTTCATAATTCGCCACGTTTACAGCCACCTCCACGTGATTTATCCTACGTGGCTATTCTCGTTTTCCAAGTAATGATACGTTTATCGCGTTTCTTTTGGAAGACTTCAAAACCACCCCAACATTATTGCTACTTTCATAACTGGCCCCTATTATCTGATCCACGAGTAAACTCATCTTTTGTCCTTCCTTGTTCATCATACGTCGGTATAATCGGGGTCGCTTCTGAAACACTTTCTAAGAGAAACCTATGTTGAGAAACTTATTTGAAAAAAAACGATATAACAAAAATGCATTTCAAGTAAAAACTTATGGTCCACATATATTTTACTTGGCTTACATACCTCCCAAGATATTTTTCTTTTGATAAAAGAATCTCTCTCAAGATACATATATTCCAAAGAAATATATTTACTTGGCTCACATATTTTCCTAGATATGTTAAATGTTTCAACATTGAAACCCAACAACTTGTGAGTATTTCCAAATTAAGATCATGATAGGAAAACTTACTTTTTGAACTAGCTGTGTTATCCATGAACAAATTCAACCATCATATCTTATGATTAAATTTGTTGCTGTGTCTAAAATTTTCAGTTTCTAATATACAAATAACCAGAGTTGAAACTAGTATTTAATAGGTTTACCAATTTGAACCATTCATCCTGAATCATTGACCCAAATACCATTAGTTACACCAATGATTTTTAATCTAACAGATATAAAATGTTTTGTCCATATATTTTTTTTGAATTATTTAAGTTTTATCTGAAAACAACTAAAACAAATTAAAAATATATAATAAAAATCATAATAAAAATACATCTAATGTACTTTAATGAATAAAATTAGATATGATCAATAATTTTTCATGAAAAAAAACAAAAAAAAAAACCAAAATTATAGTCTTTGTCAGCAACATTGCATTACATATGTTTGAACCCAAATACAAACTGTAGTAAAAATGAAATGACTTTTGATCCAACATGTTTTTGCATGTACATGTATGTATATTTATATGCTTTTATATTTATTTATGGAAATATTTTGTTATCCTATTCATTCAAATCTTAATATTTGCGGAAATTATGATTAGCACTGATCAGTTCAATATTTTAATTCAATAAAGAAATTTCTCAATTCTACCATGGGGGGTCTTTGCAATAAGAAAGAAAATACCGGAATTAAATCGAAGATTTAAAAACGATAAAGGTTTAATTTAAAAATACAGCCTTTATGTCTCTCACACAAAAGGGCCCATCAACCTCCAAGCCTATACATACATATCCATACACGTCAACTTCTGTGGAAACTGATATTTTTTTCATCATTCCTTGTTTCCTTCTTTCCTCAGCTTTTTTAAAAACCGAAATGAATGGCGAGGGAAAATCGGAGACTGAAGCTAGCGCCGCCGCACCAGAGGAGAAGGAGGAAGATGAAGGACAGAGACTGGTGTACATGTGGGGTTACTTGCCCGGAGCTTCGCCGCAACGATCACCTCTTATGTCACCGGTCATGGTGAAGATTCCGCCGGAAGTTGGAAGTTCATGGAAAGATGTCTCCGGTGGTGGATGCGGTTTCGCAATGGCTACTGCAGGTTCGCTTTTAATCTATTGGGAAAATTCATCCGATTTCAATCTCAGTTTCCACAATGCATCTGATTGAAGAATGGAGTAATTGAAATTATTAGTGATATTTGAGTTGAATGAGATGGTTTTGATTTGATTTGGTTTTGTTTATGTTAATCAGAATCAGGGAAGCTAATTACATGGGGTTCAACAGATGATCTAGGTCAAAGCTATGTGACATCTGGGAAGCATGGGGTTAGATTTTTCTAAAATTTCTTCTGCATTGTGTGAAAGAAAAAAAAAACTATGTTATAGTTTATGAAAATTGAGCTATACTTTATATCTACTGTATAGGAAACTCCAGAGCCTTTTCCTCTTCCTCCTGAGGTTTGTGTACAGAAAGCTGAAGCTGGATGGGCTCATTGTGTGGCAGTAACAGGTACATTTCATGATCTGCATTAGCTTTGATCCAAGTTCATAATGTCATTGTTTTACAACTATTTGTTTCTTTGGATACAGAGAATCATGAAGTTTATACATGGGGATGGAGAGAATGTATACCCACTGGGAGGGTGTTTGGACTTGTAGAGGGAGGAGATTCATGTGAAAGAAACATTTCTTTCTCGGCAGAGCAAGGTGGAATCTCATTTGACTGTGTTTTTCATTGTCACAGCTCTATATTTATGGTTTTTTTTGTTGCATTTGAGGATGAATGTGAATGATGGTGCCTCTTTTGCAGCGAGCCCTAGTTCTCAAGGAAAAAAATCTAGTGGTGGAACGTCTTCTCAAATTGAAACTAGAGGTGGAGCGGAATCAACGAAGAAAAGGCGTATTTCACCGTCAAAGCAAGCTGCTGAAAGTTCATCACCTTCAGAAAATAATGAACTCTCGGCATTGCCTTGCCTTGTATCGTTGGCGCCAGGAGTTAGGATTGTTGAGGTTGCTGCTGGTGGACGTCATACTCTAGCATTATCAGGTGAGATTTTCAGCTTCTCATATCTATCTTCATACCCCAAATGGGGTATGAAAATATCAGTGACGGTATCTCCACTAAGCTGAAGAGCTTCTGGTGTGCTATAATAAACACTTGATGCATCCTACTTTTTTCTGATGTCCAGATATTGGACAGGTGTGGGGTTGGGGTTATGGAGGAGAAGGACAGCTTGGATTGGGCTCCCGTGTACGCTTAGTCTCCTCTCCTCATCCTATTCCATGCATTGAGCCTTCTTCTTATGGAAAAGGCACAGTTTCTGGTGTAAACATCAGTTCAGAAGTACAATGTGGCCGAGTTCTTGGAAGTTATGTAAAAAACATTGCATGTGGAGGGCGACACAGTGCTGTGATCACAGGTACTGTTTTCACATTGCTCTGTGGCTAGTCATCTATTTGATAATTGAAGATGATCACTGAAAACAAAACGATTCAACCTTTTATCTAATCTTTATAATCTATAACCAGGATTTTGAAATTTGATCTCCTTTATGCACTATGGCTTGTTTAATGTTCACTTGTTTCTTGTCTTCTTATAGTCCTTCATAACACTATGAACAGACCCTTTAACCTGGACAAGATTGACATATGTTATCTGAACTTTTTTTAAAAGAACTATAATTTCCTTGCATAGAATTCGATTTGAGTTGTAAGTAATTTTTTTGTGGACAGATACTGGAGCGCTACTTACATTTGGTTGGGGGCTTTATGGACAGGTGAGCATGAAAGATCCTTGGCTTTCTTTGTTAAATCATATGCTTGAAACTTGAATGAGTGAAATTCGTGCTTTTGGCTGAACCCACGTGTATGTGGTTTTGGCAAATAAATGTTGAGTTAAGCTTAATCATCATTGTCTTGAACTAGTGGGGAGCTTGTCAAACAAATATTTTTTATATATATCGAGACATAGATTAAACATAAGATTCGGGTTTTATAGATCATATAACTAGGAAAAACTGTCGGTCTGCATTTAAGATAAGGCTGCAAAGGATAAACTGAAATCTCTCTTGCCATGCATCTGCAACTAATATTGGCACTTTGATCTATTATGTGGAATTGACTGTTCTTTTTGCTCTGTGAAGTGTGGCCAAGGGAGTACAGATGATGAAGTAAGTCCTACATGTGTATCATCTTTGTTGGGAATCCGAATAGAAGAAGTAGCTGCAGGTCTATGGCACACGATCTGCGCTTCATCTGATGGTGATGTTTATGCATTTGGTGGAAACCAATTTGGCCAGTTAGGTACTGGTTGTGATCAAGCTGAGGTAAAAAATCTTGAACTATATTGTTTCCTTGGCTCTTCTAGTAATGCTAATCTGATTATTTGTAAAGGCCCTGCCACTAAACTTGAAACCATTTGATCTTTCAGACTCTTCCAAAATTATTGGAGGCTCCAAATTTGGAAAACGTAAACGTCAAAACAATCTCCTGCGGTGCTCGCCACACCGCAGTAATCACAGGTACACCCATTTGAACCAAAGACTACTTTTAGTTTCTTGTTAGCTAAGAAATAAATTCATTTTAAAATTTTCAAAATTGTTCTGTGTTTTTGTTTGTTGAAGATGAAGAGAGAGTATTCTGCTGGGGATGGAACAAATACGGCCAGGTAAAAACCAGACACCATATTCGAGTTTCGGAACTGTTTTGTCGTTCCATTTATGTAACTAATGACATTGTTTTGTGTCTGAAACAGTTGGGTCTAGGAGATGTGATTGATCGGAATTCACCTTCAGAAGTTAGAATCAAAGATTGCTTCCCCAAAAACATTGCATGCGGTTGGTGGCATACTCTGCTTCTAGGCCACTCCACTCGTTGAACACATGACACATCCCAAATTTTGTTAGGGTTTAATTAGAGCAAAAGTCAGAATTTTTGTTTGACCCTTTTCTTTTGTCAAGCTTTGGCCCTTTTCTATATACACGTAGACCTATAGTATAGCATTGTACATATACCACCAGCATTTTTATACAATGTATGTCTGAGTTACCCAGCTTTTGTTTTCTTCTTATTAGCTTAGCTTAAAAAAAAAAGGGAGCGGAACTGATACCATTAGTTTAGTTTCAAGTGAAGTTTTTTTCTTTTATTTGATAAAAAGTTTCAAGTGAAGTTATTCTTTTGTTGATTCTATAAAAAAAATGAATGTTTAGCTCTTATTCATCAATACATCCAACAATGTACTATTCAATTTCCCTTCGGAGTAATGTGATATACTCATACTCCACATAGACATTAACATGGTTTGACCAAAATAATATTCACCAATCGAAAATGGTCTTAATTTTTTTATCAGCAAAAAGATAAAAGGTTGAAATCTAAAAGTTGATAGATGGATGCAATACCTGACCAAGGATAAATCGTTGAGTTGTGCATGCTTCAGACTTAATTACACAGATTGAGATTTTTTTTTTGAAATATGTTATGATGATTGTGAATAATTTTCTAAAGTGAGTTAATCCATGAATGATTATTCAATTTAACATCTCTAGTTAATCAAATCTAAATTATGGTATCACATTACTAGATAAGAAGCGACATAAATTGATTAACAAAATTTTGCATGGGTCTTAGTTATGGCAATCAGTATGATCTATTGAGGTGGTCTTCGCCAATAATGTGGCAGATCGTCGTGGACAATGAACCATTTATCACAATTCACACATTCATTTATTTCACATTTTTCTTTCAGTTCTAATTCCTTTAAAATTTTTGAAATATGAAAAAATCAAAATTAGTAATGATATGTTCAACCAATTTGCGGCATGCACTGATACACATGCATATTTTAGCAAAAATTGTTCATGTGGCTGAAAAGGCTAAAGTGTGGAGAGATTGTTTCTTAGATCTGCATGTGTGCATATTTTTGTTACCAAGATGAAACCAAAGCTATTAAACTAAAGAAAATGGATTGATTTGAGATTCATTATTGTTGTAGAAAAAAGTGGTTACATTGGATCTATGTTGGCATCATTCTTGTTTTTCACAAATAGTCGTCTAAGCTGGTAGATGAATCCATCAAATTTAACGAGAAATAAGTTTGCATCAGAATCTTGGTTGATTTGCTAGGGAAAACTTATTGTTTTATATAAAGTTGTTGCTTGGAGAACAAATTATTTTTATTAGAAATAAATATCTCACATCGGAATGTGAATTGAGATATTAAGTGGTATTATAAAAGATATGGACCTCTTCATTTATTGACAATTGGTTTTGAATTGGAAATATAAAGTCTAATATGGTATAAAAACCCGATCACACTATATCCAATCCGATCTATAATTAGCCTGATCCAAAAGTTTGGCCCGCCAATTTATGTCCGGACATACCGAAATTAATGGATAGAAGTGCTATCATCTCGAATGGATGTATTAGAGATAAATATTCCATATTAGATATGAGTTAGATTAAATGGTATATTAACAACATAGATTTTTTTACTTATTACCAATTGTTTTTGATTTGGAACCTATAATCTAATACCTCTATGTGTTAGTATTAGAAATATCTTCTTCGCTGAGAACATGGTGTTCTTGAATAAGAATGTACTCCACTAGACAGGCAGCAACCAATGTTTCAAGAGACTATGTGATGATTGTTTTGGAATTTTGATTATTATAGCAAAATATATGTTTTTTGTTCTAAATTATAAATGGTTTAACTAAAAGTGTAATTTTTAAGAAACTATATTAAATAAAATAAAAAAATTTGAAAATATAATTGAATTTTTAATCTCAACAATTCATTCAATGTTAAATAATACTCCATAATATTAATCGTTATAAAATTAAATGATATTTATTTTCTTACATAAAAACTTATCAAAACATTAACTTAAGAAAACAAGAAAAAAAACAAAAACATCAAATGATCTGAAACATAAAGAGTATATTAGAGCATTCATATTAGTAGTCCTTCAATTGGTCTTTTATATGATAATATATATATATATATATATATAAATTTCTTAAAAAGTGTGAGAATTTCATGAATGAGTTTGTTATGCTATGATAAACATGAAATGATATGAAACAAAAAGAGTATATAAGAGAATATATATTTAATGATAGACAAATAGACATTATGCATTTATAATAACACGATAGGATGTTGTAAATACTTTTGAAGGGTGACCAAGAAAATAGTTTTGATTCCAGAAAAAACATTTATGATAGACAAATAAAGGTAGGTATATTAATTAATTGATGATATAAATGGCGACACAAAAAATTAATAGATGATAAAATGTAACGTTCCGTTCTAGTGGCCATTGGGGCCGGTGGTGGCCTCCTCTTTGTTCACTTCATTCAAGAAGTTAGACCAAATTAATGTTTTTGAGTATTATTATTTTCTTTTTGCATCAGACCTAATTTAATATTATTATTATTGGATATGGTCGTATGTATGGTAAAAAATAGTAGAATCTTTATAAATTAATATTTAATAAATTAATAATTTTTTTAAATTAATAAATTATTTTGATTTCGAGTTGGACCAGTATAATAATTGACATATTTTGATAAGATAATAAGATAATATTCTTTTTAAAATCTCGGTATAAATATATGGTCTCGTTAATAACATAAATTAATAATTATATTATTTTATTATATATATAAAAGATATTTTAGTGAAATATGATTCTAATTGTTTATTTATTCGTAAATTTATAGTTTTGTTGGATTTTATCTCTATTTTTTAAAAAATATCAAAAATATATGATATTATCTTTTCAAATTGCATCAAAAATTATTAAAAAATAATTATATATGCAATGATTATTTTGTAATGTGTAAATACATTAAAACACATCGAAGTATTATCTTCATTTTTTTCTTTTTATATAATATTTTTTTAAATTCGAAAAACCTCTCTATAAATTAATAATTAATAATTTATCGATAAATTGATAACTTTTATAAATTAATAAAATTCTCTAGTCTCAACATTATTAATTTATAGATATTTTATAGTATCATAATAAGGAAAAAAAATTCCAATTTCTCAAGCGGGAAATCAAATTTCGTGATGGGGTATATGAATTTTAATCAAATCATCGTCATCCCTCCTCAAATTCAATGTCTCTAACTCCTTTAACATTTTTTTTCTTTGTCTGGTAATGGATTTATCCTTTTGCATTTATTACAAATACAGTAAAACCTCTATAAATTAATAATATTAGAATCATAATATTTTATTAATTTAAAGTGATATTAATTTATTTATAAATAAATAAATATTAATTTATAATATAAAATAATATTTATTAATTTATAAAGATTTTTTGTCAAAAAATAAAAATTAATTAATTAAAATTTTTTGATCTAAATAAAATTAATATATTAGATATTATAAATTTTAATAGTTTTGAACTTGAAAGTTTAAAATTTAAAAGAAAATTAAATTATTTTGATAATAAATAACAAAAATTATAGATGAATTCACTTATATAAACAACTAACCTAAATTTTAAATTTATAATTAGTAATCTTAATTGTTGCATTTAAACAGTTTATACAACTATTGAAATAAAAAGTATGCATATTTATAATTTAAAATTTTATAGAAAAGTTTGTCTTATTTTATGAAAATTTTATTTACATTATAACAATAAAATAGTTTAAAATACAACATAATATTTTCTTATATATGAAAATTTATTTATAAGTTCTAACAGAAATTCATAAAAATAAAATTATATTATCTTTATATATATATATATATATAATTTACATGATTATTAATTTATGTTATTAATAGGACTATATATTTACATATATATTCTAAAAAAATTATTATCTTGTTATCTTATCAAATTTTGTTTATTTTTATACCGGACCGATTTAGAATCAGCAAATTTTATTAATTTATAATATTTATTAATTTATCCACTATTAATTTATAGAGGTTTTAGTCATATGACACAATTTCTCTTGCATTATTATCCAAATAAAATAGGAATAAATAAATTGAAAAAAAAGAATATCACACCTTATTTGGTTCTTACAAGTATATTTTTATTTTATATATGATATTAATAACATATTTTCATTTCACATATATTTATATTTTAATTTCACTTTGTAGACGTTTTACCATTATGATTTTATGAAAACATTCACCGATGAAACTATTTTGATTAGAAAACTTATAACTTCAAATTACATAATAAAAAGAAATAGACAAAGCGTGTAACCGCAATTTCAGACGTTACCATGTCTATTTTTTGTTCTTTTTCATTTATTTCCAATGCATAAACGATATGATTGAAATCTAATTCCAAACTTATGAAACCTAAAGTAGAAACTAATTTAGGGTCAGTTGACTATTTATGATAGCTTAGTTTTTACTTTTTAGTAAAGTCTTTGCCTTAATACATTAAATGAAATAAAACAAAATAATAATGGAAAATATCAAATAATAATTAGTTGTTAAGATATCGGATTCAAAAAAAATTGACAATTGAGGTAAGGGGGAGGGGGGGGGCAAATAAGTAATTAAGGAGAATGGTCCACAAAAGTGAGGGGTAGTGTAATAAGAGAGAGAAGAAGAGAAAGACGTCTAGAGAAGCTCGCTCAAACTTTTGCACGAACACCTAAAAGTTCAATGGTCCAAAAAGGACGGCTCTGGTCGAGAGAGAGGACCGCTTCAGAGACCTTAATCACGATAGATCAAATCAAACCAATTCACCTTCTTATCGTATGCCTCTTTTTCCATCAGTCTTTTTTTAACGTACGCACGCTCCAATATTTTTCCAAAGTTGAAAAATAGAAAGAGACTAGTAAGAAGAAGACTTCACCACTTTCAAAGTACAAATCTCTGAGCAGAAAAGAATAAAATAAAAATCTAATCTCTCTCTTCTTCTCTTCTTTAATTTTAGCCTTTTTCGAATAGCTACCAGAGAAGAAAAAGAAACAGACAAAGAACTTCCTTTTTTTGATGGGTAATAATATAAAGTTTTTAATTGAAGATAAAGTTTAGATTATGATCTTTGCTCTTATTAGTTTTTGGAAATATTTCTTTTGCGTATTCTTGCTGTTCTATATAGATCTGATTCTTTTGCTTTGTCCTTTATCTTTTATTTTTTTCTTTCTCAGGTATGAAAGCAAACAAATGATAACCCATGTCTTCTGTGTCTACTTCATGCAACATGTTGGTTTGGATTTGGTTTAACAAAAATGCAATCTAAAGTTTAAGATAAGGTTTTCGGATTCTCTCCCTGTCTTGTAATAGTTTCTTGTCGGAGAGCCATCAACAACAAAGAGAGAAAAAAGTTTTTTATTTTATTTTTCACTGAAGAATAAAAAGGAAAAGGATAAAGAAAAACTCAATGGCGAATCCTTGGTGGGTTGGGAATGTTGCGATCGGTGGAGTTGAGAGTCCAGTGACGTCATCAGCTCCGTCTATGCACCACAGAAAAAACAACAATCCACCGACTATGACTCGTTCGGATCCAAGATTGGACCATGACTTCACCAACAACAACAGTGGAAGCCCTAATACTCAGACTCAGAGCCAAGAAGAACAGAATAGCCGAGATGACCAACCAGCCGTTGAACCTGGATCCGGATCTGGGTCTACGGGTCGGCGTCCTAGAGGAAGACCTCCTGGTTCCAAGAACAAACCAAAGACTCCAGTTGTTGTCACTAAAGAAAGTCCCAACTCTCTGCAAAGCCACGTTCTTGAGATCGCTACAGGAGCTGACGTGGTGGAAAGCTTAAACTCCTTTGCTCGTAGACGTGGCAGAGGTGTCTCTGTGCTGAGTGGTAGTGGTTTGGTTACTAATGTTACTCTGCGTCAGCCTGCTGCATCTGGAGGAGTTGTTAGCTTACGTGGTCAGTTTGAGATCTTGTCTATGTGTGGTGCGTTTCTTCCTACGTCTGGTTCTCCAGCTGCAGCCGCTGGTTTAACTATATACTTAGCTGGAGCTCAAGGTCAAGTTGTTGGTGGTGGAGTCGCTGGACCGCTTATTGCTTCTGGACCGGTTATTATAATAGCTGCTACGTTTTGTAATGCGACTTATGAGAGGTTACCGATTGAAGATGAACAACAACAAGAGCAGCTACCTCAACTAGAAGAAGGGAAGAAGGAGAAGGAGAATGATGATAATGAGACTGAGGATAATGGGAACGAAGGATCGATGCAGCCGCCAATGTATAATATGCCTCCTAATTTTATGCCTAATGGTCATCAAATGGCTCAACATGATGTGTTTTGGGGTGCTCCTCCGTCTCGTGCTCCTCCTTCGTATTGATTAAGTTAGATAGGCTATGGTTGAGAGCAGTTCTTTTTTTTTACTGGAATGATTAATATATTTCCATATTAGGATGATGGTTAGGCTTTTGTTTATTAAGCAGTCAAGTTTCGTTTTGTGGGTAATCGGATGACATTTTAGCCAGTTTTGTGTTTGTTTGTTTGTGGTGTGGTGGTGATTACCGGTTTTTCTGGCTTGACTATTTTGATCACGGAGACCCTAAGCTGATTGTAGAATCGCCTCTTGAATTTTGTTGTTGGAAAAGCCGATGCAATGTCTTTGAAAGAAATGGTGTGTGGCTTTTTCGTTTCTTATTGTTGGTCATCTTTTGATTGTTGTTTGATTCAATTCTTAGATCTTTACTCTTCAAACTCTTTACTTGTTGAGGCTGATTGGATTAGCTATTGGGATCTATTATTTTGTTCTTCTTGAGCTTGTAGTAATGCAGTTAAGAGTTATCAAGGGAGGGGTTTACTTTGTAGGTAGATATTGATGCTTACATCGCCCCATCTAGAGATTTTGAATCTGTAGTGCTTTTTTTGACATAAAAGCATACGAAGTTAGATTCTAGCATTGGTTCAGTTAATGTTGTTGAGGTTTTAGGTGCTTAAAGACTTGTGGAGATTTCCAGCAAGTTTGTTATTTACTCTTCTAGTGAGACTTGTTTGTTAGCTGAGGAATTTCCAGCAATGGTAATTTCTTTGGTGTTTTGGTTTTGGTCCCCAATGTTTTGATTGCCATTAAAGTAGTATTTTTCCCAAAAGTTTTGGATTTATTTTGGCTTTTTGGGCTTACAAATTCCTTTTATGTAACACTTGCACTACAAAGAAATAAAAAGCTTGAGTATGGTAGATAAGATATTTGGTTCCATCATGATTCATGACTAAACGCCCTAGCTATTTTGTATTTCAATTGCCAAATATAAAATTGTAACTTTTACTCATGATTTTTTTCATTGTAACTTTTGTGATAGAAAAACGTTTTAGGCAATATTTGCGAGTAAATGATGTCCACGGTTTATAATTGATTGTTTGCTTGTGTTTCTGATTGTATGTGCATTTCCTTTTTAGTATTTATAACTTCCAAAACTTTTTAAAAAATGAAGAAAAAATTTGCATCGAACAGTGTGCAGTAATTCGAGCCAGATATATCATCTGAATCTGGAAATGTAAAATGTTTAAGTAACACATCTAAATTTGCATTGCTCGTCACCATCCATGTGGCCCTATTGATATGAAGATCGCGCACTTTGAAAGGGTAACCAAAAAAAAAAAAAAAAAGAGAATAAGGAACTAATTTTTTGTACCTCTTGCATAATAAGCAAAACCCAATGATTTTGACTTGCTACTAGGGATGGATATCTATTTTTCAGTTTTATTGAACATATATATACTGAATAGAACTACCAGTCTTGTTTTGGTTTGGTTAGAGAATGATTTGGTTTAGATTTTTTTGTTTCTAGATTCAACTTCTTATGTCAACAAAAACAATCAGAAGTTTACTGAGCAATCTTGACATTTACTTTCACGTTTGGTTCCGATAACTCAACAAACAAAACTATTCAACACGTTTCCACTATTTTACTTTTTCGCTATTCCGTGATTCTTGATTTTTTGTTTGATTAAATACGGTTCTTGTTTCTACTATACATCTCAAAGATCACTGCAATAAACGTAGATTTCTTCCAATTATTTTTTACAATATTTGGATTCACCCCTAACGGTGAACCTCTTTGTTCAACTCTTCTTTATGTACCAATCAAAACATAATATATAATATTATTATTAATTACTCTTTCTAAATCTAATCAATAAATAATTAATTACTCTTTCATAATAAAATATTTAGATTAAATCATTAATTACCTTTTCTTAATCTAATCAATAAAAGTATATCAACTAAGATTATATTTAAATAGAAATAATAAATTAAAGTTACAATTAAACAAATAAAATAAATTAAAAAAATTAAATTTACTAATATCTCGAGATCACGAAATAACCTAAACTATTTCATGTTATATTTCGGCCACTCGTTTCATTGTTACCCTTGGATTCATTGGATTGTATCATTAGAGTATATATTTTATGAAAAATAAATTACGAAAATAAATATGAAAGACATCAAAATATACACTAAGGGATATAATTCAGCGAACCCAAAGAAACAACGAAATGAGTGACTAAAACATAACATAGGTTTACATTATTTTTTGATCTCGAAATATTAGTAAATTTAATTTTTTTAATTTATTTTATTTTTTAAAATTTATTTTATTTTTAATTGTAATTTAAATTTATTATTTCTGTTTAATTATAATATTAGTTGACATATTTTTATTAATTAGATTTAGAAAGAGTGATTAATGATTTAATATAATTATTTTATTATAAAAGAATAATTAATAATTTATTGATTAGATTTAGAAAAAAATAATTAATAATAATGTTACATGTCATATTTTGATTGGTTACATAAAAAAGAGGTTAACTAAGTTCACCACTAGGGTAAACTTTTTTTTTTTGTACAAATCGTCTTCCATTTTCTTTAGCTTTATTAACTTTTAACCACTTTTTTCAACAACCCTGTTTCTTGAACGACTTTTATGTTTTAACTAGCCGTTAATTTCTCTAAAACATAGATTTATCCCACTTTATTTTATTTTTTCAATTGATTAATTGACTTTTTCTTATCCAAGAATATTTTTCGTATTTCATCGTTTTTGAAAGATAATGCTTTCCAATCCAATAATTCTCAATGTGAAGTGGACCGTTTACACGATTCACACTATCTGAAAACTCGTGTCATGAAACTTTAACATATTTAATATTTAATCTATGGACTTTTATCGAAAGGTGAAAGTATATAAAGTTAGTTTCTTGGTTTTTTGCCAAAGACATCGTCATTGGTGCCGAACCACGTTACTGTAATGTGCTTTACTTTTACGTTTGCGTTTATAATGATAAAAACAATTTAAATACTGTTTAATACTACTTGAAACTCAAAAAATATAATCATTCTCAACTGTCTACATGTTGTTTATGGACCTACATATGAACTGTCAAACAATAACCTAAAACTTAAAAAAACAAAATACGAAAATACAAGTCTAATAATAAAAGAAAGTTTGATGAAGATTACATTTTCTGGGTCAGATTTAATCAATTAATCTAGTGCTAAAGATATCATTAAAACCATTAAAATATCAGGTTAAAATCATAAAACATCAATCGACCCCCAATATTTTTCTGTACTGTTGTCTCCATCAGAAGAAAACACTCTCATGTATTTTAAAGGAACTAACATCATCTCAAAATCTTTTTTGATATATGTATGGAAAACTCCACACACTTATTATATAGTTTACATGTCCCCACATATTCCGAAATTAATTGTTGATGCCTAATAACATAAGAAAATAAGAAACTCATCAGAAATTCCTAAACCATTTGATTACAATTTATACGTACTTGCTCATCGATTTAAACTAATCAATACCGACGATATCCATTGAGACTTAACATCATCATACATCTTAATCTGTACTAACCTCGTATATATAATTGTATTTTAATGCCAGATTTGAATTCACTGTTTAAATATCAAATATAACAAAGTCTCATCTCCTCTGTCTAGAAATAATCGCATGTTCCTCTATCACCAACATCATTCGCAGCATCACATGCTTTCATAATTTTTCACCATCTTTTCCTAATAGATCGTATGTTACAACTATAGCCCTAATACTTCATTTACCATTTTCTCTAAACTTCTCTCCCAAGAAACATTGTTGATGGCCCAGACTTTTGTCTTCATCTGGCTACTACTCATCTTCTTCACAAACTTAGTTTCATCTTTAACTCAAGACTTCTCCTTCGTTGGCTTCAGAAGAGCAGCACCAAATCTAATCCTAACCGGAGTAACAGAGATTGCCAACACTGGAGCCATCAGGCTAACAACAGACACACAGCGCGTGATTGGTCACGCCTTCTACTCCTTACCAATCCGGTTCAAGCCAAACGGTGTAAACCGAGCTATGTCTTTCTCCACGTCATTTGCAATCGCCATGGTTCCAGAGTTTGTCACACTTGGAGGCCATGGACTTGCCTTTGCAATCACTCCAACTCCAGATCTTAGAGGCTCTCTTCCAAGCCAATACTTAGGCCTTTTGAATTCCAGCAGAGTTAACTTCTCGAGCCACTTCTTTGCAGTGGAATTTGACACTTTCAGGGATTTGGAGTTTGAGGACATCAATGATAACCATGTTGGAATCGATATAAACAGTATGGAATCGAGTTTTTCGACTCCCGCTGGTTATTTTATAGCTAATTCAACGAAGAAAGAGCTTTTTCTTGATGGTGGTAGAGTGATTCAAGCTTGGATTGATTACGATTCAATCAACAAAAGGTTAGATGTTAAGCTTTCTCCATTCTCCGAGAAACCAAAGCTGTCTCTTCTCGCTTACGATGTTGACCTATCCTCTGTTTTGGGAGATGAAATGTATGTTGGATTCTCTGCTTCGACCGGTTTGTTAGCTAGTTCACATTACATCTTAGGTTGGAACTTTAACATGAGTGGAGAAGCGTTGTCTCTGTCTTTGCCTTCTCTCCCACGGATTCCTGGTTCAATCAAGAAGAAGAAGAAGAAGATCTCCGGTTTGATCCTCGGAGTTTCTCTATTGTGTTCTCTTTTGATCATCGCGGGTCTTGTTGTTGCATCTTTGTTCGTACTAAAAAAGGTGAAAGATGAAGACAGAGTTGAAGAATGGGAGCTTGATTTTGGCCCGCATAGGTTCTCTTACAGAGAGCTCAAGAAAGCTACGAATGGTTTTGGGGACAAGGAGCTTCTCGGTTCTGGCGGATTTGGGAAAGTATACAAAGGAAAGCTCCCAGGTTCAGATGAATTTGTAGCCGTTAAAAGAATCTCTCACGAGTCAAGACAAGGTGTACGAGAGTTCATGTCTGAGGTCTCGAGCATTGGTCATCTCCGGCATAGGAATCTTGTTCAGTTGCTAGGTTGGTGTCGAAGGCGAGACGATTTGCTTCTCGTCTATGATTTCATGCCTAATGGAAGCTTAGACATGTACTTGTTTGACGAAAACCCTAGACTTATCTTGACTTGGAAGCATAGATTCAAAATCATCAAAGGGGTTGCTTCTGGCTTACTCTACCTTCATGAAGGATGGGAACAAACGGTTATTCACCGCGACATTAAAGCCGCAAACGTTCTCTTAGACAGCGAAATGAACGGGCGGGTTGGAGATTTCGGTCTTGCTAAGCTATATGAGCATGGATCGAACCCGGGAACTACAAGAGTGGTTGGTACATTTGGGTACTTAGCACCAGAACTTACTAAATCCGGGAAGTTAACAACAAGCACAGATGTTTACGCGTTTGGGGCGGTTTTATTGGAAGTAGCTTGCGGAAGAAGACCGATTGAAACAACTGCATTACCGGAAGAGCTTGTAATGGTTGATTGGGTTTGGTCAAGGTGGCAAAGCGGAGATATAAGAGATGTTGTGGACAGGAGATTGAATGGTGTGTTTGATGAAGAGGAAGTGGTTATGGTAATCAAATTAGGGCTTCTTTGTTCGAACAATTCGCCCGAGGTTCGACCTACAATGAGACAAGTGATTATGTACCTCGAAAAGCAGTTTCCGTCGCCTGAAGTTGTTCCGGCACCAGGCTTTTTGGATGCAAATGATAGTTTGTGTCTTGATGAGGGAAGCCGTAATGCAGGCGAGTTTGAGGATTTTGTGGACTCAGCTAGGTTTTATAGCGGGCCGAATGAGACTACTACTTCTTCGATATTCTCATTCTCTAATAAAACTAGAAATGATCCAAGATGATGGGTTCCTTTAACCGCATTTTGTTAATGTTTTCAAGTGGAAAATTTTCTCCATTGAGTCAATTGATATGAATGTTAAAATGTAAAATATTTTCATATATTATGGTTTTTATTTAGTTACTTTGAGCTGTATACGTTGCTTAAAGTTTTGAGTTGATCGTTGGTGTCTAATCTTGTGATTATCATCATAACTGATTTTGAACGGGATGTTTGTAGAAAGTAGAAACTCTGATAAATATTTCGATATACTACAACAGTTACCAAATAACCCAAGGCTTTCTAAAAATTATGCAGTAGTTCTTATTCAATATAAAATTTCCAGTCATAACTAAAAGCATTTCTCTTAAAGTAAATATACTGACCTTTAATCTGATATATCTAAATAGAATGGCAGATTTTAATATCTAATTGGTACCTTGTCTAAATTTAATGACGAACCAAACGTTTTGGCAATTCAATACTCCATATGTTTTAGAAAAATTGTTTTAACCCAAATTTCTCCCCATATCATGCTTTTTTAGTGATTCAAATTTTAAGTTTTGGATATATTTACATGTTTGATATGATTTGGTTAAAAACAAAAAACAAAAGTTTGGGTATTGATTTTGGTCATCAGAAGAGATCAAGAGAACATGATCATTTGGTTTTATAACTTTTATTTTTTATTATTACGTCATTTTGCGCTATAGGATTTACACAACACAAGCTACGATGGTGTTCATTACACAAGCTACGCTGCTGTTAACAAAATATGATTGTAATGCAAATGTTAATTAACATGATTGGAAAAGAAATCATGAAAATAAACTACCACGGAGTAATTAACGTGATTGGAAAAGAACTTATCGTATCCATAATCCATTAATAACAAAAATTACGAATTATGATAGTAAACATAAATATCATTCATTTGCTCTTTTAAATTAAAACGACAACGTTTTAAGTAGTGTGTGCATCATCATCACTTCACATGAAAGAATGGTAGTTGAAGACAACCAAAAAAATCTCAAAGGAAAGCGTTTGGCTTTCCGCGGAAAAAAACACCGAGCGATAACCAATCCGGCCTGAGTCGACTCGGTCCGACACCGATTTCGTTACTCCGTCGTCATCACATCTATGTTACCTGACTCTGCTCCGTAGATTTTCCCCACCTCCAGGTGAAAATTTCTCATCCGATCTCTAGCTCTCGTCGATGATTTGATCGAAGAACCCTCTCGCTTTAACCCCCATTTCAATCTTCTATACTATGTGAAAAAATATTCGTGTTATTGTTTGGTATGATCGTTAGTGTTAATGCCTCTGCTTTGTTGCTGTGATGATCAGTTGATCACCATGGTTTCTCGAGTTCTAATTTAGTTAGGGTTTTTTTTGAATTGATTTGATTGAGCTAATATTCAGAATCGGTGACAATTTGGTACCTTCACATGATTGATTGAGCAAATTTTCATTTGCAGGCTCTCTCTATTGTGCATTCAGAGAAGATGAGTTTCGTTTTCCGGGGAAGTAGAGGAGATTTAGAAAGCGGATTCTCGGGATTTATACCTGAAAGACGAGCTATTGTATGCTCTCTCCTCTTGAGAATTCTCAAATGCAGGAAACATTTGCATTGCAATCATCTTTCGTTTGAATTTTACTTATGGAAAGTGTTTTTTTTTTTTTTTTGTTTATGGAATCGCCAAATACTTCAGCGTGTTCATGGAGCTCGACCAGTTAATTCGAATTCCCTCGCTTTTCTGGTTACAGGTAAATTCAACTTCTTCCTTCTATGTGTTAATTTAATGTTCTGATGTATTAATTGCTTGGTTTGTGTATTGCAGTTCTTTTGCTGTTTATGATTCTCAATTCGCATCAGATGCCTCCTAATTTCCTGGTGTGTTATATAGTACATGAGAAACGTTTTTTTTTTTTCCTGTTATGATTTTGTTTGACATTTCACAAATATGTAGCTCTGGCTTGTGCTTGGGGTGTTTTTAATGGCAACGACTCTTAGGATGTATGCGACTTGCCAACAACTTCAAGCTCAGGCTCAGGCTCATGCTGCAGCAGCAAGTGGCCTTACTGAGCTGAGGTTGCATATGCCTCCCTCCATTGCTCTTGCAACAAGAGGGCGTCTTCAAGGACTTAGGCTCCAACTGGCTCTTCTTGATCGGGAGTTTGATGACTTAGGTCAGTTAATCTTGCCTAGGATTTTATATGCCGTTATCATCTCTTATTTTTTTCTTATTCCATTTTGTATAGTCTGATCTTTATAGTTGAAGTATGATGCAAAAGTAGTTGTGCTGCAGATTATGAAACTTTAAGAGCACTTGATTCTGATAATGTTCCCACAACTTCTATGAGCGAGGAAGAGATAAATGCACTTCCAGTACACAAGTACAAGGCGTTGGATCCTGAAAAGTGAGTAAATATTGTACCTTTTCTCGTTTGTTCAAGAAGCTTTCAAAAGTGGGAATTTTGAGGAAAAAGGAAGATAGTAAGTAAGTTAGGATACTGAGGCATAGCAGCTTGTATAGAATTTTTAGCTTCCTCAAGGCTCTTTGATTTTTTTTCAGTAATATATTTATCTAATTATGGTGGATAAATCTGTATTCATGGTTTTTGGCTTGTGTTCTTTTTTGTTGACAGTGGTTGCTATTTGGCAAAGCAGGCATCGACCTCATCCTCAACTGAGGTATTATTACATACATATCCCATTTTCCGAAGAATAGCAGCTATACAAAAATCACATTTGAGTTGGTCAATACTCTCATAAAAATGTCTTGCTGAGTGGCTTATTAAATCTTAACTCTCCATGATGTTTTCCTCTTGTTCAAAGCTGAAGAAGCAAGATTCTATCAATGGAAGTAAAAAAGGAACCGAAGACGAGCTCACTTGTAGTGTTTGCCTGGAGCAAGTTACCGTTGGGGAAATCGTTCGTACCTTACCGTGCTTGCATCAGGTTCCCATATTTCCTCTTTATCTAAGGCTCAAAATCATCTTGTGCATTTTATTGCTTCACGACTCATACATATATCCATTTCCTCAGTTTCATGCAGGTTGTATCGATCCATGGCTTAAACAGCAAGGAACATGTCCTGTCTGTAAATTCAGAGCTCATTCAGGATGGCAAGAACAAGATGAGATCGATGATGATGCTTCCGACATGGTTTGAAAAGTTTGTTTTTGGACACTTGTTATATGTTATTAATGTGTATGCGAATTAGACCCCCAAAAACAAATCATGTAATGGTCAATATGATAACTGATGACTCTTGTCTTTTAAGATGTTTGATTAGAATTCAAGCCAAATCATGAAAATAGTCTCTAAGGCATACATTCACTAGTCTCTTGCTTACAACTTATTTAGATTTGCCTTTGCCTTTTCCCTTGCCTTGACCTTTCTTAGCATCTAGCTTAGCCTGAATCCTAGCAGCTGCAGCAGCTTTTGCTTCTTCTCTCTTTTTCTTATCATCTTCTTTAGCAGCTGCAGCAATCTCTCTCTGCTTCTTCAGATCTCTGCAACCATAAGCAAAACAGAGTATTAATATATGCCTAAAAGAGAAGAAATTAAATGTTAGGTCCAAGTGTTAATCATGCTTACTCTAGTCTGGCTCTCTCCTCAGAAATAGTTCCAACACTAGCACCTTTCCTGGGTCTACAAGCAACCAATTCCACTTCGAAAATCAAAGTTGCACTGCAAAAAATCAAACATGTCCGGTCACCAAAAACAATCTCTTCCCTTGAACAAGATGTGGAACATAACATACTCTGGTGGAATGTCAGGAGGAGACCCTGCACTCCCGTAAGCATATTCTGGCTTACATGTGAGTTTTGCAACTTCTCCAACCTGAAAAAAAGATTGACCAATCAGTTGTCTATAAACTAAAAAGTTCAGATTGAAAAGGAAAGAAGAAAGAGACAAATGATAGAAACCTTCATGGTTTTGAGTGCAATGTCCCATGACCTAATAACACTGCCTGATCCTAACTCAAATGAGAAAACCAGATTGTCTTCTCGTGTAGTGTCAAACACCTTTCCGTCTTCAGCGAATATACCCTCATAGTGAACTAAGATAAACCAAACATGGTTATGGTCCTTCATCAACATTATATGATTGTAAACAAGTAAGAACAATCAACAAAGATTCACATATTGGCCCATCACTACTCAATCTTAGAAACATACCATCAACAACAGGAAGATCATCAGAAGGTGAAATAGCATCAGGTTTGGCTCTCCTTACAATCTCTATCAAGACGCCACCATCTCCAGTCAAATCGACGACATCACCCATTGCTTTCAAAGGTTCAAAGAAACCTAATTCACCAAAAACAAACGTCTCATATAATAATACATTACTGGATATAAGAACAGATATATATACACATAAACAAAACCGCATGCAATTTACATCAACAAAGAGTATACTCATTTCTCAGTGAATTTATCATTCTCTCAACTCACCAACAACAAAAAACCAGGAAAAATCAAAAATTAACAGCTTCTCTATTTAATTTCTCAATGTGATTTTTCTCACTAAAACTCTAAAAATGTTCTCTTCTTAACACAAAAATCAGTAAATTGTAGAAAGTGAACAAAAGTGATAGTTCCGCAGATACAAAAAAAAATCAAACAGAAGAAGAATATAAACTAAAACAGCTTCTAGAGCACGATCTCGAACTTACCCGATTGCAGGAAAGATGGGTATAGTATCGGATCCGATATGAAAAGCGAAGAAACGTTTGTGGAGTGGCGAAGTGATAACCGGAAAGAGATCGGTGGCCATAGACTGTCCAAATAAGTCTCGGATTTTCCTGGGAATCGCTTCTTTCTCTAATCCGATGCTTTCACGTCACGTGTTCTTCTCTCGCGGCTTCTAACGATTTCATATTCGGTGGCCCATTAGGCCCATTAATATTTCCTTTAAGAGGTTTATTAACCGAAAAGGAATAAGAGACGTAAGCCCATGTAAGATTTTGAAAATATATTATTTTCTTATAGACTTGGAAATAACTTATTTCTTTTGTCTTTAGGCTAATCCACTCTTTTTAAAAAGTAGACATAATTGTAAATTTGTAATGCTGATCAATAATTACGAGTGAACTAAAAGTATCCGCAAAGTGAACACAACAGTGAAAGTCAAACGGAAAATATTGTCCGCATGTTATCTAAGAAAGGATACAAAATTCCAAATCAAGCATGCTAATGAACAATCAATATTTTATAATCATTTAACAAAGATCCTTTGGATTTGTAGGGATGGTTGATAAAGTCTCAATTTCAAACATACCCCTAGAAACGTTAAATCAATAATTAACCTAACTATTTTCATTTGCTTTTAACTATAATTTTGTTTATGCCGTCATTCCCACTATATTGTTTGGGAAATAAGTCATGTAAGTATTCAAAATAATATCGGTGTCTGTAGTAAAATTTTAATAAAGTGATGTCATGTGAGTAGGCCCATACTCCATAGGAGTATATTTGTTTTTTGGGAACACCCCTTAAATTTATCTGCATAATCATTGCCCAATTAAATGAAAGAATCTTAATAAAATTTTGCGTTATCATTGATGGTCAAACGTGAAAATATTAAAACTACTAATCGTTTTGTCTCACAACAAAGTATCAAAAGTAAAACAATAGTTACATTGAAAAGGAGGTTTAGTTAATGCAAGGTGGACGGAAGTTGTCATTTGTGGCTAGCTTTGATTCACTTTGGTGTGGGAGTAATGTTGGTAAATTTCGTCATCTTTTGAGCTTTTTTAAGTTTTGATTTTTGTTTCGGTTGTTATGGTTTGTATTACGGTTTTAATTAGTGTCTTTGTTTCTTAGGGTTCTACGTCTTTTGGGTTTTTACTTTCCAAATATATTTTGTGTTTCTACCGGTTTATGTATCTTGTATTTTTCTTCGTTTTATAAATATTATCAATAAGAAAACAGATGACAAAAAAAAAAAGGACACAAAAAATATCGAGAAAAAAGAGAGAAGGATCCATACATTTGTATACATACACCTACATAAATTAATTTTCTATAATAAATGTATCAGTTTATTGATTGTATCATAGAGTAGGTATCATCCAAATTTTATTTATTTTGTCAAAAGGTATCGTCCAAAATAAATGAGAAAAACATCTACATAGGACGGTACCAATCTTTTTTTTTCCAACTAACCTCCCAAGTGTGAATTCCAAACTATTGGGATAATGGGGAAAATAATAATTGAATGCGAGAGTAGCCTTGCACTTGCAAATGAACAAAATAATGAAACTATATATATCAGTAAAAAAGTTGATGAAACTATATGGAAATATATTTCAATAAAATACCACCACTTCTTCAGCAGTATAGCTCAATGAGTAGCAGTAGCCACTAGTGACTTTCTTTCTTAAAGAAACTTCATCTTTCTAGCCTATGCTCTGTTTTATTTAATCGCCTAGGCCTTAGCACTATATACGGAAAAAATGTTAATTATATACTTTTGCTATTTATGTGGCCTTTAATTATGAAAAGAATGGAGATTACGGGACCAAGTAATACGTAGTGGGTTTGTAAATCTGAATAAATTGTTCTCCTTTGTTTTCTAATGTTTATTCTTATTGTATTTAGTGTCCGTAGGTTACATATTTAAGATGTCAAGTGTCGTTGTTACAGTGCTTAATCTACTGTATAAAGTAAGTATATTTCATATTTAAGTAAGCGTTTATTTCCTTTTAGAGAATATTTATTTTTGGCAAGAACTAAGATTTTATTTCCGGAGGGGTATGCACCTTGTCGGCTTTGTGTATCTTAAAGTTTCAGTGATCCATCATTAACAAAAAAAAAAAGATTCAATGATCCACTAAAATCTTTTAGATGACAAAAAAAAAAAGACTAGATAATCTTTTATATTTCGCATGTTCAATCCACTATAGTAACATCATTATTAATTCAGAACAAATTTTCCATGATATATATATATATAGTCCTTTGACTTCAAGGATATTATTTTGAAATCCTAATCAAATTTAACCTATTTAAGCTTCTTCTTTTTTTGTCAGTCTTTTTCTTTTTATCTTAACACATTTAACTTTGAGTCATAAGACTTGATTTGAACATAGGTATAGAAAAAAGTAAAATCAAATGATAATATAACTGCGATATGTTTTAAAATCATGTATTCTGTATTCACGTTCAAGCAAATCATTCATCATTTTATATTAACTGCTTAACATTCTCTATTGTTCAAGTGCATACACTGATGAAACTGATGAGCAATAGCAAACACACAAACATTCAAATCTAAATTACAACTAAAAGCGTACTAGAATGAGTTATGTACAATTGTATATCTAATTTACTTTCATATATTAAAAGTTAAGAAGAGAGGCAACAAAAAAGAAGAGGAAGACCGGAGAGGGTTTTTTAAATTGATTTAGGAGTGGTCAGAGCAATGATGATTATCAGTCCAGCAAATAAGCATAATGACACATCTCCGCATGATGTAAAAACGAGCTCTTTGTTCCCTCACCAATCTCCCACACTTCTTCGTGAAACCGTATTTCCCCAGTTTTTGTCTACACGATCTCGTGCCTTCGTCTCTGACGCTTTCCTTGTTCGATAGCTTCCATCTCTCGCTAAGCTGCAACTGCGGGGAGATTCTTGGTTGGGACATTTGCCTCAAGATTCTGAGATTTATATATGATGATCGTTTTCTGATTCTTATATTGTTGGAGATTGATTGGATTTGGAAGCGTTAGGAGTTTATATGGAAGCTGGGAGATTCAGCAGAGTTAAAAGAGCGAGTAGAGAGAGTTAAGGAGGAGAGTTTAGGGGTACTTCGGCATTTATAATGGGTTATCAATAAATATAGTTTTGGACACAAACACGGCTTGACACGAGAAAGAACAATAAAAAATATTAAAAGTTATATGTAAAAAATAAGACTCTTATATTAACCATGTATAAAGTTATGAATTCTCATTTAAATAATTAGCAATAATTTGATTGAATATCTACGCTAACTTTTATGTTATAGGAGATAAATTATTCTTCTTTTGCATGAGATTCTTGGAGGGTTATCACTTATCAGTAAAAAATATGGGAGTTTTAATTAGAAGCACCCGTTTTTAAAAAATTTAGAAGCTTAAAGCACCTCAAATGGTTAGAACTTTTAAAAAAAATTAAACAAAAAAAAATATAATTATTTTAATAGAATTTAGTGATATAATTAAACTTTAATTAAAAAAAATAGAACCAATATATGAGAGACATATTTCCCTACAGAGTTTTAAACAAGAAACTATGAATTAACTTTAAGAATCACTCTCTCTCTCTCTCACTTTTATTTTTTTATTAATAAAAATCTTAAAAATTCCTTTTAAAAACTCTTCTTAAAACTTTCATTGGAAATGCTCTTAGTAATAATAAATAAACATGAAAAATAAGAAAAAATGAGTATTTAAAATAAATAAAAAACGGATACAGAAGTCAGAAAATAAGAAAAACTTAAAGCAGAAAGAGAGATTTTAATGCATAAAAAGCAAATCTAACTCTCACTGACCTTTTTCTCTGCATCCGTAACTATTTATTGCTTTCTCAGTATAATCCATTATTCCACCAACAACAATTCTTTTCACTATACAACAAAATAATCCCAACCAAAAATAATATATTGGTTGTCTTGCTTTTGGTTACCGAATTGTGTCCTCGTTTCTGCATGTATGTATATTTGCTAACTATACAATCGTAGTGTCTCTCGTGTACCACTTACTTATCGAGTGTGAAAGAAAGAAAAAACAAATATCACGCTAGTGTGATATACCTTAACTAAACTGATTTAGGAAGTGCAAAGTGAAAACTTGTAAAAAATAACCAGAGTATGTAACAATTTTTCAGAGAATTATGATACCTTCGAGTCTTTAATAGCTTCATCCCAATAAATTAATTAGTGAATAAAAGTCATATATATATATACAGTATATATTACTAATATTATTACAAATTTAATTCGAATGTAGCAATATTCTTGTAATTTACAAAAGTCGTTATCACCTTACAGTCGCATTGAATATAAAAGCAGAGACGTATCTAACAAAATCTATATTAGTCAAACACTAAATCTTGTTCTAATCATTGTGATTAGAATGACAATCACCAATAAGGCAATAACACTAACCCGACAATCTTACTATATGTTTTCTAATCATTAAGGATGAAACTAAATTTCATACGATTCTCCAATTTAACTTAAGTCACCATATTAACATATGATCGATTGGATGCAACTCATACAGGTGTCTCTTTGTTATGCAGATATTTATCGCCCTATTACGAATATAGTTATAACTGAAACCTGGTGAAATCTCATTAAACATGTTGAAGTTTTGTTCTTGAGCTCGAACTTTTGTTGAAAATAGTGATTTTCAATAACTAACAAGTATTACCAAAATCTCATTTCAGTTTTTTTTTCCAAAGAGTTTTGATCGGAAATTTTGTAGTTATAAAAAAAGAAAACTGAATGTACATTATTTACAAATGAATTTTCATATAGAGAACAATTTTTGAAATTAACTTTAAAATATATTTTGATTATCCAAAAAAGTGTGTGAAGATTCTTAGGACGAGGGTTAAGAAACATACGTTATACACTGATAGTTGAAGGCCTGAGGCCCAACATTAAAGGCTCGAATTCAAAGAAAGCCTTAATTGTCCAAAGTTATGTTTTGTCCAATTGTCCAACATAAACAAACCGTTAACCTTGAATCGACAAACAACAAATTAAGGACACCTAAAATTCCAAATATAACCAAAACGTAACTATACAAGTTTTTTTCGTCAACACAACTGATCTAACTACAGTATTTTCAATGCACAATCATCACATCATACGAAATCACGACGGGCTATGTTTACATCATATTCCAGTAGAACATAGAACCTTGTACACAGTCCCCAAGTTCAACCCCAAATTTGACGATATAGACCATTAGATCCTTGTTCAAAGTTCAACCATCTGAATTTGATTTCTACTTTATTATTTGATATTCCAGAATAGTTTTATATCTTAGCCCAATCTTTCCATCAATAATTGTCTACTAAATTGCAATTGTTTTGAATATTGAAAAAAAAACGTTTAAACTGGAGATCACTACCATATATTGGAGTCTAAATTATGATTGTGTCAGACAAACAAATGATAGCCATTGGTGCTGTAATACTTCTCCAAATCATTTATCAATGAGATTAAACTTTTAGGAAGCAAATTGAAGTTTTATCTATATTAATATACAACCTTTGAAATCTAAACTATCAACATAAAATTCGTTTTAGGCACACATACATACATTTACGTTGTCTAAGTAGGGGGGTTTTGACATCAATAAAATGCTTCTCTTTCAAGTTCAATAACACCAATGTTCATTAAATTCTTAAATAGTATATATCAACACCTGCCAGATCTTAAATGGTAGATAATAGAATATGAAAAGATCATGCGAATCTTTGCAGCAGAAAACAACTGCAAAAGCATCGTACACAGACTAACCACTTCACAGCTTGCACACACAAATATCATCCAATTTTTCCATCTATAAAGTTACAATTGCATATCTAATGCTAGAGCATAGTTCAAGATAGCACGTCTAATATAAATTCTGGAATCGGTTCAAAAAATATGTATAAATCAAAATTCTACAAAAAGTATCGCATACATCACATCATCATCCATTACATTAGAGAAGCATGATTCGAAAGTAGATATCTAGTCACATATAAAGAAGCATCAAGCATACACGAAAAACAAGAAGGAGGGTTGGGTTTCACATGAAGATGAATCCTTTGAGTAACCAATGGACAAAGAGAAGGGATATAACCAGATGTAACCGAACATAAAACAATAGATTTATACATGATCTCTCCATACACACTCTCACATTCCTCCAAACCCATCATTTAATTATTATATAAGAAAACAAGATCATATGAAATTTATGGATCAGCTTTGATTCCTTAGAAACAAAATGGTCAAATATATATATGCTTTGTCGGTAGAAATAAAACCCTAAAATCTTTTCAGAACTTTTCTCGATCTATACATTCTGCAGCAAAAATATAACAAAAATGGGGGAAAACATACTATAAGGGTTCTTTTTCTTTCCTCTTATGACACAAATTTTCGTTTCATCAATTGAAAGCATCCATATATATATATATATACATAGCTAGGTATCTGTATATACTCATTCTTTTTATTTCATTCCTCATCGTTTTCTCCAAAAAAAGATAGCTAATAAGCACACAAATCTAAATTAAGATACAATATGTGTGCTTAAAACATATATATATATATATATATACATATATGCAACTGTATGCATACCTGTGAAAATAGGATTCACCACAAGCTTTTGTATCGGAAGAACCTAAAGATATGACGATCTGGATTTCTGGTTAAAACATCAGGAAGAAAATCATTAAATAAGAAAGCCATTTAATTGCCGTTGCAGCATCATCAAGATTCTCAAACCATGTAATATAGGTTCAAAGGAGAACCCATAAAAGAAACAGATTTCTGAATCTTGATGATGATGCAATAGCAAACAATGACTGCCACTAACTTAAAAGCATGAACTCATCACATCAACCCTAGTAATTAGACTCTCTAAGTTACTAAAGAATAAAGAGATCTGAAGAAGGAGATAAGAGATTCAGGGTGAAGAAAGTAGGAAAGGGTAAAGAGAGTTTAAATAGAAGAAAGAGAAAGAGATCTACGGTTGAGATTTTCTTGGCATAATAGAGATAGAGAGAGAGAGAGAGATTAGGGAAACAGTTACACATCGTAATCGGAGATACCAATATACCAAAGCTCATTAACCCTCACTGTGTTCACATTTAATTAAAAAGGCAAAATCTGAGGGATAAAAAAGGAAAGATATTGAAGAGACTAAATTAATGGAGCAAGTGTTGAACCAAAGAGAGAAGAGATGACGTTGCGTAATCCACAAGCATTAAGTTTTTGTGGATCGATGGAATTGACACATTTGACAACTCCTTCTCTCTCAGTCGTCACCATTTAGGGTTTTCTTCAGACGTTTCCTTTCTTTTGGTCCCTCCCTCTTTACCGTTTCTACTTCTCCTTTTCTTTATCTCTCTCCCCTTCGTATTAAATTATTGCGATCTTGAAGTTTTTTTTTAGGTTTTTCACATTTTTATGTTTATTTGTTATGCCTTTTTCGTTTTTCTAAAAAAGTAAAAAAAAAAAGAAGTGATCATCTTTTGCTACTTGGTCTCATCGAGTGGCATTTTCTACTTGCTACTTATCTTAAGCCAATATCCAAACATTAACAAGAGAAAATTAGATATCACAAAATTTATACGTTTCTCTCAAAATATACCCAAGAATAGCTAATTATATATTTATGCAATTAAAAGTTATTTGTCATGATTCGTATGTGTGTGTTTTTTTTTTTTGCGAAAATGATGATTCGTGTGTTGAAATACTTAATTCCCACTATGATGAAATCTCCACACAAAAAAATTATATTCCATATGTGATGTAGAAAGACTAACTTCTTGCCTATCCATTAGAAAACAAAGTACGCAATATAGCCATCTTATAATTTGTGTCATATGTGATATATAAAAAACCATATCCTAATACATTTTTTGTTTGTCCGTGTATATAATAATTTTGTAACAGAATTCAAGCAAATTATAAATTCTTTAAATATTTATAACTAGCACATTTTAACAAAATAATAATAATTCTGCTGAGCTCTTCTTTAGTAATTGTCCAAATAGTTCCTAAGCTTTTTAAAATTTCTTCATCAGATATCTCATTCCTAAATAGTAAACACCTTCTTGTTGAGAAAAAAGAAACAGTAAATACCTCTAGTGACATCTACCTCGTAGGTTCTACTAGCTATCTTAAATCGTATGACCTAAAGTACATTTCTTTTTCATTTTTCTTAATACAACCCAAAAATATAAGTATAGACGGAATATACCTAATTAATATTCGAGTTTTTTTTAATAAAAATATAACAACTTTTTAAGAGAAAAAAACGTAGCTGTTTGTGGTATTTCAGAAAACTAGGAGTTTAATTCCTAGCTTCAAATCACTCTAACAACATAAATTTTGTTTTTACTTTTTTTTTAAATAATCGATTTCGTTGGATCGTATATATGATCCCTTGCAATTAGGCTTACTGTTGTGCTAAAAGCTTGCAAGGACCTATTATTTCGGCGTCACACTTGTTAGTTGTAATCCTTCCTACGCATGCAATTTCTTGGAACTTGCTTATTTAGGAGAATTGTATTGCAAAAAGGTACCACTTATTAAAAAGACTACATTGGATGCAGTTGCAATAAATTTTGGCTCAATATAAGTATTAAGTAATTTATGTGATCGAATTTAGCCGAGTCGGTTAGAGATTACGCTTCAAAGATTATATATATATATATATATAATCAAATGTTTCTTTTAAGGTTAAATTTTAAGCTGAAACTACACAGCTTAGCCTAAATATTGCTTGATGTCCGAGATTATCAAATGTTTGATCAAAGATCTATGTAAGTTTTTATTTGTTGACATCAATCTATGTAAGTTATGGTCATACACAAAATAATTAGCAATTAGTTTTTCAAAATTGTGTGGACTGCTCGTGGCCTACCAACTTTCGTTAATTAGAGCGCTAGTAGCGACAAATATAAAAACTATAATAACAAGTCAAATATTATATATTTGAGCCTATAGGCTAGTTAATTTTCATTGAATAAAACATATGATTCCTGGGATGCACACTCGTCTAAGAGAATAAAGCTATTACAATTGAGTAACTCCAAATTAAATATTTCTCGTGAATTCTTGAATCTTATACTGTCAGTGAGAAGAGAAATGTGGGGGAGAGTCGAGGATTGGTGTGGCACAAAACCCTACTCCTGCCTGCAAATAAAAACTTTAATATATTCTTGGATAGAGATTTAAAAAAATATAAGTGCGTGCGTATAATAAATGGAACGTACCAAGTTGAAGAATTAAAAGAAATGAAAAAAATAGAAAAGAAAGAAGAAACACGAAGACAGAGGAGATGGGACATTAACGTGGCTGCATATGCCATATGGTACGGAGACATGAGAAGTGGAGCCAAAGAACCTATCCTCCTCCTCGTACGGGACCCTTTTTATTTCTTTTTCTTTTTTTTTATTGTCACATCCATCTCTTCATATCATTCTATGAAATGTGTCCCCCCATTATTTTCCTATTGTTTTCTATAAACTATACCTAATGGTACATATATATATATATATATATATATATATATTGATAAAAAAACCCTATGGTATTACTTGCAGACTTGCAATTATAGCCGCTTCAAATTAGAAAGTTTTATGCAAAAAAAAACCTATGAAACGTATGTCTATATGATAAAAGAAATGATTTCTTTTTTTTTTGTCCAGTATCGCCAGATAAGTCAAACTAGGAATTCCAATTTTTATGTATTCATAACTTATGATTCCGAATATACCAATTGCATTTGTTTAAAAAAAAATATAAGTTACAATGTCGACAAACAAAAAAAAGAAGAAGTCCAAGTTACAATATGTACGTGCTAGTCATCTTATATTCTTATCTTATGAATCTCGGTATTTTTGATATTTTAAATATGTAAAGTGATGAGAGCCATAGGAGCCTACATAAGCAATGACAGTAAAGTTTATGATAACCTAAAGCCAAAAAGAAAAGGATTTAGACAACACATATAATCCTAATCAATATCTTTTGCGAAATGGCTTTGCCGAATTTTGTTTTTGTTTGTTTCCTAGTGTGGTCATTTTACATTTGCCCATTTAAAAGTAGAATTTGGTATATATTGTTGCCGACAAATATATATGATATGTTAAGTAGAGGGGTTTATTAGATTGGTAGAATAAGCTCGTCTCTAAAATACAAATACGAATTGAGTCATCACACATATATTAAATGCCTATCAACTATTCCGAGAAAAAAAAACGATTGGTTGTCGAAATTAATGAATGTAAGATGGTACTTCGTAGCGTATGTGTAGCCCTTAAATTTCGCTGACAATTATATATATAAAAAAAAGAGCAAAGGAAAGTGAGAGTTATAATTATTACTCTGAATAAATATAGTCTATTCTTATTAGCTTTCTTCATTTGGAAAATCCTTTTGGGCTCTCTCACCCTCTTCCTCTGTCTCCTCGTATACCTCTTTTCCCCTCCTCTCCAACTCCTTCTGCCAACTGCTTTTAATTCCATCCCCAAATCGATTAATTACATTACAATATGACGACTTATTATCTCCATTATTACATAAATATAACGATTTAATAGAAATCTTAATTCACTATTTGATGAATAAACATAAACTATATTCCCACAAATTAACATGACTTCTCTTTTATTCTTCCAGTTATATGTACCATTAAAATCTTTATATACATACACCGACCAGAAAACATCTTTTTACACAATTACACATGGCCAGGTAAAAGTACATTTTAATAAATATTATATTTAAATTTTATGATAGGGATAAATTCTAAGGGAGTTACATTATCTAATTACATTTTGGAGGAGTTATTATACAAGACTACCATTCTTCCTCCAACATGGTTCCTACGTTTTGTAAGAATTTTTAGTTAAACATCAAACTGTATTAACAAAATAAAAGACCAAAAGTTAAATAAAATAAAAGGAATCAATCTTTCTCGTCTGAGAGATGGGAAACCCCATTGTGCTTTCAATTTGCAGAAGAATCTTGCCAGGCTCTGCGTTTTTTTAAGTAAGGTAGTATTACAATGATTATTATTATTTACAGAGAAAAATTATCTTTAAAAGCATAATAAAATGCTAATTAAGTTCTTAAATAATACTAGAATCGATGTGACACCAACGTCTCGCCACAATAGACCTTGGATTTTTTTTTGGTCAGAAAGCTATTCTATATTATTTATTAAACCAATATCACGTACATTTGAAATTTTGAAAATCTTTCACATCAGTCTAACTATAAATAGAAACAATGCATTTTTCCCTATATCACAAAAACGTCACTAGTTCATGGTTTCCTTTAGCCCTCGGCATTCGGTTGGGTTTATTCAGATCAGTTCGGACCGCACATGATATTTGATTTTTGAATATGATTCACAGGCAATAACCGATCAGAACAATAAAAATCATAGGTCAGACTTCGGATCGGTTCAGTTTGATAATCGGTTAACCGATCGGTTTACTCAGTTTAGGGAAACACCATATATAAACATAAAAACCCTAGATCTAAAAGTAATTTTTTTCTACTCTCTTCTTTCGACGAAAAAATCTTCTTTTCTTTTCGTTTTCTTAAACTTCATATTCTCCACCTCTCTTCTTATCTTCTTCTTCTCCTCTCTCTCACTCTTATTTAGATCATGCATTTGAAGAACCGCTTCATCCTTTAATCTCTAATTTCGATTTTTAGATTTGTAACACGTAACCTCTTTCTCCTTTTTGTAACTACTTTGTTTTTTGTGAAATTGTTATGTTTGTCAGCGGATTTGTTGCATACTTCTTGTTATTTGGAGTCTTTTAATGTTATGCCACTAGTTATTTTGACAGATCCGGTGATTTCGAAGAAAGTAGTCCCGGAAAAGGCTATATCAACAATGAAGGAAATGCTCTCCAAAGTCTATCAACGATGGTGGATCCCTCTACATCAGAGAGATTGTGGAGATCTAGAGATAATTTTCAAACCAGATCTAGAAATCTGGAGATTCGGGGATCTCTGGAGCCGTCGTCACCATCCCGTCACCACCGTCAATAAGCTGTCACCGTCACCATCACCATCAACAACCTGTCACCGTCAACAACTCTAATTGTTAATGGGTTGAACCAAACATTTTGTAATTAGACTTGTAATTGAGTTTGTTATTGGGTTTGTTATTAGATTTAATTTTTATTCAGCCTATTATCTTTATTTTTGTGTATTTCGGGTTAAATAAACCGATTAGAAAAAAATTCGGTTTATTTCAGAATAGATTTTAATACCCATAACCAAACCGAATAAAATGAAAACCAAACCGATCCGAACCGAAATTTTATTCGGGTCAATTTGGCAGCTTTTCAAAATAAAAAATAACCCGAATTCTGATAAACTGAACCGTTTAAACCGTTCAAACCGAATGCCCATGGCTAGTTTCCTTCCCTAATACACTTTATTCGAAGAAATAAATTGCACGAGAGATAAAAGATAAAACCACAAAACCAAGTTTAGTGAAAAAATGTGAAATAAATCTGAAAGTGTGTGAAAAACAATAAACCAAGTTAAGCTCGACCCAAATGGTGTGAGTGGCGGCTTGAAATTGGAGAAGAAGGATGATAGAGTCGGGATGGCTCCAACTTTATAGTTTGTATTATAGATATTTTGACATAATATATATTTTCTTTATTAGATTATTGTTTTTTAATCGTATAAAGTTTTACACTTATTTTTTCTTTGTTTGTGCTTACTGCTTATATAGACCAATAAAATGTAATTGAAGTGTGTAGTTGTAGTGATCCGAAAAGTTATGTTAATCATACGAGTATGATCTTTGAATATTAGAATTTGATCCAAACATTTTGAATCTCTTCATAAAATCGACCTCTAAATTTTAGAATGGAGAAGTAAACCTGTGGTTTTAAATGTTCCGACAAATAGAATAAACAAGTCTAGTACTTAACTAAAATATACTACACACTAAAAAAAAAACAAATTTGAAAAAATTTCTCCCCTTTTTCTCCTTACACCAAGTATTGCATAAATGTTTTAGATATTCTCGAAAATAATTCATGAAAGCAAAAGATAAATTAAACAACAACAACAACAACAAAAATGGTGTACAAAATTTGAGAAATATCCGAGAAAAATAATTAGTATTGCAAAACCACAGAATATATAATTCCCACACTTACGTCACTTCTTCTTTTTTGTTCCAAGCGATTTGTCTATGATGCTTTGATAGTACTGTGTATAAGACGCATTCGTATTTCGCTTTTCAAGCTGCAGAAACGCTTCTGTAGATTGTTGATCATTTGGAGAGAAAGCTGCGTCATCTCTTTTCCTTTGCACAAACTCAATGTTCAACTCTACCTGAAATACAATAATCCATTTTCAAAACAAGAAGAAACTATCCAATCCAAGATTCTTGATATGTATAGATGAGTTGATTGCTTTAATATCTTAAAGAATTACCTGCTCGATAAAGCGTTTCACAACCCGCTTCAACCCTTCCATAGTGCTCCTCTCATTAAACTTCCTCAGCCTCATGACGGAAATAGTAGCAAGCTCTGGAAATGATATGTGAAAGCTCCATTGAGCAAAGTGAACAGCAAGCAGTTCAATCGCAGAAAAGATACACTGTTCTTGGAAATTTTGGGACTTTAACCAATTCTTAGGCAGCTGCAAAACAGAAAATCTATTAGCTTATCAACGAATGATATATAAACTGAAAATCTGCAGTGTAAGAACTTTCTAGTCCAGAGTCTTTACAGTGCTAAATTTCTAACCTTTACGGTTGAGAAAGCTTCAAGCTTCTTTCCTAGCTTTTCAGCCTCATTTGTGGTTTTATATTCCAACATATCCAATACCAATGATGCTATCGGAATGAATATACCGCTTTTGCAAGAGAGAAGATTGAGCCATTGAATACATTTAACCCTTAGGAGCAGGTACCTTGGTCCAATAAATAGTTGAGCAACTCCATTTATAACCTGAATTATAGTATAAAGCAGAGGCTGGAGATCACAATCCTGAAGGTTGGCTGCGATAAAATTCACCCAGAGATCAACACAGTTTGTGTACTGCTCACTATGTATCTTCTCGACAGCTTCCTGCTTACAAAAGTTGAAAGAGGCTAAGAAGACGAACAAGAAAACTTTAAGTAGAGGAAAGAGCACAAATACTAAGAAGTACCTTATTCTTTGTAGTGAGAGCCATCTTCGATAACTTAGCAAGTTGTGTAATAGAAACCGAGGCCTTGGCATAAGACTTCTGCACATCTTGAGAGCACAGCTCAACAAAAGAATCTCTGAGGAACAGCAAACGTTGTTCTGAATTTGCCATAGGAACTTCACAGTCTTGTAGAAAGGCTTTGTACATGTTGATTAAGCAGGTATCAAAGCATTCCAAGTTAAAAACCATACTGATGTCTTTCAAGATTAGAAAAGCCTGCTGCGATAGAGTCACTTCACCGGTTACCCACAGATGAACAGATATCTGCACCAATTTACACAATTAAAACATGACTTTCGAGAAAATAAAGGTACATCATATCAAACACTGGAAAAAATGTCCACTATAAGGATGTAAAAAGAAAAGAAATTGTCAATGCATCTTTCTAGATACAAGTCATATTATAACACCAAAAAGATTAGACAAAATTATTGGCTAACGAGTCTAAATATATGCAAATTTGCCTGTAAGAAAAACAGTGTACATAAAGCATACCTTGATTATTTTTTTCAGTAAATTTGGAAACGCGGCAAAAAACACGACAGAAACTCTAAGTTGGGTAAGCGCAAAGACTTTTATCTCCAAATCTCCAGCCTGCTTAGCAAGATGCATGGTACTTCTTAAGAAAGAATTGACCAGTGGTTTTAAACTATCCCATTTTGGGTTGTTCTTCAACTTCAAAATCTTCTCCTTACTACAGGAATCTGATAATCCCAACACATTCCTGAAAGTGTTATCAGCTTTTTGAAGCACAAAAACAATGACATTGGCAAATGTGTCACTGTCTTCTATGTCATACTGTATATCAGATCCAGTCATTCCTGATGATTCGTGGCCATAATAACATGCAGCTCGATACCAATTTAACAAACTAATTAGTGCTTGAACAGACTGCTGCTCATCAACTAATTCGCAACAAGAACTCAAAACAGATCCTGAGAGTACTTTGGGGTTCGTTATATCTGAGTCAGCTTCATCTACCAACTGCATTGGATAATCAACAATTTCACAGTTAATTCGGTGTATAAACAAGAAAAGCATGCTAAAAAAAACTGATTTCACCAAACACTAATTCTAATACCTCGTCCAAAAATCCATCAGTATCTGAATCACCACCGGAGAGAACTTCACCATCATCCTTGTCGAATACTGCATCTATGCATATATCAAGATGATCTTCTTCAGGGAATCTGAAAACGTATAGGCGGAAACATAATCACACGGTGCATAACTAACATTTTTGAGCTAAAAAAACTAATGTAACACAAAGGTATGATTTCAGTGAAAAAAAAAAAAGAAATGGAGCAAACATTACCTCTTCTTAGGCTGCTTCTCTACCTTCTTCTCTTCTTCATCTTCCACTTCATGACGCTCATTTCCTGAACCACAGAAGTTAATAACATTGATTCTTAACAATCAGCGATAACTAGATACAAAATATAATCAAGCTCCTAATTTGAAAAAAAAAAAGCTTTCAACTTTTGCAAAACCAATTTCCATCCAATAGCATCAGATGATAAGCACTAAAAAGAGAAGAAGTAAGAAGACTCTATGATTACAGAACCGAATAAAAACTTACTCTTTGCAAATTTCTTTTTGAAGAAAGGCTTGAGCTTCCTATTTCGCTTCTCCACAGATTGGAGATTTTTCTTGGCAAATTTCCTTGCTTTCTTCCCCAGCTTACCCATTTTACTGCAAATTTTGGGTTTCTAGGTATCAATTCGATGTAACAACTAGGTCGAAAATTTTCGGATTCTCAATCTAACAATTTGAAGATTATATCCCAATTAAACAACTAGGGTTTAACAAATGAGCTATTCTGAAATCGGCATAAACCTTCAAAGAGGAGTAGAAGAAAATTTACCACAGGGGAATCGAAGAAGCTAGCTGCGTTGGGAGGAATTTGAGCTGAGACTGAAAACGCGGCGCGGAACGAAAAAAAAGAACAAACAAGTCAACAACAAGGTTTTAGGACTTTTTTTTTTTTTTTGAACCAAGGGTTTTAGAGATACGGATCCGAATCCGAATCTGAATCTCCGGGTCAAGACGATCTTGTCCGACCTTGTAATTTATGGACTTGGGTCAGAATTTTTTGTTGCTAATCCAAATACGGATTTACACATTTTTATATGGGCCTAGAGGCCACTAAAGATTAAATGGATTTACAGTTTACCCGTATACATTATGAGACTGAATAAATGGATTTACGTAAATTTATAATGTTTAATTAAGTTGAATCAGAAGTTTCTTTACAAATCATTTTGTATGATTTAAAGTGTTGCTTTGATTTGGAGTTCACAATTAACCATCTATACTTACTTAGTTACTTGTATTTCAAGCCTAAGTAATTATTAAGCATGTACACGCTTGTGTTAATTGATATTATTCTGTTATTAATTTAAGTAAAACATGTATTGTTTCATTATTAATAATCAAGCACACACACACATCATTTCTTCTCAAAACAATATGAAACGTTCTTACGTACGTTTCTTAAAGTCAAAACAATATGTATCATGTTTAATGTAGATCAAAGGTGTAGATGCAAAATGTACCTTTAGAAATCATTTTAATTTATATAAAAGTTGAATCTACGATGATAACGCGCAAGAAAGCCACCTTGGTTTGGTGGATTTTGAACGTAAAGGAGAATTAAAATCGGCTTAGATCATTTACGCTCGATATATATGAATGAAATGAATAGAAATTTTTTAAGAATTATAATATGGATTCATATATATCGAGCTCCATTAGGTTGGATTCTAAGTTGTGCTAGCATAACGTGTTTTCCATTAACATATGGTCAAATATGAGATCGTACGCCGTACAAGGTCCTCTGGAGCAGTGTATCAGATCTGCTTTCGTACTTCACATACTTTTTCACATTAATTTGCAATTTCCATACGTTGTGACAACATTTAATAATACACACGGGCCTGCATATCAAATGTTATAGCACATCGTCAAGTTGTTTTAATATTAGTTGGAAATGAAAATTTGAGAATTGGCATCTCTATATATTCATAACAAAAAGAAAAAAAAACCAAAATATAAGAAGTAAAAATTGTTTTGTATTGGATCGAAATAAATGAAAAGACGAGAAATCGTCGGGAGAGAGTAGTGGTAGATAATAAATTCACATGCAAGTTGAAGTTGCGTATGCATCTCACGAATTCACGATAAAGAAGCTCCTTATTCTCTATGCGTTCATGTGCATTTTCATAAATATACACGTCACTAATATCACGTATGCAATATTTATGTAAAATGGATCTTAGTTTTAGTTTTTTAAATAAATCTAAATGACTTATGAGATATGAATTACAGTTATTTCACATTTTCATATCTATCCCCAAAAAGGAAAGTCCATAACCACGAGAAATTAAAACTTTCACTAATTAACATAACACGTATGATTTTTTTTGCTTGCGTGGATGACGTGGCAGATGCAACAAGATTTGGTTGGTGCATAGATGTGCACAATCATCACCAAGTGTCCTTAATGCTCTTCCACCGTCACCGCAACTGTTTTCCTCTTCTTTTATATCCATCTCATGCTTTCACTCACTTCTATTTTCCCAACTATTATTTGTTTTCTTTGTTTTTAAGTTATAAAATTATCACGATGAATTTAATTTAAATAAATTCATAATCATTTGTATAGTGACATGGTTATAAATGGTTTTCATATAAAATTATATATGGTTCTAGTTTGATATGTTATTTCTAGTAATAATTTCTAATGGAATTATATAAAAAAATGAGATTCATTAGACATTGCATCATATAATATGTTGCTAACGTTGCTTTTTAAGTGTTCGTATAATATTTTAAGATCTACGAAAATATGCATGAATGCACATATAATGTATATCATCTCGGCGATGATTGAATAAATATTTATGTTTCCCACACTCTTCAAATTAATTCATTTATAGTTTAGGTACGTACGCCGTACGCGGTACGTCTACATGGGCAAGATGCATCTACATAAATCGATTTTTTTTCTTTCTAGTTGCTTCCAAAAAGTGTTATTTTGATGATAAAAGTATATCGTACTGTTAAATGTTAACGTATTAATGTTGAAAATGTGATGTTTTAGACGTAGAGAAGGTCAGTATGTATGATTTTATTCATTACATTGTATATCAAGAGTTTACGGAAAATTATTTCTCTATATATACATAATGTACGTAATATAAATATAGTTACAAAAAAAACACTATTAATATACGAAACTATTATTTAACAAAACATAAATATACGAAACTATCTGTTATTATTTTTGCAAAAAATAAAAATCAACTCAAATGTTTTATCTGTTACATCGTTCACTATTCCATCTTCTACAAATCAGTTGACATGCAAATCATCATCTATGTTTTTGAATGAAATAATTAATTGTTAAGTTATATCGTATAGTTGTTCTGAATGAATAATTAAATATATTAGCAATAGATCTTTCGTACTTCGTTGGACATTAGGAGAATATCTATTTTAGTTTGGAGTTGATCTCAAATTACAATATTAGTAGATAATAGATCCCTGAATTAATCGGATGGAAGACTCTCCTATGATCTCTTCTCACTGTAATTAAAAAAAAGAAGAAATATTTTTCACCATCTATTTCTAAATATATGTCTAGAAATTACTAAATTCGGCCAATACTATCTATCTCTCTAACTTTGGAGTTTCTCTCTGCCAATATAAATAGCGATCGTCACAAGTGTTTTCTCCACCATCCTCATCAAGTCCCTCACTCACCTTCTTATTCTCTATCTCTCTATACTTGAGTCAAAATGGCAACTAATCCTTCGATTCTCCTAACCATATTCCCTCTCTTTCTCCTCTTGAGCCTCACGGACGCTGGAATCCCTGGCGTCTACTCCGGCGGCTCTTGGCAAACCGCTCATGCAACTTTCTACGGAGGCGATGACGCTTCCGGAACCATGGGTCAGTTCACTCTCCTTAAACACAAATTCCAAAAACCACACTTGCTTATCAATATCAACTCTCTAAAAACAGAGCACTCTGTTTTAATTCCATATAACTAAAAAGTTGTTTTGTTTTTGGTTCAGGTGGAGCTTGCGGATACGGAAATCTATACAGCCAAGGGTACGGGACAAACACGGCGGCGCTGAGCACTGCATTGTTCAACAGTGGCCAAAGCTGTGGCGCATGCTTTGAAATCAAGTGTGTTAATGATCCTAAATGGTGTCATTCAGGTAGTCCTTCAGTCTTCGTAACCGCAACCAACTTTTGCCCTCCAAACTTCGCCCAACCTAGCGACAATGGCGGCTGGTGTAACCCGCCACGTGCTCACTTTGACCTAGCCATGCCCGTTTTCCTCAAGATCGCTGAATACCGCGCCGGCATTGTCCCCATCTCTTACCGCAGGTATATATATATATTAACGACCATTCAGTCTAAAGTTTAACTTTTCTTTTTGGATTGGATCGGTTTAGTTTAACCGGAATTTCAGATCCATAAGTGATTCATTTAACAATAACAGAAGCAATGATTCAAATTTTATAGGGTGGCATGTAGGAAGAGTGGAGGGATAAGGTTTACGATCAACGGTCACCGTTATTTCAACTTGGTGTTGATCACAAACGTGGCGGGAGCAGGAGATATCGTTAGGACGAGCGTGAAAGGATCAAAGACTGGTTGGATGAGTTTGACAAGGAACTGGGGACAGAACTGGCAGTCTAATGTTGTTCTCGTTGGTCAGTCACTTTCCTTTCGTGTCACAGCCAGTGATCGTAGAACTTCTACTTCATGGAACATTGTTCCTTCCAATTGGCAGTTTGGACAAACCTTTGTTGGGAAGAATTTCAGGGTGTAAAAAGTGAATTGAGGAAACTGAAACATTCCAAGTGGTAGAGAGAGAGACAAAGAAGCTCCACTTTGACTATGTATTTTTATAATACTATTATATTTTGTTACTGTGATATGGAGTGTGAGAATTGAGAAGCTGAAGTGGCTGTTGAAAAAAGTTGTTAACATCCCGCAGCTCTCTTAAATCACTTGGTTTGCTTGTAATGTCGATTTCCATTGGATAATTTACCACTTACTTATATAATAGGCTTGTGTTTTTGTTTTCGTTACGTATGTTTTTGTTTTTGTTACTTATAAAGTTAGACAATGAGAAGCAATTAAGGATGCTTATTGAATGTGCATGTTCTTCACCCGAAAGATGCGTGGTGAAACTTTCAAAGGCTTTGGGTAGGAAAATTGCATAATTGGCAAAAAAAAACCGGGGAGATTCACTCGTTTCACTGCACTTGTCCAGAATAAACTCTCTTCTTCTTATCTCGGAATCCTTTGCATCCTCAAGTAGCTAGGTTAATCAATTCATATTGGAGAACAATGTTGTATCCCCTATCTTGTTATTAACTCCGGTGAATCGGAATAGATGAGATCGGAGATGAAAAACTCTCAGAGATGAAACGGAATCTTATTAACAGCCATAAGAGTTTGTTACAACTTAATTAACAACTAATCTATGGTTTAGCTTATATATACAATCCTGAAATTACAATCCTAAACCAAGATTAATAACCAAACTTAAACCGGTCAAACCATATATCATAATACTTGTGGAGGAAATAGGGCCATAGGCGCAATTCGCGTTTCCGCGATTGGTTGAACATCATTGTAGCCGGAGGTGGATTACGAATTGCCCAAAAACAAAAATTGCTAAAAAAAACGATGGGGAAAGCTGTTGCAGCAGTAAAAAAAGCAACTCGATAAAACACTAATATGTATGTAGTATGTAATATACACACATTTTAATTTTAATCTAGATTATAGATTGCATGCATCCACAACCGCAACCGATGCGTTTAAACTAGTCAAACACTAAAAAGATTTGTCTAAATTTTGTTTTGCAATTTGCAAAATTGGCCCAATTCCTTAAGGTCTTGTACTTACGCCCTTCATAAATTTTGCAAACTTTGATTTGCCCCTAAAAAAATAAAGTTTTACATCTGCTCCTGAGGCAAGTTCAAAAAATTTAGCAGAAATAACTCCCCACACATAGTACTGGTAAGACATGCTGATATCTTTGTACTGCTGCAAGTGTTTGTAAATCTCAGGTTCCCAAATTTGAGTTTCACAATGGCAATGCTATTTCTTTTTGAAGTTTTAGGTATTTTAGGAGCTATTTTTTTTTGTTTACTCGTCTTTTTTTTTTCCATGTACATAATATCTCTGAAATCGTGGCTACATATTGAGCATGTCCAACATTTGGCACCAGGATCAGCCGATCGCTTTGGTCAACTTCATGTTGTAGCCTAGCTCATTGCAGGTTTGGAGCAATTTGGTTGCTTGATCTAACATATCTAAGGCTCGTGGAAGAGCCAGATCATTTGCTTGATGATGTTGATACTGCTCTCAAGAAGCTCGGTTCTGATAGAGCCCAAAAAGAGTCTAATCTACTTTAATCTCTCTTAAATGGCAATGCACTTGGTTCATATTGGTATGTAGTTTTTTTATTATCTCTCCACGTAAAAAAGTTTTTACAATATATATATATATATATTCAAACGAACAATTTGAGCTTATTTCTGTTTTTTATGCCTCCAGGTTGTTGACAATACTCGTTAAAACTAATATATGTTGTTAAACAGTGGTGTTAGAACAGAGAAAATAATAAGAACATATAAATAATAAGAACACTTTGCTGAATGAGACTTTAATTCTCTGATTTTCTCGGATGAATCAGAACTGAAAAAGATTACATGAATTTATAGAAAATAAAACGTAACTGACACCCATTAATCACTGGATTCATTTATGTTGTCTAATTGCCTTTAATTTTTTTTTCATAGCTAAAAAGCAGTGACAAAATTTGTAAATATGTAAATATGGCTGAAATGGCTTGTTTATTAGTTATAGTTTTATACACCTCTGACTGGATTAATAGTATAGATAATGTAGCTTATATAGACACACACACACACATATATATATATATATTGCTATAATAAGCAATGGAGTAACAAACGGGACTGAATATATTTTTTTAGTTTGGCCAACAAAATTAGAGGAAAAAAAATCAAGACTTATTGTGTTTCCACTTCAAATGCTATTATTATAAGTTTATAACCAATTAATAATGAATTGGTTACACTTCAAATGCTTTATCTCCTCTTTATTCTGTTTGAATTAATGTGGTGTTCTTTCAACTTCAATCACACTATATATAGCCTAGTATCATTTTATATCCCCATTTCGATAGAAAAGGATAAAACATCAATATATAAGTTAATTTTGAATGATTAGAACTGAAGCAAGACAAAATCAAATAAAAGTTTTGATAACCAACACAACAAAACAATAAAAGAATAATAAGTATTTTGGGTTACTAGTATAAAAGATTTGATAAGCCAAGACATCAATAACCATTGTCATCACATAACCAATTAGTCGGAATGGATTTGTCCAGAACCAATCAATGGCCATATTCATAGAAAGACAATAAAAGAAAAGGACAAGATGTTTCGAAAGCAAAAAAAATAAAATAACCAGCAGATCCCATATTGATAGAATTTTGTCCACCACTTCATATTCTAGCTAAAATACATATGTGAACAAAGACATTATACCTCTTCTCATAAAGTGAATTCATCTTAGCCTTGTTCACTTCCTTCTCCTTCTCATAAAGTGAATTCATCTTATACCGTTTTTTTTCTCTTCTTCGCTACCTTATCTTGTTTCATCTGCTTTTCCATTTGTTTTTTTAATTTCTTATTACTTCTGGAATCTTCAGTGACAAACTTTTTTGCTCGAGTTCTTCCTTACGGATCAACCTACTCAACTCCAAGATTTTATGATACATCTCATCCAACATGCTCCTCCTCAAAATCACTCACTACAAAAATTTCATCATTTATTTTTAATATTTGTATTAGTTATAAATGATGTAAAACACTTTTGCATCACTTAAATAAATAATTTACTTTTGTGATGTAAATAATTTATATCATTTTGTTAACAACTGATGCAATTATATATAATATTTGCATCGGTTGTCATAAGTGATGTTAATTTGTGTCAATCATAAAAAAATGATGTTAATAATTGTATCATTTATAATAACTTATTTAATAATTGCATCATTTACAATAGCTGATTTAAAATATTATAATCACTTAGACATAGCTGATGTTATATTTATCTAGGTTTTATAAATGTTTCTAAAATATTAACCTAATTTTTAGCATATTTTATTTAATTTAAAATATTTATGTCGGTTTCATACCGATTTATTATAAAACTTAGATCCAATAAATTGAATGGGCCTTAATAATTTTGAGTTAATAATTGGCAGTAAAACATGCAGTATTTATAACTGCAATTGTCAAGAGTTATTTCTCTCATCATCCGGTGTGTGGCATTTTAAGTTTTGTCATGTTTTCAATTTTGTATCATTTTAAAAATGACACTACCAAAAATCAATATATACATCAATTATCTAAATGATATAATTTTATATTTTACATCACTTTTTGGTAAGTGATACAAATTAATATAAATTAAATTAATTGATGTAAAACTAGTTAATAATAACATCATTTAATATAATTGATGCTAAATCATATATATTTGCTTCATTTATCAATAAGTGATTTAAAATAATATCATTTCATTAAATGATTCAATTTAAGTAATGTAAAATGCTTTTTTTTTTGTAGTGACAACTATTTTATGAACATTTAGGAAGTCATCTTTCCACATCGTCTTCAAACATTTTTCAATTTTTTCAGCCTTATTCTTTGTCACCCCAACAACGATCATAACTTCAATAGTATATGGTTCTTCAACATGTAGCATGACATCCATAATCTTACAGAAAAATAAAAAACATCTAAAGTTTAGAAAACCAATACTTAAATATGTGCTACACTTGACCAAAAAAAAGAGGAAGAGATGTACTATATTAATAAAAAGAAACTAACCTCATGAGCCTCAACAAAACCGACTTTCTCTGATAAATATGTGAACATTCTGCAAGATTCTTCCTTACATCTTTCGGTAACTACTGCTTTTACCTTATATGTTTAAGTAATAATTGATTTAAAATCTGCCGAAAAAATATATATGTAAGTTTGAATATAAAAAAAAACAGTTGACTATACAGTGTATGGAGTTCTTGTACTATTTAGGTCGACAACATTCTGTTTTCAAAAAAGGATAATTTAAGTCGACATATGAATCCGTCAAAATTAATCTGATAGTTTACATCAGATTGTTCGTTGACTTGAAAGGGAAACCTGATTGGTTCCTCTGAAGTTGTTGCTTTGAGAACAACATCTTTGCTGTGTTAACCATACTGGTTTTTGATCTAAACAGGGTCATAGATAGAACATTTGGGATCTTGCTATCAACTGCGTTTAAGATCAGATACAAGGAGGCACTAACAAAAGTATACACAGCAGCTCACATAACAGCTTCTAAGTACTTGTCATTTTTAACAAAAGAAGAAACAAACTGTAAGCCTTACTTGCTTTTAACCATCTCAACTCAGGCTTGTTCAAAAATACTAACAATTCTTTTGTTTTGTTTCTGTGAACTTTTTAAGTGTATGAAGCAGCTCACTCGTCGATGACAGCCTTCAAGAACTGGAGAACAGGTGGGCCAAGATTACAAAGAGCTTCAATACTAGGAAGAAAACGCAAAGATTCTAGTTAAGCTCCCTAAACTCTTTTATTACCATATCATTATAATCATTGTCCAATAGAGTGATAGTGTTAAACATGTCAAAATAATGTAACAGCCAACAGAAAATTTTATTATTTGCTTATCTGGTGAAAGTAATACATATGGAATTGAGGATATGGTTGAATCAAACAGCAAATCCTATTCTCATTATTTTGACTCAAAATCAAGATCCAAATGGTCTCATTGCTTGTTTGTAATTGTATATCAACAATATATTTTAACTCTCTAAATTGATCGATTATCTCAGAATTATATTCAATTCTTCTCTTTTTTGGGTCAAAATTATACTATTGAGCTAAATATGCTGTCATTAGTGGATTCTGATATTATATGTCCATTATTTGGTTATTACTGGAATCATTGTTTTGGAAGTTAATCCACATTTCCCCTTCAATTCATGGAATCTTTATGTTCTGCTTCGTTTAAAGTTTTTTAATGTTCTTATGAAAAGAATTAAGTGTAAGAACACCAAATCCACAATAACAATAAAACGAAAAGATAAAAGGGCTCATATCAAGTGTACAAATGGGAAGGACCGTCATCGAGGGAAAGGGATGAAAGAAAGAACCCTAAATCAAAAAAGGGAAAAAAGTAACATTTATCAAAAATGTATTTCTCCTTCGATTTCGATTTGTGTTCTTTTCTCCATCCCATAAGAGTTTTGTTCATACTCCCCACTCAATCCTCTCTCTTTATAATCATCGCCCACAAATATTGGAAATACTAGTCGATTCATGAAAAAAAAAAATTCGAGATCGATTATACACGAAAGCAATTACAGAAGAAATTCAGACAGAATTAATCAGAACAAAGATGAAAGAAGGAGACGGCGACTTAAGCATATAAATATATGATGGGTTTAGGGTTTTATTATCAGCCCACTCTTGATGGGCTTAGTCCAGATAATTTGACATTGAGATGGCCCAATCAAATCAAGACGGGTTTAGTTCCATCCAGACTCTGGATAAGGCTATTCCATCACCCAAACATAAGGCTTCTCTTCTGAAAAGTTCGTTCATCGTCTCTGTCTCGTTACTTGCTGAAGTTTTTTCTTTTCTGAATTTCGGAGGGTGGTTTGATCGGGAACTTCAAATGTTCAATCAGTTTGGTTCTACGGCGGAGACTCTGAGCAAAGCTTCAGCTGTGGTGCTCCGGATCGGAACCGATGCTCATCTATATGACGATCCGGAGGACGTCAACATTGCTCCACTTCTCGATAGCAAGTTCGAATCAGAGAAATGTGAAGCTCTTAAGCGTCTCCTTGCTCTTATAGCTCAGGGCTTTGATGTCTCCAATTTCTTCCCTCAGGTGTTTTGCATATTTGGTTTGATCCATTTGATAAATTTGTATTCCATATCGGTTTGTACTGAACCTGTGGGATCTAGTAGATTGTATCAATTTTAAAACATGTTTTTGGACGAATTTTAATGGCAGGTAGTTAAGAATGTAGCATCACAGTCATCGGAGGTGAAAAAGCTGGTTTACTTGTATTTGCTACATTATGCTGAAAAGTATGTGAAACCAAATTGGCGATTTTTGCATCTATGTGTTTCAAATGTTAGCTTGTGACTACTTTTTTTGTGTATTTATTTACATTATTGGCTTACATTGGTTATGTAGGCGTCCAAATGAAGCATTACTATCGATCAACTATTTTCAGAAGGACTTGGGGGATCCAAATCCATTGGTTAGAGCTTGGGCACTTCGTACAATGGCGGGGATTCGTTTACATGTAATTGCACCTCTTGCACTTGCAGCTGTGGGTAAATGTGCTAGGGATCCAGCGGTTTATGTCCGGAAATGTGCTGCAAATGCTCTTCCTAAGTTGCATGACTTGCGGTTGGAAGAGCATGCTTCTGCAATTGAAGAGGTTTTTCTTATCACTCTTGCTTAGTTTTTTATAACTCATGTGCCCTGTTGGTAGGCATTAGGATTGGAGTCTCTTGTCAAGTTTCTCTTTATGCATTATTATTGTTGAAGTGAGGGTCGGTTTTATGTTTCAGTGTCATTGGGTTTAGAAATTTTAATGGCGAGTGGTGATTTGTCATTGAGTACAATTGACCTTGTTGCAGCTAGTTGGGATACTGTTGAATGACCACTCTCCAGGAGTAGTTGGTGCAGCGGCAGCAGCATTCACCTCCATCTGCCCAAATAACTTCAATCTGATCAGAAGGAACTATAAGAAGTTGTGCCAGATCCTACCTGACGTTGAGGAGTGGGGTCAGATATTACTAATAGGAACTCTTTTGCGCTACGTGGTTGCAAGGCATGGACTTGTACGGGAATCTTTGATGTTGTCTATACATGGTTTGGATAATAATGGGTTCTGTGAGAAGGATGACCTGCTCAGAGATCTTATATTGGATAAAGGAGATGGTGGTAATAGTGATTCAGTTGACTCTGATCTGGTCAGAGTTGTTTCTAAATGTTACATTGAAGGTCCAGATGAGTACCTGTCACGATCTAGTTTTCCCGATACAGTGTCATCTGCGTTTGATAGCAAAGAGACCACATCTATTTCACATAATGAAGATGTGAAGATTCTGCTTCAGTGTACATCCCCATTGTTATGGAGTAATAATAGTGCAGTTGTACTAGCAGCAGCTGGCGTTCAATGGATAATGGCGCCTCTGGAAGATGTTAAAAAGATTGTTAAACCGCTCCTGTTCTTGCTTAGGTCATCCACTGCGTCCAAATATGTGGTATCATTCTTTAATTTTCCTGCCAATGTGCAGCTGGCTTTTCCATTCCACACTCCACATACATCTGTGTAGTTTTGTTGAAAACTGCTCTGAGCATTATTTATTCATATTTTTGGCAGGTCCTCTGCAATATTCTAGTTTTCGCCAAAGCGGTCCCTTCTCTCTTTGCTCCACATTTCGAAAATTTCTTTATTTATTCCTCAGATGCCTATCAAGTTAAAGCACATAAGCTGGAGATGCTTTCTCTCATTGCTACCACTTCATCTATCTCGTCAATTTTAAGAGAGTTTGAGGTTATACTCTATCCTTAATCAATTATAGAACACTTTTTGTTTATTCTGGAAAGTTTGTGCGATCATTTGACTTTCTAGTATAATAAATACACACTTCTTAAGGGATACAGTAGTTTCCTAGCAAAAATCATGATGTGTGTGACTGAATTTTTAAACTGGGAACTTTTTCCAGGATTATATCAAAGATCCAGACAGGAGATTTGCAGCTGATACAGTTGCAGCAATTGGTTTATGCGCAAAAAGACTGCCGACAATTCCAACTACATGTCTTGATGGATTGTTAGCACTAGTTAGACAAGGTCTGTTATATGTCATTTCAATCGCATTCATTGGTTAAACTATTTGGCTTTTAAGTTGAAGTAGCCCTCACAATATTGCAGAGTCTTTTGCTAGCGATCTCAAGTCAATGGATGGAGAAGCTGGAGTGTTGGTACAAGCCGTGATGTCAATGCAGACTATCATAGAGCGAGATCCACTTAGTCATGAGAAAGTACACACATCTCATTTACTGATTGAGCATCTTTATGATACCATTTTCAAAACACATGCTTAGAAGCTCCTGCAATGATCTCAAATATATTGTTGACTCTTTTGTACATTATTTTAAATGATCTACTAATTTCTTTCTATTTTTGTTTTGGTTGTCTGAAGGTGATAATTCAGCTGTTTCGTAGTCTTGATTCAATCAAGGTACCTTCTGCTCGTGCAACTATTATTTGGATGGTAGGGGTCTACTGCTCTTTGGGTCATATCATTCCGAGGATGCTGACCACAATAACCAAGTACCTTGCATGGAGCTTTAAATCAGAGGCATCAGAGACAAAACTACAGATTCTTAATACTACTGCTAAGGTATAGCTAGGAGACAAGTATTATATCTGTTCAATAACCCCTTTGAATGAAAAGCTATTTGATTCAATGAGAAAGGACATCTACATTTGTGCTATTTGAACAATTGAATATATTTTTTTCTTTCTAAAAAAAATTAGTTCTATTTCTGAACTAATAGTATAAGATTTTTCAGTGGCTATTCTACAAAAACTAGCTCGTGCTGATGTGTAGTTTTACTATAGCACGTCTCACTATAGTTCTCAAAAGAATTGGTCTAGTAAATTTATATTACCTTCATAATTGCAGGTTCTAATTAGTGTGGAGGTTGACGACTTTCAGATGTTGAAAAGGATTGTGGTTTATGTGCTTGAATTGGGAGAATGTGACTTAAGCTATGATGTTCGTGATCGAACTCGCTTCCTCAAGAAACTGCTGTCATGCAAATTAGCTTGTCATGAGCCAGCAGATGACAGTGTTGCATCACAAGAAAAAAATTCTGCGCATGTTGTGGAACATGTCTTTGGAAGAAAACTGAAACCTTTTTCACCTTCTGCCCTGCACGATCGTTTCTATCTTCCTGGATCTCTGTCACAAATAGTTCTTCATGCAGCCCCTGGATACGAACCTCTTCCAAAGCCATGTAGCTTTGTGTTTGAAGAACAGGACCAGCTGTCAGCTCTCGATAGTCAAAGAGATGCCACAGCTGATTTAGATGGTTCTCAAGAATCCTCTGAAACAGGGGATGAGGATGGCTCTTCTGATTGTGACTCTGAATCTTCTATTGGGTCAGAATTCAGCAGTAATGGGGATGAAAGAATGATATCCAATGATGCCAACGATCCAGCTGCTCCCTTAATTCAAATTTCAGAAATTTCTGTTTCCACTGACCAGGAAGAGCTAAGGTCTAAAAGGGCCCTGGATTTATGGTTAGACGAGCAGCCTAGTACATCAAGTCAAACATCATCTGCATTAAATAGTAATCAGAGCTCTTATGCGAAGATATCCATTGGTGATATAGGAAGCCGAGTGAAGCCTAAAAGCTATAGTCTATTAGAACCTGGAAATGGCAATGGCTTGAAGGTAGACTATGGCTTTTTGTCTGAAGTCGCTACTGTATCCCCATTACATGTATGCGTTGAAGTTCTGTTTGAGAACAGTTCTGAGGAACCTATCGTTGAGGTGAATTTGGAGGATGAAGAAGCAATGAAAGTATCAGACTCTTCTGAACAGACTTTGGTAGGAAAAGCAAAGTGAGTTTTAAATTCCTTTATTCCCGATTGATTTAGAAAACCTGCTTTTTGCCTAATCTATTAATTGCTTAGGCCTAACTACATGTTACATTTCACAAGTTCTCATCCTGAATCCATCGAGGAATTGGTTTTGGTAGAAAACCATTATCTTTAATATTTTAAATGATCTCATTTCCTTGTTTTGAAAACCATACAGTGCATCTTACAACAATGTGCCAACAATAATTCCAATGGAGGAAATTAGCTGCCTTGAACCACGTCAAAGCGCAAAGAGGCTTATCCAGGTTCGGTTTCATCACCACCTGCTTCCCATGAGGTTAACCTTACATTACAATGGAAAGAAGGTTCCTGTCAAGTTACGACCTGATCTTGGATACCTTGTGAAACCATTTTCGATGAGCATCGAGGAATTCTTAGCCACAGAATCTCGGTTACCTGGAATGTTTGAGTATAGTCGAAGGTTACCTGCTTTCTCTACTTAAATTTGAGGTTGATATCATTATAAGAAAGTTCAACGTGCTCATTTACCTTAACCCGGGTTCTTTTCACTTTTGGTAGGTGTAGTTTTACAGATCATGTTAAAGATTCGAGAATGGAGAATGGGAAAGACAAATTTCTTAGTATCTGCGAGAGCATAACACTAAAGGTGCTTAGCAACTCAAATCTACACCTTGTGTCTGTGGATTTACCAGTTGCAAACACACTCGAAGTTGCGACTGGGCTGCGATTGAGATTCAGCAGCAAAATCTTGAGCAGTGAGATCCCTCTTTTGATTACCATCACAGTCGAAGGCAAATGCACCGAAGTTCTGAAATTAACAGTCAAGATCAATTGCGAAGAAACTGTTTTTGGTTTAAACTTGTTGAATAGGATGGCTAATTTTCTTGTTGAGCCGTCTTCTTCAACAACCAGTTGATCACAGCAAAATTGAGGTTTTTTTGTATGTCACTATTTGTACTACCAAACCCTTTTTGTTTATAACATTTGTTTCTACATTTATGTATTATTTGATAATAAATACAATGAGATTTCATACAGATGTACGTACTAAGTTTGATATTCCCCACAACCAACAAATCATTATACAATTTTAATTAAATGTTTTTTTCAAACTTATGAATCGCTTGACACTAAAGTTAAAACAAGAAAAATAGAAATATTCATCAACTTTTAGTAGAGCGAAACTAATCACACTTTGCTATGCTTCCATCCTCCAAATTCTTCTGCGTCCATTCCCCTATCTTGCTAAAAATTCCCAATAAAAATGAAAACAATGAGTTTCAGTCAAATGTGGTAAATAAATTTATGTTAGACAAAAGAAAGAAGAAAAACGAGAAGAGAAGCCAACCAGAAGAGAGTAAGAAACACCGATGAAAAGCTCGCCGACAAAGGTGAGATCGGAGTCAACAACGTTGTACTTGGTCGGCCTTAGCTCTGCCATTCCCTTTTCGACTCCCATTTCCAATAGCTCTTTCACATGCACCCTATTTTTTCATTTTAATCATTATTTATAGGTACAATCATATTATGTATATATCTAGTCTTATCATCATATTTTGATATACGTACGTGGCTTCGCCGATGAGATCGTCTGAGGAGAAAGTATCATGGTCCATGACTTTAACGATGAGTTTGTAACCGGCGCCGGAGCCAGGAAACTCTGCTCTCCATTTCAGTTTATCGTTCCATGTCGGATTTCTACCTCCATCTTTTCCATTTCAAATCACACAAATTTCAATCAAAATCTTACTCATTTATATCATATAGTTTTCACACCTAACTCCACTTTTTTAATTAGTTAGTTAAATATCGAAGTTTGGTACATTGATGATTAGTTAAAAATGAGGTTGGCCAGACAATCTCACACTAAATGAGATGACTACTTTCAGAAGAAAGCTCCATCCATACACAATTTTTTCAAGATTTAAACCAAACAACAAAATAAAACTTACAAGCTACCACAAAATGTCTCATATATAAAGTGTAATGACGATTATTAACATACTAATAAAATAACAGAAACACTTGTGAGAGTTGACATGAACAAATTTTGCCGAATAATCATGAAACACTAATATGCTAGTTTTGTAGATAAGTTTTTTTTTCTAATATATTTTTTCAAGTTATATATTTACCACGTGCATCATCGTAAACGTAAAAACTTACGAATTTCATGAATGATAAAACATAATGAAATCATGTTTTCCAAAACAGTGAAACACGAATAATTGCTATAGCATTCATTTTAGGAATAACAATATAAAAATAGTGTATACCCAAGCTAGCATGTAAAATGTTATGAGGACAGTTAAAACAACTATGGATGCAGCAACCACAGTTTTCAGGAATTAGAGCTTTATATCCAATGGTACTTGAGACTTAGTTTTAACATTTAATGGTTGTTGACTAGTTTGTTGGGATAATTATTTTACAACCCATCAACTCTCACTACCATGTGGGCGTTTTATTTATAAGATTAGAAATGAGATTGGAGAAATAGTCTGCCGCATAATACGAAAAAGTCAAACTGAAAAAAAAAAATTAAAGCTAACAGAGACTCGAAAATATGGACAAGGAAAATTAGTAAGTTAAATTATAAATTACCTTTAGCAACGCTACTTTTTCGGGTTTGCCCTTTGTATTGGATCTCAACATATGGATCTAGCTTACCTAAAATCATACAAAACAAAACAAAAAGTAAGTAAATAACGAAAAAAGGTTTCAAGAATTCAGAGAGTACCGAATCTGATAGAATAGTAGACTAGATTACCAAGAAAATCAGAACGCTTGAGACCTTTGCCACTGATCAGATTTACCTCAAGAATCCCCACAGCCATCTCTCAAGAGTTTTTTTTTCAAGTTTTGAATTAGTATTTCTTAAAAAGGAAGAAGAATAAACGATTGAAGAATTTTATCAAAAGAAATAAAGAGAAAGAAGAAACGATGAAGTGGGGATGTGTGTGAGAGAGGAGGCTTTAAATACACAAGCAAGATTTACTTTTCTTCTTTATTTTTCCTATTTCAAACACCAACCCGCGTCGTAGTTCCAAGACTTGATCAACCCAAACCATTCTGTAAATGAGACAAAGCCCGTGTTTTTGGTCTGGTCAACTAAACTAAATGACTATCTTACCCTTGGTTTAGGGAAAGACGATTGGCTCCTTGAAATTGTATATGAACCAACCAAAGGTGCCAAGAAAACCAAAGTCTCTCTTGATGATACTTTTGTCCAAAATAAACCGACACATCATATGGCTTCTTCTAGATGGAATCTTTTATTCTATTCTTCTCAGAAATTCTTAGACCTGAGTTTCATATGGAATTTGAAAAGGCTGCTAAAAAATAAAATAAAAATTGTTGTTGTCGATCTTGACCATACTAGAGAAGATCGACTTGGTAACTCGTTTAATGTTTCTCAAATCAAAAGCTTAACCAATCTTCAAACAATATTCAAACTAAGACCCATTAACCGAGAACGAATTCAAGTAACATCACATCACCAAATTATCTTTGACAAGCCAGAGTAAGAAGAAGAAGTTGAAGAAGAAGATGATGACCTAATGAGCATCTCCAGGAGATTTCATACAGATGCACGTACTCAATTTGATATTCCCCACAACCAACAAATCATTATACAATTTTAATTAAATGTTTTTTTCAAACTTATGAATAGCTTGACACTAAAGTTAAAACAAGAAAAATAGAATAGAGCGAAACTAATCAAATTTGGCTATGCTTCCATCCTCCAAACTCTTCTGCGTCCATTTTCTTATCTTGCTGAAAATTCCCAATAAAAATGAAAACAAAGAGTTTTAATCAATTGGTAAATAAAATTTGTGTAAGATTAAAGAAAGAAGAAAAACGAGAAGAGAAACTAACCAGAAGAGAGTAAGAAACGCCGATGAAAAGCTCGCCGACAAAGGTGAGATCGGAGTCAACAACGTTGTACTTGGTCGGCCTTAGCTCCGCCTTTCCCTTTTCCACTCCCATTTCCAATAGCTCTTTCACATGCACCCTATTTGTTTTCATTTTTATCATTATTTATACGTCTAATATATTAATTTTCGACTTCAATCATATATATATATTTTGTTCTTATATATCATGATATGATGATATACGTACGTGGCTTCGCCGATGTGATCGTCGGAGGAGAAAGTATCATGGTCCATGACTTTGACGATGAGTTTGTAATCGGCGCCGGAGCCAGGAAACTCTGCTCTCCATTTCATTTTATCATTCCATGTCGGGTTTCTACCTCCATCTTTTTCCATTTAAAGTCATACAAAATTTCAATCAAAATCTCACAAAATTTTGTATCATATAGTTTTCACACCTAACCCCGCATTTTAAAAGGAAATTAAATTATTATTCTTATAGTAAACTGTATATTTTTTGGTGAGCAAGTTAATAATGAAGTTTGGTGTACTGATGATTAGTTAAAAATGAGGTTGGCCACACAATCTCACACTAAATGAGATTAATACTTTCAGAATAAAGCTCCATCCATACATAACATATTTTCAAGATTTAAACCAAACAACAAAATAAAACTTACAAGCTACCACAAAATTCTCATATATAAATAGTGGAAGAACATTGTAAACCTACTAATAAAACAGCGGAAACACTTGTGAGAGTGAATATGAACAAATTTTTGCCGAATAATCATGAAACACTTATAAGCTAGTTTTTGTAGATAAATAAATGTTTTTCTAATATACATTTTCAAGTTATACATTTAACACGTGCATCATCATAACGTAAAAACTTGATGAATGATAAAACATAATGGAATCATGTACTAATTATAATTCGGTTTAGGAATGGCTATATAAAAATAGTGTTTACCAAAGCTAGCATTGGTTTGTAAAAATATCTAATGGTATTTGAGACTTAGTTTTGACATTTAATGGTTACTGACTAGTTGTTGGGATAATTATTCAACTATCACCAGCATGTGGGCGTTTTTTATTTAGAAGATTAGAAATGAGACTGGAGAAATAGTCTGCTGCATAATACGAACTAAAAAAACCGAATTAAAGCTGACAGAGATTCGGAAATAATTATGGACAAGGAAATTACCTTTAGCAACGCTACTTTTTCGGGTTTGTCCTTTGTATTGGATCTCAACATATGGATCTATCTTACCTAAAATTATACCAAACATAACAAAAAAGTAAGTAAATAATTAAAAAAGATTTCAAGAATTCAGAGAGTACAGAATCTGATAGAATAGTAGAGATTATTATTACCAAAAAAATCAGAACGCTTGAGACCTTTGCCACTGATCAGATTAACTCAAGAATTCCCACAGCCATCTCTCAAGAGTTTTTTTTTCTTTTTTTCTTTCAAGTTTTGAATTCGTATTTCTTGAAAAGGAAGAAGAATAAACAATAGATGAGTTTGTTTTATCAAAAGAAATAAAGAGAAAGAAGAAACGATGAAGTGGAGATGTGTGTGAGAGAGGAGGCTTTAAATACACAAGCAAGATTTACTTTTCTTCTTTATTTTTCCTATTTCAAACACCAACCCGCGTCGTGGTTCCAAGACTTGATCAACCCAAACCATTATGTATATGAGACAAAACCTATGTTTTTGGTCTGGTCAACTAAACTTAAATGACTATCTTACCCCTTGTCGCTTTATGGAAAGACGATTGGTTTCTTGAAATTGTATACGAACCAACCAAAGTCTCTCTTGATGATACTTTGGTCCAAAATAGACCGAAAGAAACATCATATGGCTTCTTTTAGATGGAATCTTTTATTCTCTTCTTCTCAGAAATTCTTAAGACCTGACTTTCATATGGGATTTGAAAAGGCTGCTAAAAGAAAAAAATTTCTTGTTGTCGATCTTGACCATACTAGAGAAGACTTGGTAACTCGCTCAACGTTTCTCAAATCAAAAGCTTTAACCATTCTTCATACAATATTCAAACTAAGACTCATTAACCGAGAACGAATTCAAGTAACATCACATCACAAAATTACCTTTGACAAGCCAGAGTAATGAGTTTTCCGAGACACAGAGACCACTACTAGAGAAACAAAGACACAATAGAGAGTTGCACAAAGTTTGGTCTGAGAGAGAACGAGAGGCTTTTTTCATCTTGGAGATGCTTCAACAGACCTGGACCTGGATCCAGATGGCGACCTTGAAACGGCTCTACCACCACCACCACGCCTTTCCTCTGCTTCATAGCCCGGTTTTCTATAAAGACCAATCAATACCCAAACAGACAAAATAAGATACAATCCTCAGGGGCCAAGAAAATAAGACACAATGTCTCACTTACTCTCTAATCTCATTGTCTCCATTTCTGTCCCGGTCTGCAGCAGCAGCACCTTCATAGCCAGGGGAATAAGACCTACGACTGTATTTTCCATCTTCTTCTCCACGAGGAGGACCTCTTGGCGGTGATCGTGGTGGACGTTCCTCTTGTCTTCTCCTTGGAGATGCTGAATAGTCTGCTCCTCTTCGTCTTGGTGCAGGAGAGTAAGACCTGTAGCACCAACCATTATGTAAATCATACATACATCTTGTTGACTTGACAATGATGGAAAGGTAAAGGGTGATGAAGTGTGTTACCTTGATCGGTATCTGCTTCTAGAGTCCGATGGACGACGTGGAGAGCGTGATCGAGAGATTGAACGTGATCGAGACCGCCCTGAGAACAAACAATCATAGACATAGTCAAGCTATGTATACAAACAAGTGCGCCACAATCTAGCTGTGCTCATATATGTTGAAAATTATGCTGGTGAAGCACATAGTCAAGAAGAATAATCACATACCATGAGAACGACCTCGAGAGCCTGAAGGTTCCCTGAAAAATTGAGAAAATTCTTCGATTATTGCTTTCTCAACTTCTTAGTATAAAATGATTAAGAACTTACAGAGCATTAGTGAAGAAAAGTGATCAGATTGGTAACTTCTAAAGCAAACAGAATATGGAAGCTTACCTACTACGAGTCCTAGTCTTCACACGCATCTCTTCAGGCCTTTTCCTAGACTCTGAAGCAACAACCACAGTTATCTCTCTCCCAGCAAAGATCCTCCTGTTCATGCTTCTTTGAGCCTCCCCAGCATCATAGCCATCAACAAACTCCACAAAAGCAAACCCACGCGGTTGCCTGCATCATTCATAAGAAGCTTATCATTCCAAGTTGTTGATGGTTGATAGCACAACATAACATTACAAAAATCTAGAATTACCAGCAAAATCAGCCTACACTCAACCATTAAACTGTATACCTTTCTCAAACAGTCTAAAACGTCAGCTTCAGAGAACTTCTAAGTAAACATCAGCTTCAGAGAACTTCTAAGAAAAGCAGAGTTGTACTAACGCAAATATGTCTAGTAGCTGATATTTTCTTAACAGTTCACAGCAACTCAAAAAGAGGCAAGAGATCTTGTAAAAGTAAGTAGCACTTGATCCCAAACTTCAAGTCGCCTTCTCCAACAAACTTGTATAGTTTTGAGTAATTTATTGTATAGCTTCATAAGGAACATTCTTCACTTATTACTGCTTCCATAGAACATTCTTCACATACTAGTTGCTTCCAAACAAAAACATTCTTGACTTTCTACTTGCTTCGAAACAAAACATTCTTCACATATTACTTGCTTCCAAAACAAAACATTCTTGATATGAAATGACCCTTAATATCCTTTTTGACCAATAAGTTATGCATATATTTATCACGAGGGCTTCATCAAATGTGGGGCTTGGTCTTGTTTTAACTTCAAGCCAACATACCCCCTGGGAAATGAGTCCAACATTTAATTTACTAAGGAAAAAGGCAAACCGGAAGCAGAATGCTCTGAAAAATGTAAAACTAAGCCAAAAGGGTCTCTTCTCACCTCTAGAACTTAGGTCGATCAAAAAGTGGAGTAAGCAACAATAGAAAAGAAGAAGTTAAACGAAAGAGCTTTCGCCAAATTAGGGACTAATATGTAATCTGTATTCTTTCTCAATTTGTTGAAAATGAAACAGTAAAGAGTTTGACAACATTTCAATATAAAAAACGAAGTAAAAATGACTCTAATCGTCCAGCACAAACCAAATTCTAGGGATTAAAAATCACTAATAGAGAATCATATCCTAACCAGGACATAACTAGTCTATCTATAAAGATAAACCAATCATCAAATTCAAGACACGTAATCATTTGCACCACAGAATCAGTAAAATTTCAATACATAGAGAAAGGAACAAGACTCACCCTGAGTAATAGTCTCTTGGGATATAAACATCCCTCACAGGTCCAAACCTCTCAAAGGGCACACGAAGCTCCTCTGGTCTGCAAAATCAAACCAAGTAATCATCAATCTTTTAAAAGAGATAACTAAAAAGTCAAAATTTAAAACCAAAGAAAAGAGATTTTTAACCTGCAATCAAGAGGAATGTTTCGAACCAAGAGACTTCCATGACTGGATCCTTTACGTCCTCCACCATATCCACGTCTAGAAGGAGGAGGAGGAGGACTTCTTCCTCTACCTCCATATCCTCTCCTCGGAGGGCTGTAATAAGGCGGACTGTATCTCCTCATCGCTATGTATACTCAACCCCCAGAGACACACCATTTCAACGTCAGATCCTCAAATTAATCAAACAAAACTTGTTTCGTGCAAGGAGAGTAAGAAATTAAGGTTTACAATCGGAAGATCAGGAATTTACCTGCGACGGATCAGTTGATAAGCAGAGAAGCTTTTCAAGACAGATCTGAAGTGAACCCTTCGCTCCTGAGAGAGAGGATGACAAGCATTAGGGCTTCGAATGGATATGCAGCGGACAAAAGTAAAAAATAAATAATAAAACAAGTATTTGACCCCAAGAAAGAATAATAAAACAAGTCCGCTGCAATAATTAAATTTTAAAAAAAAAACATACAATGAAAAGTTATTTAAATAAGTTTGTTTAGCTATATGAATCAAATAATTAAAAAAATTATATTGCAATTTTATCCCAGCCGAATATATTTTCATTTTCGCATCTCCACTCGTTAAAATTCTTGTCATTCTTTGTCTCTTTGCATTTTCTAACAATATTATTTAACTCAGTTCTTCTATCATCAACTCTCGATTATTTATTCATATCTCATGCTCTATACTCGAAGATGTTTAGTTTTAGTAGTTTTTTTCTTCTCAGTCGTTGGATTCGCATCCGCATCATCTTCTATCTCTAGCAAAACCCCGTCGACTCCCTCCATCATAGTGGATTTTCTCCTCTTGTTTCTCTTTTTGTTGTGACTTCTTCTCTTTCATATATTTCCTTCACCTTTCATGTTCAAAAAGGTGTTGTTTAATCATTTAGTTAACCAAGAATATCATACATTTTTCAAACTAATTTATTATCTTATGCAATTATATGTAATTGTTGATAAATCAGACAAAACTGTTTAACCGTCAGTCTTGAATCTTATTTTAGTACTCCTAACATTTCACATATGAGATCATCTACTAAAATTTATTTAATATTTAACCAATTAAAATAATAAATCAGATTGAATTATACTAAATTAATTTTGTTCATTTCAAATAAATATTTAGAAACGTGATTTTCTTGGGAGTTTATATAATAGATAAATATAAATTTGAAAATAAGTGTGTACATTTTATTGAAATAATAAAATTTTCTTTTTCAATATTGGAAAACAAAAGTAACATTTTTATAGGTGTCGTAATCATAATATTTAATATATACAGAAAAATATGAAATAAAAATAACTATTTTATTATTAATTTTTTATTTTTTATTAGTTTTCTTTTTCGATTTAGAAAACAAAATTAACATAAAAATTTTACATATGTCACAATCTAAACAATCAGCCGACACGTGCTATGATCCTGTTAATTATAATTTTGACACGTATCGAGCTCGAGTGAGAGCAATCAAGATTTACATAATAAGATATATATATTATTTTTACACATTAAAACGTATAATAAATTAAAATATACAAATATATCAGTGATAATAATTGACTAAAAATCATTGGAGCTTAAATAATATAAATTCTAAAACTCTAAATTTGAAAAAAAAAATTTAAACTTTATTAAGATAATAAAATACAATATATATTAGAAAAATAGAAAGCAAAAATTTATCTATTTTTTGTTAGTTTTTCTTTTCTATTATAAAAAATAAAATAACATAATATGTTTTACACGTGTCAAAATCACATCGAATCATCATTATTTTTATTCAAATAATAAAAAAACATTTAATAAAAAAAAACATTCAGATACACAAAGGCCAAAAGCCAAGGGTTAGGACTCACCTTTGTTTATGATCTCTGTCAAAGTAGATATAACTTCAAGATGCAAGAAATCTAGAACCTTTTTGCACTGTATAAAAAAAGTATAAGACTGGGCCAACTAAACCAATCAGTGAAAAGATTGAGTAAAAGAAACCAGAAGTAACCTTATCCCCAAGTTTTTCACCTATTGAAGCACATGCTGCATTACGTTAATAAGCATAACGATATTTTTTAGGGATTCTTCATTTGGAAGAATGCCTAAATAGCCAAAGCATACAACAACAACAACAACAACAAAAAAATTTCATCATTTCTATTGCTAATAAAGAAGTTGAAAGAGAATTTCAGGTACTTACCAAGACCGAAGGCTTGCACACAGTTGCGCTTAGTCCATAGCTTCAAATTTGCCTCGAACCTCTTTGTTGGTAGCTTATTGTATATTAATATATAATATTATTTTATGTTGTAAATGCCTAGATCGTCTAAAATTAGTTAGACTTCGATATAATGTTGTAAGATGTTAGGCGTTTAACACCAACCGCTTAGCGTCTAAAGTGTTATTAAACATTACAGTTAGTTCATAGTTATGAATATTTAATGTTCTAAGTTTGTGCTTTTTTTTTATTTGTAGAAATTTTAGAAAAATAATCTTTGAAGAAGATATAGATTATTACTTTATAATGGTTTTAAAATGTTCCAGTAAGATCAAACATATAGTTAAATATTTCTTATATTTTTGTACTATTTCAAAATATACCAAAAAGAACAAATGTGTAGTTTAATAGTTGGAAGAAATAGAAAATTAAACATAATTAAAGGAAAATGGAGAACGGCTAGCAAAACAGAGAATATTATAGCTAATGAGATTGTGAACTTAGGCTATTATATACTTTTTTATTAATATTATCTTACCCTTACATAAATTTTGTGGATAACTGTCTCTTCAGAAATTGGTTGATGTGTACTTCGTTGAGTGTCTTCCCCTAGTACAAACTCATGTTTTCCGTTTGGATCAGATTGATAAATGATCACCTGACTATGTCGAGAACTTTGTTCTTTGTATTAGCTTTCAAAGGTAAAGCAACATAAGCCCAATATGATAGAGACAAGGCCCATTATCTGTTTTTTTTTTCCAAAGATTCACCGATCCAAAAATTCTTTGGAAACACCAAGTACATAAAACAGAAACTAATTTATAAAGGGGACCATTCATAATTTTCATAGCTAATCTCGGTGTCAATTATTGTATTTACACATATCGATAATTATTACTCTTCGTGACAAATTCTCGTTCTAAATTTGATTTCAAAATCTTGAGAATCTTAAATTGGATTACGAGCAAAATTAGTCATTCATTAATATGCATATTCAGAACATAAATTTATTTTTGAAAATAATGCTTGTCGTTTTGTATTAGCTTGATACTATTGAGAACAGAGTATTTTATTAATTTATAAAGAGTATCTTTTTTTTAAATCGTGACGTAGCCACCGAACATTTAACTATATGTTGAATGGTCGTTGATGTTAATCCAACCTCCGATCCATTTTGGCTTACTGTACGTAAAATTTTGATATTAATTTGGTTAGTAACAATAATGTTCATGGAATTTGATACTTTTGTTGCATTATGTGTTTGTTATACCATTCTATCTATTCTTATTAGTTATAATTTAATCATCAACTAAACTGGTTAAATTCATATTCACTAAACATATCAATTTGACAGAAAATTAAATAATAATTAAAAAAAAACCTCCAAATCAATATTTCAGGAGCATAACTATAACCAGAGAGTGTTACAAAATCACTTCACACAATATTACAAAACACGAGACATGAAGACCTAAACAGTAACCCCACCTCTTTCTCTACCTACTACAAACCAACGGTTCTTTTGTTTAACCCGTTTCTCTGGTACTTGTCTTCGGTTTTCAATCCCACGACTTTCTTGGTATCCTTAACCGGGCCAACGTTGGTAGCTTTAACCAAGCTGTCTTGCAGTTGTACCAAGGCTCGGACTACTTGATCCATGGTGGGACGCGATTTGGGTTCGAACGAGAGGCACTGCACAGCAATGCTTGCCAATCTCACTGCCTCTTCAGGTCTATACTGTGAGTTAAGCCGAGTGTCCACAATTAGTAGAACCTTTCGTCTGCTTGTAAGGTACGGTCGAGCCCAATCCACAAGGTTTTGCTCCTTAGCCGGGCGATGATGGTCCAATGCTTGCCTTCCACATAGTAGTTCTAGAAGAACAACCCCAAAACTGTATACATCGCTCCTAGCATTCAAATGACCTAAAAAAAAAAGAAAAATGAGAAAACGAAACTAAACGCATAACTTGTGACCGTTGCCACGGTCACAAGTTTCATTAGGTAACAATTGATTGTATCATATCTTAAGAGTTTACCTGTAGAGACGTACTCGGGCGCGGCGTACCCGAATGTACCCATGACCCTTGTACTAACATAGCTTAATTCTCCCATTGGACCATCCCTAGCTAACCCAAAGTCTGAAAGCTTTGCGTTGAAATCCTAATGTTTGAAAAACAAAGTCAGTATCTTTATTAACAAGTCAACAAAGTAAGACTTGAGGGTTTTTCAAAAAGAGTTATACCGAATCAAGCAAGATATTAGAAGCCTTGATGTCACGGTATATGACTTTGACAGGATCACTATGAAGAAAAGCGAGTCCTTTAGCTGCATCAAGAGCAACCTTAATCCTTAGAATCCAAGAGAGAGGCTTATACTGCACACCATCTGCTCCAAAAACCAATTCAAACATAAGTATACACAATACTTACAGCAATCTCCTTCTCTCAAAAAGTTTGATTTATGACTCACTTTTGAACAGATGATCCTCAAGACTACCCTTAGGCATAAACTCATAGACAAGAAGCCGTTGTTCATCTTCCAAACAATAACCAATCAGTTTAACTAAATTCGGATGACTTAACCTCCCCAAGTAGTTGATCTCTGTCTGAATTTACCACAACAGATCAGAGTCAGAGCTTACACACACACAAACACATAAAGTGAGACACGAATCAAAAACAGTTTGGAAGTGTACCAGCCATTCTCGGTGACCTTGAAAACCATCAGGGTTAAGACGTTTAACAGCAATTACAAGACCAGTGCTTGATTTGGTTGGAGTGAGAGTGGTCTCATCAATCCAACCTCTAAAGACACAACCAAAGCCACCTTCTCCAACAACAGAGTCCGATCTGAAATTTCTAGTTGCGAGTTTGAGTTCGTTAAAGGTGAATCTTTTAACTGTAGCTGAGCTAAGTATCTCTCCTTCAGTTCTATGAACCGCAGATGAAGATGATTGACAACTCGAGAGGTGAAGGTCATCGAGACCACTACTACTCTTACCTGCACAAAAGCGTTGACCAAAAGTCAAAATTGAGAGTACAAAAAGGGGAAAAACTTTTTTTAACTTTTAGATCACGGGAAGAAAAGATTCTCGCAAATTCCATTCCTTTTCTTTAAACCCTTTATTGATTAACCGAAAAGATAACGAATTTGAAAGATATACACATGAAAGATCCCAAATTTTCCTGGGAAAAAAAAACGCACTAAGAACACGAGAACTGAGGCAAGAACCCATTTGGAGTAGATAACAATGATGAAGAAGCTTGTTGTAGCTCTTTTCTGGCAATAAATTGCTTCTTCAACTGTCAGAGATCAAGCTGAACAATACCGAGAGAAAGAGAGAGAGATGTGAAAAAAAAAATGATACAGTGAAAAAGAGAGAGAGGCGAGAGGATGATGAAAGAAGAAGATGGATGATGATGAGATACTTGAGGCAACCGAAGAAGAAGAAAGGTCTCTTTCAAATATAATAAATTAAAGACAAGTGAATTTTGACCAAAATAAATTTTTTGGGGTTGTAGTCGATGGAACCGAGTTCAAATAAAAATATTACATGATTAATAATTGAATACTCGGTGGGACTTTTCTCATGTATGGTTTATTCATATTTTCAATATAAATAACTAAATATAGCTTAACTTACAAAATTAGCAGTAATGACAAGTTAGATATATAACCAATAACCTTAAGTCTTGCTATATCTGAGCCAGATCAGATGGTGGGTGTCCTTTTGTCGAAAATGTTAGATATTCAGGTAATAAGGTATTTTCGATTTATATGCTTTTTGGGTGTGAAAATGATGAGAGATATTGGGGTTTTTGTATTATTGGTCTGATATAAACGCATACAAAAGCAAGTTTCGACCTTGTAGAGTTTGACAATCTTTCTATAAGTAGGTAAGAAAATAAGATTTTTTTTTTTTAATAACCAACTTATGTATGTTACAATTAACCGGTGGATAAATAAAAGTTTGCACGACAGCACAAGAGTAGGTGAGAAAATTAGGATACGAATTAACCAGTAAATAAAAAATTGTTCAAATTCTATATGAACCAAAGTTACAAAAAATGATAATAGTTTTAGTTTCTGTTATAACTAACTATTGGGTAGACAGTTAGTAAGAGGGTTAAATGTTAAAATGTCAAAAAGCAAAGTGAATCCAGCTTATCTGGCTCTATGTTGGTTGGTTTGTGGTTCTTTCTTGATTAAAAAACTGAAAGTTTATTAAGTAGCTTGCAGTGATTAGAATAATGTGTTTGTCACATTCTAATCCTTTTAGGTATTTTATTTCATTGTCAAACTTACAGTTTTAAAAAATTACAAAGCTTATTTTAGTTATATTAATAAACCAAAAAATACTCCATCGTCGAGTGATGGATGACTTCGTCAAACCTCCCTCTTCAAGGTCCCAATTGTTTGATGCGTTAAGAAACTAAAGTCTAAAGTCAACTAATTAATATAATACTCGAAGATTTTCAATCCTAATATCTTAAATATTTTATTTTCCTTTCCGAAAATTGAAACACTGCGGAATAACTAAAATACAGGAATCTCTGGCAATGTGGGTTGACTTGGATTTGTGGCTGAGTCACAAATTGTGTTTTTACTTTGTATTATTGGGCATTAGTTGGATTTTTGTGGTCAGGTCAAAATCCATATTTACTATTGAGTCCGATATTTTAATAAGATTTTGAACAATTTTTGACATACGGAGCTCTCCTTTTGGACTTCGCCGTCTCCTTTACATTAGTATCACTTTAGCTCCACTGAGCCATGTCCTTTACATTAGTAACACTTTAGAGCATGATTATTGGGAAGTTTTAAAGGAGTTTTTAGGAGAAATTCTTATGATTAAAAATTTATAAACTTTATTGGTAAATGTATTTTAAAAACTTTTCTAAAAATCGGTTTTTAAACAAGAATTTTTAGAGTCAGTTTCTTAATTTTAAAAATTTTTCTACTTTGATTTATACAAAATTTATAATAAAATATTGATAAAAACTCCATAAGACGTTCTTCCAATAATTATGCTCTTAGTTCTACTAAGCTGTTTTACTTATTGCTTTTAAATTATTAATTATTAGTACTAGATTCGTCGTCATATGCATTTTTGGTCTACGACAGACAAAAAATGACGTTCCTAATCATGAGTTTCTCCATGTATTGAAGTTTGAACCAAAAAATAAAAAAAGAGTTTCTCCATGGAATTTCTTTTCCTTTTTTACTTTCTCCATGATATTTTCCTAAATGTTAGACCATTTTCATAACGACAAAAAAAAGTTGAGATGACAAACTAAAATGTCAAAATTGACAAGCTAATAGCCAAAAGAGATTGAAAAGAAAAGAAAAAAAAAGTAATTTCACATTTTTAGTTTCCCATTTCAAGTATTGCATATTTCATTGCGGGTAAAACACTGTGATTTAATGAATTATAACAAAGTAATACCGTTGATAGGGATCATAGGACGTCAGATTTCAGAAGAAATATGTTTTGATCGGTAACTGTGAAATAAGAGTTTAAGTATTGAAGGAACACCAAACACAATTTCACTGGGGTAGATTATAAAAAGGGAGAGATTAGCAAGTTTAACAGTATAAATGGCGAAGAAAATGATTGTTGCATCCTCAAAACAACAAAGTAAGAGAGAAAGACCTCTGCCAAATACAACTGAAGCAAAAAGTATCATTATATCAACTTATTCATTTTCTCGGAGTTGAGACTGATTACAAAAGCAGAGGATTTGAGAACACATTAGGCGCTTTTCTTCACCTCTGCGGCCTTAATGATGTCGATAAACTCAGGCTACAAAACCAAGAAAAAAAAAATCAGATATGGTTTTAATTAAAACTTGAAAAAAAAACGAAGATATCATTACTAGGCATAATACTATGTTACCTTTAGAGCAGCACCACCGACCAAGAAACCATCAACATCGGCCTGACCACCTAGCTCCTTGCAGTTACCACCATTGACGGATCCTGATAATAATTTACATAAGTAACATAAAAAACTTGTGGGACAATTAACAATTTGCATAATAGTGTTACTGTCAAATGATATGGATTAATGTCTACCTCCATAAATGATGCGGGTTGTAGCAGCGACATCAGCACTCACGTTCTTGGCAAGCCATTTTCTCAGTTCATCATGTACCTGTTCATAAACGAAGTAAGTATTGGTTACCTATCAAGTTATGACCATATTGCAAGAATATTAAAGTGCTCATGCTCATTGAGAACAACTTACTTCTTGAGCTTGGGCTGGGCTAGCCACCTTTCCGGTTCCAATGGCCCACACTGGTTCGTAGGCTATGACAACATTTGACCAGTTCGACACTCGATCTGCCATACCAAAAAAAAAAGGATGTCTTCAGCCAACAAAACATTTCTGTGCGGTTTAAAGATACACGCTAAGGGAGTTATAATGAGTAGAATATCATCATAACAGGTCTCAGTGTCAAAGAGAACGAACTAACATAGCAAAAGGACATAAAAGTGTCTGACAAAATACATACCAGCAATAGCTTTAGTCTGGGCAGCCACAACGTCCATGGTTGACCCAGCCTCACGCTGCTCAAGAGTCTCACCAACACAAGCAATAACTTTCAAACCTTGAGAAAGTGCATAGGCTACCTTGTCTCCGACGAACTACAAATGTAGGATTGAGGTCAAAAATCTAAATAATGGCTCTAAAATTCAATTAGTACACCAGATTGTTTTTTAATCATGAAAGGTGGTCACCAACCTCGTTAGATTCATTGAGGATTGCCCTCCTTTCAGAGTGGCCAAGGATGACCCATGGGATATCCAAGTTCACAAGCATCTCCGCACTGCAAACACAAATTACAGAAGACATAAGAGCAGGAAACAATACGCAGCACCATGGAATGAACTACAGACACTACGAAATACAAGCTTTTCTCATATGAAAGCATCAACTGGATAGGTGAATCATTTTACGCCTGATTTACCTATCTCATCATTGGTTACATATTTATCCAAATATGTTCTTATTCAATTGTTTGATGAAACAAGATTTGTTTATAACACAATAATATGCATCTTCAGAACCATATATCTTAACTAGAGCTCATAGAAAATACCAGTGATGAGAATCTCACCTCACTTCACCAGTGAAAGCACCTCCTTTCTTAACCCAGCAGTTTTGTGCCGCAACAAAAAAGTCAGACCTCAATGTGCTCTTAACCAGAGGAAGAAAAACATATGGAGGGCTAACCACAACCTCTGCATTGATAAAATATCCATCAAATTATTGCAAATAACATAAATAGAATACAACCATAACAAATACGCTGAACAGGTAGATGATTAAGAACACTTGAGTAACAGCAAATACTTAATCTATTAAATCATGTTTGCAGTAAAATATGCAATTCATAAACCTCTTCTATAGCCACTATCTTATCCCTAACATTTTCATAGACATGGATACCAAAAATCATATCCTCGTCCAAGTAAATTGGATGCTATACACTTACCTACGACATCCTGTGAAGGTACTTGAGCTTCATTAAGAGTGTTCACAATCTTCTTCACCTCCTCAGCAGTTCCGTTCTACATAGATTAAAAATTCAGAACAAAAACAAAAGCATCTTCTTTCTCCCAAAATTATCCAAATCTTAGCCGCGGAAAAATCAATCCCAGCATGTTAAACACAGATCCTTCAAAGCTGAACACGAACTCAATTCAAAATTGAAAAAAAAAAATTGAGATCCGGCATCGAATCGACAAATCTCAACCATCGGTATTAGGTAAAAAACATCTAATCAATCGAGTCAAACAATAAACAAAATCTTAGTTATTAAGATCGGAACCATCCGATCTCTTTCCGGTTACTCTACTTGATCGAGAAGGAAACAATCAGACCAAGGACGAGCTACCATCAGTGACAAACTCAAAAAGAGTAAACAAAGATCCAGCAACGAAGATCGATCACTTACACATTTTCAGTTGCCTCCGACGAAGAACTTTCTCGCCATTTTTCAAAGTTTCAGACGATGATCACGAGAAACGCTTGAGAGTCACAAAAACGACGATGGACAGAAAAAAAAGATAGATCGATAGAGTTCAGTGGCCGTTGTCTGTCGCAGGGGTCACTAATATATAAATAAAATAAACACTAAATATTTGAGAAAGGAAATGACGATTATATATTAGGGTATAGAAGAATATTCCCGGAGCAAAATTAAGAAAGATGAGGGTATTAATGTAAATTATGATGGAGGAGGAAATATTATGGACGTGTAGCCCAAGGTTTGGTTGGTGTGTGGTATTTTAGTGAAGTAAACGACGGCGTGGAGAGTAATGCTTTAATAAGGCTTTAGGCCCACTAAAGCACATAAAAGATAGAAGGTCAAGCCCATTAATGTCATTCTAACTTTTTCTATAATCTTTGGTGATTAAGGTCCAGTACCGGATTGAATGGTTGGTTGGTGGTTCAACTTGTTTTGTAAACACTAAACCAACACAACCGACCGATAAACATAAACGAGTTATACGAGTTTTAAAAGTGAATTATTCCGATCAAAAAAGAGTTGGTAAAATATTTCTAAACATTAAAATCATAGTACAAAATTCGATTTTTGATCTCTAACTCTAAGATGAATTCATGAACTATTTGACCACCCTAAATCGTTTTTTTAAAACAACAAATTGTTTATGTTTGTTATTGGAAAAATGATGTGCTGTTTTTTATAATGTTACGTGGTTTGTGCAATTAGTGTAACGTGGTTTGTGACTTTGTGTAAGCAGAGTAACTATGTCATTTGATAATGACAATAAACCGTTAACTAATAGTCGAAGAACACAAAAGAAGGATCTTATTTTCTAAAGAAGCATAACATCTTCAATTCTTCATACTTCGAATCTATTTGACTTTGGTCTGTAGTGTCCAAACTCCAACTATTCCCTCCTACAACACACACGTGTCATGACGCTTATCAGAAACCGCGTCGATCCATCGCCTCTTTTTTTATTTTCATTGATTTTATTTTTATATAGATTTGGTAATCACATTAATATTAATATTTAGCTATATTTAGTTTTAGTAGTTAAATAAAAACACTCAGATTTTCTTTGACCTCATTAAGAACATCTTTGGGAAAAAAAATATCCAAGAAAAGAAACACTGTATATCTACTTTTACTTTTCTTGGAACGAAAAATAATCCCATAAAACTATTTTTAAGATTAGCAATAAACCCAGGCTTAATATTTAGATAAAATACAGATAATTTGAGTATTAACAGCCAAACTTTTGAAAAAGAAAAGAACAATTATCCAAATTAAACAGACCCTATAATTAGCCAAATTAACTAAAATTCTGACGGTCACAACAAAATCAACTTTTTCAATAATTTACAACGGCCTAAATTTAAGCCGACGCACATGAAAAAACAAAGACAACACAAACTTTTTTTCCACCTTTCTTTAAAAAACAGCTGTTCACCACTAAAAATATACACACATATACACGTCTTCAAAACGGTCATATCTATCTATTTATTAACTATTTCCATTTGTTTTTTTCGCTATTATATATATAGAGATGCTATATTACTTTATTTAAAAACAAATTAAAATCTCTCCGTCATAAAACACAACCTCAAACGATTCACGGGTTTCTTTGATATTTCTCAAATCTCCGAAAACCAAAAAAATGGCCAAAGCGCCACCACCATCAATCTCTCTCACTCTCCTCCTCCTCATCTCCGCCGTTGCGTTTCTCTCCCTCCCCGCCGTGATCTCCGCCATCGGCGTTAACTACGGAACTCTCGGAAACCTCCCACCACCGACTCAGGTGGCAAATTTCATTAAGACACGGACTTCGATCGATAGTGTCAAGATCTTCGATGTGAATCCCGATATCCTCCGTGCCTTCGCCGGAACTGGAATCTCCGTCGTTGTTACCGTTCCTAACGGCGATATTCCGGCGTTAGCTAACGGAAGGCAAGCTCGTCGGTGGGTTTCGGCAAATATTTTGCCGTTTCATCCTCAGACGAGGATTAAGTATATCTCCGTCGGAAATGAGATTCTTCTCACCGGAGATAATAACATGATCTCGAATCTTTTACCGGCGATGAGGAATCTTAACAACGCTTTAGTTCGTGCTGGTGTCAGAGATGTTAAGGTTAGCTTTCTTCTCCATTTGTTCATTATCTCCAGAATTTTCTGTTTTTAGGTATTAGTAGTATAATATCATTTGTTTTTGGTAAATACATAAATTAAAATACTATAGTTCGATGTCATTATTTTACTAATTTCAGATCTTGTTAGGTATAGTTTGTATAAAAAATTACTTCAAACCGTTGAAATCCTTACTTTTAATTTTGAAATTGCAAGTAACGAAGTGTTTTTTTTTTTTGTTTACGTAACTTTACCTTTTTGTTCTTTTCTTTTTTTTTTTCTCTAGAAAAAGTCGTCATTATTGAGAGTGAATTGATGATTTTTTTTTTCCTTTTAACGGAAACATTTGCATTGATTGCGCATAAAAATTTGGAACAGCGTGGAAAAAAAAAGCAAAAACAACACTCTGAGTATTTTGAAAATTTTCTATGTTATCTAGTTTAAATCCAAAAAGTCACGCAATTGCAGAATATTACGTGTACAAATTCCTTTTCTCTACTTGTATATAGTTGGTTTAAAAAAAAATCCCAGAAAAAATTCAGAGAATTTGTAACGATTATTTTAGACCTGATCATTTAGACTATCCCACGTGTTATATCTCACCGTCCAAGGTTGTCTTTAGATTCGGACCAAATTTTTTGAATGCTAATTTGACAAAAGTGATGTGTCTGCCATGCTTTAAGTTTCCTTCATTACATCATAAATGTACATGTTCCTATCAATATTATCACATGTAATAATTGATTCCAATATACGATTTGTTGCAATTTGCCACACAGGTCACAACCGCACATTCACTTAACATAATTGCCTATGACTTAAACGGTGCACCAAGCAGTGGTCGATTCAGGGCAGGTTGGGACAAAGGCATATTGGCTCCAATCCTAGCATACCATCGCCGGACCAAGTCTCCTTTCATGATTAACCCTTACCCTTACTTCGGTTTCGACCCTAAAAACGTCAATTTCGCTATCTTCCGTTCACCATACAAGGCGGTCCGTGACCCATTCACCCGCCACGTCTACACCAACATGTATGATGCTCTCATGGACTCAACTTACTCAGCCATGAAAGCTCTAGGCTACGGCGATGTCAACATCGTTGTTGGCGAAACCGGCTGGCCATCTGCTTGTGACGCACCTTGGTGCTCACCTGAGAACGCGGCTTGGTTCAACCTTAACATTATCAAACGTTCACAAGGCCAAGGGACACCTCTTATGCCTAAAAGACGGATCGAAACTTACATTTTCGGTCTGTTCAACGAAGAAGGCAAGTCCGGTCCAACAGCAGAACGAAACTGGGGGCTTTTCCGATCAGATTTCTCTCCGGTTTATGATGTTGGTCTTCTCCGTAATGGACAAGCCGGTGGCGGTGGCCGTCCAGCATTGCCTGCGCCTAGTACTGGTGGTAGTGGTAAATGGTGTGTGGCTAGGTCGGGAGCTACGGATGCACAGCTACAAAGGAATATTGATTGGGTGTGTAATCAGGGTGGTGTTGATTGTAAACCAATCCAAGCTGGTGGTTCATGCTTTAACCCGGGCAATCTGAGGACGCACGCGTCTTTTGTGATGAACGCTTATTTCCAGGGCCACGGACGCAATGATGGTTCGTGTAATTTCAGCGGAACTGGTGTGGTCGTTGGGAATAATCCAAGCAATGCTGCTTGTAGGTACTAAAGATTGGCTATGTAGCATTTGTTTGGAATGTCCTAACATATTGGTTATGAGGAACTTTGGATTGGGGAGGTAATCAACTTTGTGTTTAATTTCGGATATTCTAATTCTAAGGTTTTATTCATTTTTTTTTTGTCAATTTCTGTTCCTTTTATTTATATAAATAAAGTGGAACTTCTCATTAGATTTGCTTCAGAGTTACGCTTAAAAGCAATGATTTATGTGTCTTTTGATCTTTAATCTTTGTGTTTGATTTAGATGGTCCATCAACCTATAAAGCAATACATTAGCACATAATCTTGTCTATAAGATGTCTGTCTACGACAAAAAGATATGTCTGGCTAGGCCATGAGATTAGAATCATTTGATATTATCTAAAAGCCGACTCCTCGGCCAAGCATACTTTGGTGTTTAGGGCTGTGGCATAACATAAGTTAATGAGATTAACTCTCAAAATTCAGACTTATGTTTTCAGATCTATAATGAAATCTTTTCTAATGTTTGAACCTTCAAAATCTTCTTTAATGTATGAGCCGTAAATATCTGTCATGTTCTTGCTTTTTTCTCTTCTTTTTTTCGATAGTTCATTAGAACTCATTAGCAATTATATACACTCATGACTCAACAAACGTTTAAATGACATTGACAAATGACAATGAGTAACGTATCATTGTACACCTATGACATCATATTGCTAACATATCGTGACTTTGGCAATGTTAGCACAGCATTGTTTAGCATTTTGTTAGTAAAATAGACTCAATGGAGGCATGAAGCACAACATTGTTAACAGTTCATATTTTGTAGTAAATTGTGAAAGAAGAGACTCAATGGAGGCACGGAGCACAACATTGTAGACATTTTGATCTCATTTCAAAATCTCAAAATCATATTTGAGGACAAGTAGTGAAACTTATTTTTGATAACTGCTATAAGGTATAGTCTATACTATTAGAGCAACTAGAGTACAAGCCCAATTCAATGTTGATACTGTATTGTACTATTGTATAAATCTTCTTGAATTCATTAAATTTTCAAAAACAATATCCAAGAAAAAGGAGTTAAGAGGAAAAGCTATTTTCTCATTTCATTAATCAAATCAAATCAAAAGTTGGATAAAACAAAAATGTAAACACTTTATTTATAATGAATCATATATTGAACATGAATTCTACTTTTAAGTTGGATTAGATAAAAACAATCATCGTCACAATCTTTGATGGCTTGAAGTCGTTGATGACCCTCTATTGGAAGTCTTTTTATTTTGTTATTGAAGCTTGTATATTCATGGCGGTGGTGGCGGCACGGATAATGACGGCATCCTTAATGGTGGTGGAGGGGACGGTAATGGCAAATGATAACCGCCACTTCTACCTCCACCGTGTTTAGTATTTGAGGATTTTACTCGCCTCGTCTTTCTTCTCCATCCTATTTGATTTTTTAATAAACAAAGGGACTTTGCATAGGAAATGTTATATTAAAGCATATCTATATAAAAAAGTGTTATCCATTTAACGGGTTTGAAACAACACTGATAAATTAAAGCAAAGAAGAAATAAACCGATTTTATTATATTCTTTCCATTTACAAATAAATGCAAACTGAAATCAAACTAAACACAATAGAAATAAACTGTCTCGACTCTTAATTTTTTTTTTTAAATGTTACAAAAAAAAAAAACTAGTAAAACCAAAACTGAACCATGCCCAACTGATCTAATCAAATGATATTCAAAATTCAAATGATATATATTTGGTCTCTAATTGTTTTTCATTTTTTATAAACAATACAAAAATTGAACTGAACGAAAATTTAGATTATGAAACGGACACACGAATTTTGGAGAGAAATAACTTACTAAAACTAGCACAATATTCTTTAAAAAATTATTGGTATTCCAGGAGAATCATATTTAGAGTTTTTTATTAATGAACTTTTGCTAGTACTTGATTTATGAAAATCATTCGGATAGATATATGTCTCAAGACTAACCTGATGATGGGCGTAACTCTTGTGAAGAGGCAAGAGCACAGTCGTTAGAGCATGAGAGCAAAAGAACTAATAGAAACAAGAACACAAGTCTCAAATTCAAAGGACCCTTCTTCGTCATCTCTCTTACTCACTTTGTTAGGTTGCTAAACCTCTTGATCCCATACACTTAATCCATATAAGGACAGAGAAAGACGCGTAGCAAAAGATGACTTTTGAGCCACTCTTTAATTTTAGTCAACGAAGACCAAAACAAGGAATTGACATTTATCTTGTAATATCCTAATTTTGAATATCGGTGGTACATTGGCAATTTTTACGTCATATTAGAGTTTAACGCATTGTTAACGAGGTTCTATATTTTCTACTGTTAATAAAATTGGACTGTTTTCCGATTTACGCGTGTAATCTTTACACAAATGTCATTTATTTTGTATCGTTAAAAATTTATCGGATGTTTACGAAGAAAATAACTTAGCTAATTTTTATTTTTTTTTAAGTTTGACCCATGATTCACGTATGTAAATTCTACGTTAAAATTCTAGACATTGCTGACAAAATCATACGAAAACATTCTGATTCTAATTGATGGTTCAGATGGAAACCCTATTAAATTTTAACAATATAGATTTGGGTCTCTCAATTCATCTTAAGGCGACTTAGATCCATTTTTAACGATCTCTTGTAGTTGTAGATGTAGATGTCAGAATTCAATTTTGTTTTTCTTTTCGTCAAAAGTCAAAATTCATTAAATTGTCTGTTTAACTGATAACCAATTTTTTTCCCAATAACTGCATTAAATATTATGATCGGACTGACACTGGGCAACGGAAGGCCCGATATGTAGTATGGAAACTTTGTGTCACATTAGTTGCGAACGGAGACATTAATTAAAATCAAAGTTTGATGTCCGGTCCGTAGGATTGAGAGTGTATATTAACATTTTTTTTTTTTTTTTTACATCTTAAATAACATTTATGATCTTTTTGCAAAATCGCATCTAATCCAAGCTGGTCGCTAATGCTTTAGCCCGACCAGTTTGAGGACGCACGCGTCCTTTGTGATGAACGCGTATTTCCAGAGCCACGGACGCAATGATGGTTCGTGTAGTTTCAGCGGAACTGGTGTCGTTGTAGGGAACAACCCAAGCAATGGTGCGTGTAGGTACTGAGATTCTCTATGTAACATTTGTTTGGAAAGTCCTAACATATTGGTTCTAACTTCTAAGGAACTTTGGAATGTGGGGAGATAATCAACTTTTGTTTAATTTCGGATATTCTAATTTTAAGGTTTTTTATTCATTCCTCTTTTTTTCGTTAACTACTTTTACTTTTATTTATTTATATAAATAAAGTAGTAATTCTAAGATTTGCTTAAGAGTTACGCTTAAAGCATTGATTTATGTGTCTTTTGGTCTTTTAATCTTTATGCTTGATTTAGATGGTCCATCAATCTATAAAGCAATATAAAGCGTACGTTAGAACATAATCTTATCTATAAGATATTTATGTCTGTCCAGGACATGAGATTAGAACATAATCTTTGTCTACAAGATAATTATGTCTGTCCAGGACTTGATATTGGAATTGTCTAAATGCCGATTCCTCGGCCAATCATACTTTGTTAGTTAGGGGTAGTATAGACTAATGAGATCCATGGAATTTTTTCTAATGTTTGCAACTTCAAAATCTTTTCTACTGTATGACTTGTAAATATTTGTCATTTTAAAAGTTTTCAGCGTTGTTTTTTTCTCTCCTTTTTTCGATATTTCATTAGTACAATTATATACACGCACGACTCGACAAACGTTTTAAATGGCATTGAGCAACAAATCATTGTACACCTATGACATTACATTGCTAACATATCGTGACATTGACAATGGCAGCACATCATTGTTAACATTTTGTCAGTCAAATATACTCAAAATGGAGGCATGAATCACAACATTGTTAACATTTCATATGGTCTAGTAAATTGTGAAAGAAGGAACTCAAAATGGAGGCCATGAAGCAAAGCATTGTTTAACATTTCAAATGGTGTAGTAGATTGAGAAAGAAGAGACTCGACGGAGGCATGGAGCACAACACTGTTTAACATTTTGATCTCATTCAAAATCATAATTGAGCGACACCACATATAGAAGTAGACAAGTAGTGAAACTTAATTTTGGTAACTATATCACAGTGTTAATGCGCAGAGACGATATACATAACATAACATACTGTAACACCTCCTTTCTTCTAAGTTTGTTCGGTTGATGGGTCATATATGTACAACGACACTGAAACTAAACACCGAACTTTTTTAAGAAAAGAACAAAAAAAAACTAAGCTCTGAAATCATTACCAATACTAAAATTTTCGTTTTATAGGATATAAAGAAAAATATTATCGATGAAAAATTATCTGAACTGGTAGAAAAAATAAGAAATTATTTTTACAAAACTAAACCTATTAATTAAGTTATTCATCTAACAAATTGATAGACTAACTAATTAAATGTAAATATTCTCCAAATATATGTATTTTAAGAGAATTCATTCAATCTTCCAGTTCTTCGATATTCATCTATCGACAGATCATAAACAACAAAACCAATCTTATTCATACCATAATCTCCCACCCAATAGAAAGACAAGAAATTAATAACAATCCCTTCACTACGAAAAACCAAAAAAATAAATAATATTCCGAACTTTTTTTTTTATGTAATCAATAACAAAAAAAAAAAGAGTCAAAAAGGAAGAAGAACAAAAAAAGGCCCACTTCAATACTATTGTTCAAGTTGTTAGTGAGCCATGGCAGCAAAAGGAGGGCAAGAATTGTAATTAATAGCTTTCTGGTGGGGCATAACAAGCATTGCGGTGTGATCCATGAAATCTTTCAATGCCACCACCGCCTGTAAAATTACCTTTAAGTCCTCCGCCGCCGCAAATCCTTCATTCCCGGCGTTTCTCACGGCGTACACGTAAAACGTTATGCAACCTTTCCTGAATTTAAACCTCGCCATCTCCCAATTCTTTAATCTTCTAATCATCTTCTTGTTCACATCTCCCAATGGAATCTCCGGTGGCCATATTCCTCCCTCCGTCGCCACAACCGCCGATCTCAGCGCCTCTGATTCGAACACGAACACAACCACTTTCGATTTCCTCGTTCCTAGTCCGAGTGTTAGTGTATGCCAAGCGTGATGCGCAAGGATTGTGAAGTTTGTCGGAAGATACGCCGCCGTGGAAAGAAGCGGCGGTGATGATGAAGAAGGGAGGGAGAGGAGTTTAAGAAGCTCGAGTGTTCTTGCTCGTCGGATTGTGAATGATTTGACGATTATTTGGCCGCCGAATTTGAGGCCTTTGACGTCGGAGGAAGGTTTAAAGGAGATGTCGGAAGATTGATGTTTCTCTTTCTTCTTCTTTTTTGTTTTCTTCTCTTTGGCTTCCATGGTGGTTCTGTTTAGTTTCTTCTTCTTCTACTTCTCTCTTTTTTTTGGTTTTGTTTTGTGATGAAGTTGGTGTGCTTTTTGATTGAGCTCTCTGTCTCCTTTTTTTTTCTTTTTACTTTTTGATTTTTTTTTTTATTTTGAATTATGTTGTTTGTTGATTTAGTAATATTATTATTACAAAGTCTATGAGTCAAGGTTTCCGAAGTATGATTAATTGGAAAGTTTATTTAGCCATCAAATGCAGTAAATGCGATTTGTACAGTTTTTCATTACTAATTGACTACACTGTGAAAATGGTAAAAAAAAAAAATTTAGTTTATATTTTAAAGTTTGTAATAGTTTATATTTAGTCGTCATGCAATTTCTTTAATCAACTATCTATTAAATTTAAAAATATATTTCTAAAAAAATATACTTACTAATAATATATCAATAAACTTAGTTTTATAAATGTAAACTTAATAATCTGTTTTAAAATATAAAAGAAAAAAAATTTAAACACTCCATGGAATCAAATTAGTAAAAATTATAAAAGCAGGTAGTTCGCCAGAGAACCATGTCATTTTAATCAACTATACATATTTTGTTTCGATTCATGACAGTTTAGCTTTTTATGGAAGATATACCTTATTTTTTGTAACCACACTTCTATTTTTTAGTGACGAGATGGCAAAGTTCATCTTTAATTTGGTTCATTTGAAAAGAAGAAATATTAGTGTGTGACTGACATAACTTGGTGGAGAATTTGATTGAAGGTTTTGTTTTAATGGTTAGTTTTTAAAGCAAAATTTGAATGTAATCTCAAATGCTATCTAAATTTTATAAATTTTTAAAATAATAATATATTGGGTGAGCTATAAATTCACCAAGACATATATAAATATAGTTTTCAGATAGTAGGGAAGAAATTTTAACATTATACAATTGATGATATAAAGAAAAATAAAAATCCATGTAAAGTTAGAAAACCAATACTTAAAGATGTACAATATTAATAAGAAGAAACCAACCTCATGAGTCTCAACAAAATCCTATCTCTGATAAGAATGCGAATTCTGTAGTATTCTTCACCATATTTTTTGGTAACTATTGCTTTTACTTTATCTTGGTTTGGTGATTATTGATTCAAAATCTACAAAGAGAAATTATATGTAAGTATGAATAAAAGAAATTGTTGACTATAGATTAGATGGAGCTCATGTACCATTTAGGTTGGAATGTTTGATCTTATTTTAAGGTTTGCTAAATTATTTTCTTTTTCATCTTCATGATTAATATTTAAAAATTTTGGATTTGAGTTGAGTTTAACTTGTAAAGTTGGTTTTATCTTATAATTGTTATTCAATGAACTTTTGTTTTATATTTTGATATGTTACATTATAGCTAGAATATCTATTTGAAATCCAAGTAGCTAATACTTATGAAAACCTAGCACAAACAAAAAAATAGTTTTTGTTGTATTTTAAACGGTCCATATTAATATTGAATGGCCATATGATATATACATGTTTTTTTCGTTTCAAAGAAAGTTTTGTTTGGTAGATTGGTTTAAATACTTAAATGCATTTAGGTGAAGTTTCGATCCCATCCTAGTATGATGTGAAACTCATTGATTACATGAAATACTAGTCAACCCCTTTTTTATGCTTTAATCAAAATTTTGTCTTGCACCGTGAAAGAAAATTTAAGTTTCACATTGTTTAAAATAGGTCGCAGTCGATAATCCTTCCTAGTAAATAATTTGGAATAACATAGCACCAAGTTTCTAACATTTTGTTTTATTTATAATGATTTTGCAACAAAATTTTATAAATGCGATAATTCATTCTAACCGTTAACATTATAGCATCAACTTAGTAAGCCTGGTTTAGAAATTTTATTTTTATTTTACATGTACATTTAGTTTTGTAAAAGCTAATAATGAAAACAAAAATGAAAAAAGATTTGGTGGTGAAGCTGGTAATGATGGTACCAAATGTCTCACACATGACAGGTATGAGTGCATCCATTAAAAGCTTTTTTAAGCAGCAGCAATTAGAGTGGCTCCACAATTTTGCCTTTTTCTAAAGTGATACATTATCAAAAGGTGCCTCAATTTATTATTTTATATTTTAAATAATATAAAATATATGTTATTAGTGTTAACAAAAGGATGATATATAAGTACATTTAAATATTATAGGATGATAAATGTGAGAGGGCAATACTTATATATTGTAGGTATATGGTGAATCCTATTAATTGGCCAAATTGTTTAAGAGAATAACTTGTTCTAACTTGATTGTATTTATGTACAATGACGATTTCATTTTGTTAAGTGGTTGGATGAGTTATGGTGGAGTGGAGGAGGTTGAAGATGTGATGAACAATTCTAATGATTTTTGGTTCTTTGGATATAATGAGAAAATTGGTGTACAAATCTTAGTTTTGCCTTGCGACATACAAACGTCATGGTTTGTCGAATGCTTCTTATTTTTCTTAACATTTTTCTAAAATTAAAATTGAACATATACCAATTTCGGTTTCAAATTGGTTGGTGGTTACTCTACTCGAATTGATACCAATGGTTAAGGTTTTTTTTTGGAGAACATAAGAGAGGAAAGAGGACTACGACAAAGCAAAAGATGAATTAAAGAAGAAAAATGAGGAGGAAAAACAAAACTATATCAAAACGAGATTTTTAATGTTTTAACCTGCAACACAAGACAGGCTCGAAATCAATGGGACCAAAAAAATAACAAAGAAACAGAGGATTTTGTCAGTGTTGTTTAGCACTTTTGCATCACCCAAAGTTCTTATTTCAAAGTTTTCTCCCTTTTTCTTTCCAGTCTGAGAGGTCATTTAAAAAAGGAAGAGTTTTCTTAATTGATTGGTTCCTTTCCAATGGCTTTCTGGACGAGCCCAGCTTGCTCTTTGACATGGAAAGTGTAGAAACCAGTGGCAGTTGCAGCAGAAGGACCACGACCAACGTACTTAATGTCTTCCATGTTTCCTCTGCCTAAGCTTCTCATTGCTGTCCATAGCCGTGGTGAAATGTAGCTGAATGCTCCCATGTTCATCGCCTCTTCTTGGCACCAAACGATCTCCGCATCTTTTTCAACCAAACAGAAAAAAAGATCGAAACCTCACGATGTCAGAACGAAAGAGCACATATAAATGGTATAATACAGGGATGAGCATATAAACCAAACTGAATCGAAAATGCTTACTTGGATATCTTTTGAGCTCACGCTGAATGAGATCGTATGGGAAAGGACAAAGCTGTTCCACTCTACAAATAGCAACATCGTTCGCACCAACCTTCTTCCGCTCATCGTCAAGCTCGTAATATACCTTCAAGAAAAAAAAGTAAGAATTTCTCTTTACAAATCTGGGACAGGCAAGATTCATCTTATATATATAATAAACAAAGCTGCTTATACCTTTCCAGAGCAAAGTACCAATCTTCTGATGCCTTCTTCAAGGTCAGAGTGATCGCTCTGATCCTTGATTAATCGCTTAAATCTAGTTCCTTGCTTGTCAAAACCTGGGTGGCCTTGGACATCATCAAACTCCGAGAGATTTGATTTGCAGTCCTTGTGACGGAGCAAGTTCTTTGGTGCCATTACAATCAAAGGCTTACGGAAGTCTCTGTGTATCTGCAGAGTGAGTGACATTAAGAAATTGTAAATTGGAAACAACACTTTGGGACAGGTAAAATAGATTACCAGAAAATAGCTCTTACCTGTCGCCGCAGAACATGGAAATAGTTGGCAGGAGTTGTGGCATTCACAATTTGCCAATTACATTCTTGGATTTGCTTTCGCATTGTTGGTTCCATGTCTGGTATGACGTAGGGATTGTCATCACTCATCTGTAACAGAGGATTATAGGCATTAACTAGAGTTAGGAAGAAAATCAAACAAGCTACAGTATTTTCACTAATTCAGCACCATAACCCATAAGCGGTAGTAAAATCTAGGGCAGTTTACCTGGAGGTAACGTTCCAACCTTGCACTTGAATGTTCAGGGCCCTGACCATCATAACCATGGGGAAGTAGCACAACAAGCCCGGTTTGACGAAGCCATTTGGCTTCTCCACTACTGATGAACTGATCAAATATCACCTGAGCTCCATTGGCAAAGTCTCCAAACTGAGCTTCCCATAGTACCAACGAGTTTGGGCTTTCCATTGAGTAACCCAATTCGAACCCAAGGACACCAAATTCTGAAAGAGAACTGTATACAACAAGCAAAGCTTCTTAGTGACTCTTTTACAAGAAGAATTCTGTTTGCAAACAAATAAAGGGATTTCTCTCAAAATGTAAGATCTTATTTTGAAGAAATGAAGAAGAAATTAGCTGGACAACCTCTATCACACAATTGTTTTGTCAAAACAAGATAGGTGCACAATAATCTTTGAGGAGAAGGATCGAGCTAAAAATACCTGTTGCTGACAGTAAACATCTCCGGATCCTGATTCATGATGAGATGATCAAGAGGGCAATACTCTTCTCCAGTTTCCTGGTCATGAAGGACAGAATGACGATGACTAAATGTTCCTCGTTCGACATCTTGACCACTCAAACGGACATGGTTTCCTTCCACAACTAAGGTAGCCAAAGCAAGAGCTTCTGCAAGAGCCCAGTCAATCCCTTCTCCTGATTCAATCATTTGGGCACGTTGTTCATAAACTTTTTTCACCGCCCTGTGTGGCTTGAAGTTTTCTGGAAGGGCTGAAATTGCCTTGCCAACAGTCTTAAGTATCTCTGGTTTGACGCTGCAGAATGGTGTAACATTTAAGGGACAATAGAACACACACAAAACAAATATTGAAAAGAAAAAAAACGATATTAACATTTAAGGGACCCTACTCACCCAGTGTTTCTTACACGCGAGATCTGCTCAGGAGACTTAAATCCAGCCCAGTTGGTTGAAAGCCAGTCTCGCTTTTTAGGGAGATAGTCTTTACTAGCAACAAATTCTTCATTGAGGATGGTGTTAACCTTTTCCTGTATCCGGTCAATATCCTGTTGTGATATTTCCCCGCATTCCAAGAGCTTTTTGTGGTAGATTTGAAGCGTTGAGGGGTGGTTTTTGATAACCTGTCAAATGGGAAAGCGATAGAGCAATTCAAACAATTAGACAACTACAGTAAGTCATAAATCTGTAGCAGAATCTTTTCGGGTAACATATAAAGGGAAAAAAGTCACAAACCTTGTACATTTTTGGCTGAGTGAAAGATGGTTCATCTATCTCATTATGCCCGAACCTACGGTAGCAAATCAAATCAACGACAACATCAGAATGAAACGTCTGACGCCACTCAGCAGCCAGCTCGCAGGCATGAACAACAGCCTCAACATCATCCCCATTAACATGAAAGATGGGAGCACTCAAAGCCTTAGCAACATCAGTACAATACTGGGAAGATCTCCCAGCCCTTGGATCTGTCGTGAAAGCCACTTGGTTATTCACCACGATATGTATGGTTCCTCCGGTAGTGTAGTTTGGAAGAGCACTAAGATGCAGAGTTTCGTAAACAACCCCCTGTCCAGCAAAACTACCATCTCCATGAATCAAAATACCCAGATTTTTGGTCCTGTCTAAATCCTTGGAGTAGTACTGTTTTGCTCTAGTTTTTCCAACAACAACTGAGTCCGCAGCTTCCAAGTGACTTGGATTTGCAACCAATGAGAGATGGATTTTCTTCCCACCTCTTGTAGGTCGATCATAAGAGGTTCCCAAATGATATTTGACATCACCAGTACCAGTGTAGCCAACTTCATCTACAGGCTTAATACCACCACTGAACTCACTAAATATTTGACGGAGTGGCTTCCGAACAACATTACCCAGAACATTCAATCTTCCTCTGTGAGACATTCCAATAACAATACTCTCCACTCCGAGGTCTGCTGCCCTGTCAAACATCTCCTTCATGCCAGGAATTAATGATTCTCCACCTTCAAGCCCAAATCGCTTAGCTGTTGTCCACTTGGTAGCTAAGAAATTCTCAAACTGAGTACTCCACGCAAGCCGGTCCAGAATCACCTCACGGCGCTCCCTGTTGTACCGCCAAGGAGTTGGTGTTTCAATCTTTTCTCTCAACCAGTTACATTTATCCCGATCTGCAATGTGCATATACTCAAACCCAATATTCCCACAGTAAGCCTGTTCGAGCCTTGTCAATATGGAACGGAGGGTCTGAACAGGTCGGTTCTCAGACATGAATCCAGACATCTGCCACACTCCCAAGAAAAACTCTCTGTCAAGATCAGCCTCAGTGAATCCATAAAGAGCCAAGTCAAGATCTTCAGGGATCTCTCGCTGTTCAAGACCTAAAGGATCCAACTTGGCTTTCATGTGACCATTCACTTGATAAGCCCTTACAAGTAACAACAGCCTCATACTCTCCTGAATTGTCTGACCAGAGATGCCAGGAGACGTAGCAGCCTGACCAACAAAGTTTCTAAAGAAATTATCCCAAGACTCATCTACACTGTTAGGATCAGCTTCCCAAGCTCTTTGTAACTCCTCAAGGTAGACACTGCTAGTACCATCTAAGAAACTATCAGTAAGCTTAGAAAGAGGTACAGCTCTAGGAACTGGAGCACTGTGAGCCTTTGGTTTGTAAATAGTTGAGTGAAAGGAACGGGTTTGAGAAGGAAGATAACGTGTCCTTGTAGCATATGAACCACCTTGATTCAAAATCCTTCGAACAGCTAGCTTTGTAACACCCGAACCAGCTCGAAACCACACCATTTTTCACCAGATTTGAAAAAAATACTTACGTAGCTTTGCAATCACAATAACAATAACGCATTCAACAATCGTCGTTCTCCACTGAAAAAAAAAAGAAACAAAGCAAACATTATATTATTCATCAATAAGAAAATGAAGATTCAGAGAGATATTTTTCCACAGGATTACGAAATCGAAAAATCTATAAATTAACACGACCTAAGATTTGACTCCATAACCTAAATAAAACATAATAGAAAACTCTCACAGAATCTGGATAAAAAAAAAACAACGAAGCTGATGATGAAAATCGGATTCGAGAAGGAGAATGATGGATCTATTGTTCGATTAAGATTAGAATGTTGGATTAAGAAAGTTTCATATTTCTCCGAAGAACCGAATGGTGAGTATGTACCTGGAGGCGAAGAAGAGAAGAACGGAGGAAAAGTAAGAGGAAGGGTTAGTTTTGCCCTTTTCAATAATGGTAACGCCATTATTACGATGGAATTTGGTTCTATTTATATATAAAGTAAGTATTTATGTATATTTAAGGTTTATGTGTAAGGAAATTAATATATTAGGATGTAGGTTTTTCTTTAGAAGAATTGTCAAATAAATACCATACTTTGAAAACTGTCACAACGAAAAATAGAAGGTTGTAGTGATTTACTGAATATTTTTTCTGGATTTAATAATCCTAAAATGGATTTTACGACTCACGATGTGAATAATCTTTTTACTCTTTCCTCTACACAAAAATGTGAAAGACTAAATTTAATTATGTGAATACTAGTAAATATGTTTTTGATAAATAATGTATGGAGTTTGTGTAATTGGTGGCCTCCATTTGTGTGAAACGCCGTTCCAAAATGTGTCTTTTGTCCAAGTCCAGTTTTCTCGGCGGTTCAAAGTGGCGTTTTTCGTAAGCTATAAGCACACGTGTTAAGATTTCATTGGCTGGATTTTCCTATTTTGCTATAGACGATGGACTCGATGCTATCGTCTATCCACGACATGGTATCCGATTCTTTACTCGCCTAAAATAAAAGTTTGAATGCAATACAATTTTACTTCTTGTGTTCCATGTTACTACCTTTGGAAACTAGCCAACAATGCAACCAAACTATTTTTAAGAATGTTTCAGGGGAATATTCTATTCGATACATTTGTAAACTATATCTGATCTTATAGGATTTTTGGGAAAATAGATGTCTTCTCTTCACCGTTTGTGAATCAATTATGAACTGCATTGGTTGATAGTATATTTACGTTCAGATGAATCTAACATTCTTGAACTTGTTAATACAGAATTGAACATTCTTGAACTTGTTAATACAGGTAACTTTGTGCTGAGTTGGACAACTAGACTAAAAGTAGCCGTTGATGCTGCTCAAGGTTGCAAAGAGTTAAACATGTTTTGAAGCTTTTTAGTCATTTATCTTGTGATTCGCTAGACTCTCATTTGCTTTGACAGGATTGGAATACTTGCACATTAGTTGCAAACCACTAATAGTTCATATATAGAGATGTTCAAAGTTCTAACATACTACTTGACGACCAAACACAAGCCAATCTTGCAGATTTTGGACTTTCTAGATCTTTCCCAGCTGGAAGTGAAACTCATATATCTGCAGTTATCGCTGGCACACCTGGATATCTTGATCCATTGTAACTAAGCATCCTTGTAAACTATAAAAGAAGAACACCATCATTTGATACTAATATATAAGTTTACTGTCTTGCAGATATTTCCAAACAAATAAGTTATCTGAGAGGGAATTATGTCTACAGTTTTGGAATTGTGCTATTGGAAATGATCACAAACCAACGTGTGATCGACCAAACCCGCGTAAAGCACCATATAGCATAATGGGTGAAGTCTATGCTTATTAGAGGAGACATTATCAATATTATGGATCCTAAACTTGAAGGGATGCATAAAAATGGTTCTACATGGAAAGCTATTGAACTAGCCATGATATGTGTGAATCCTTCTTCCATAGAAAGACTTGATACGTCTCATGTAGTTCATGAACTAAAACAGTGTCTGATACTTGAAAAGAAAAGGACCGGAGATATAACCATAACCAGATCCCTCAACATGAACTATAGCTTTAGTAGTCATGTGACCGCCCTAAGGCATGTTAGGCTTCACTAATTAGGTGTATTCGTTTTCTTTTATGTGTATGGCTAAAAGCCTAAAACATACGTGATTTTCATATTTTGTGTTCAAGCTTCTTGCTTGTTAATACTAATAAGACTTTGAAGCTATGTTAGTTCATAATGTATAACCCGATCTTTTCAATTTTCATAATTTGTGTTTAAGTTTCTTTTCAATCTACCAAAAAAAAAAAAAAAAAAAAAAAACTCCAGAACAGAGTAGTTTGCAATATCGGGTATAATTTCCTGATCCATCAACTAAAGGAATCAAATAATCGGTTTACGATTTTGCTTGGTATACACAAATTAGTCAGACTCAATTAAACCGGACTATGGTTTAATCTTCCTCGCCTACCGATAAGAACCGAACCATAACCTAAATTGCGCTCCAAATTTTTTATCCCGTCCATTTCCTTCCTCTGCTTCTCCGGCGAACGTCTTCTTCATCAATGGCGGCGAGGTTTAACACTTCGCTTCATAACGCTCTCTCTTTATTAAACCCGTTTAACACTCCCTTAAACACCAAATCATTCTCTGCTAGAAACAGCTTCAGATTATCCAAAAAGCTTCCTTTTTATCTCCAATCATCCTCTGGAAAGAGAGCTCTCTACTGCACTTCCAGCTCCCAAGAAAATGGCGTCGATGGAGCTGAGACATTTGTCCTCACTACTCCACTTTATTACGTTAATGCCCCTCCTCACATGGGTAGTGCTTACACCACTATCGCCGCCGATTCAATTGCTCGTTTCCAGGTTTTGTTTCTCAATCAGTCTCTTAAAAAGTTTCAATTTTTAACATTCAATCTGAAATATTGATTTTAAAGTCTCGATTTTTGTGTAGAGGCTGCTTGGGAAAAAGGTTATCTTTATCACAGGAACTGATGAACATGGTGAGAAGATAGCTACTTCAGCTGCTGCTAATGGACGTCATCCTGCTGAACATTGTGATATCATTTCTCAATCTTATAGAAGTCTTTGGAAAGATCTCGATATAGCTTATGATAAGTTCATCAGAACCACTGATCTTAAGCATGAAGCAATTGTAAAAGAGTTCTATTCTCGGGTTTTCGCAAACGGTGATATATATAGAGCTGATTATGAAGGTCTTTACTGTGTAAACTGCGAGGAATATAAGGTTTGATTTGGAATGAGGAAAGATATATACTTTCTTGTCTGTGGCACAAGTTTATAGAGTTGCTTTGTTTATGAATTTCGTAGGATGAGAAAGAGCTGCTTGAAAACAATTGTTGCCCTGTTCACCAAATGCCATGTGTTGCAAGGAAAGAAGATAACTACTTCTTTGCTTTATCGAAATATCAGAAACCACTTGAAGTTATTTTGTCTCAGAATCCTCGTTTTGTGCAGCCTTCGTATCGTCTAAATGAGGTGAGACATAATCTTTGAGGTCTCTTCCTTGTAGCATTCAAGTAGTGCCGCTTGTGAACCTTTGGTGATAGAGATTTTATTTAGTTTAGCTCATTTCTATTTTAATCCTTTCCTAATAGGCTCTTTTATAGGTACAAAGTTGGATAAAGAGAGGCTTAAGAGATTTTTCGATTTCTCGAGCATTAGTGGATTGGGGAATTCCTGTTCCTGATGACGATAAGCAAACCATATATGTTTGGTTTGATGCTCTACTAGGGTATATTTCTTTTCTTTTTTTGCTCGAGAATTATATATGGTTACTGCTTGATTCTTCTTATGATTCCACACTCTGATGCAACGTTATAGCTCATAACTTTTGTGTCAAATTGTGAGATTTCTTTTCATAGAAAGAAAGATTGTTTCTCCCTAGTTGATTAGGCATCCAAGTACAAGTTTTTGAATCAAACTATGAGATTAAATTTAATGTCAATATTTTCTTCTTTCACTACAGTTACATATCAGCTCTAACAGATGACAATGAGCAACAAAATCTAGAAACTGCTGTTTCATTAGGGTGGCCTGCTTCAGTGCATTTGATCGGAAAGGTATATAGCTTAGACTCATTTATCGACTCTTGTTATATTAATCTGATTAACCTTGTATATTTTTTTCTAACTGGTATTTGCTGGAAACAATAACAATTCCATGATCATTAAATATAATTGTTGGTCCTACGTCTTTTTGGTTCAATAAAATGAAATGAAATAGCTTTTAGTTAAACGATAAGGAGATAACTCTTTGTTTCTAGCATATATTTTCTCTGAATAGTTGCCTGATGACAGCATTTGTTCACACATGTGTTTCCAAAGTCATTACTTTATATTTTTCTATTTGATAATGCCATTTTTCTGCAGGATATTCTACGATTTCATGCCGTCTACTGGCCTGCCATGCTAATGTCTGCTGGTCTGAACCTTCCTAAGATGGTGTTTGGCCACGGGTTTCTGACAAAGGTATATAACCAAAAACGTCTTGATGATGATGTTAACTCAAAGAGTTATTGTTCTTGCTAACTCCCTTTAGTCTTATTTACATATGAGGGATATTGGATTTGTCTTTCCTCATGTCCTTTCTTCCTTGGGTTTATCGGATTATAGGACGGAATGAAGATGGGAAAATCGTTGGGGAATACACTTGAACCATTTGAGTTGGTTCAGAAATTTGGGCCAGATGCCGTCAGGTACTTCTTCCTTCGGGAGGTGGAATTTGGAAACGATGGTGACTATTCAGAAGACCGGTTTATAAAAATCGTCAATGCACATCTTGCCAACACGATAGGTTCCTTAACTCTACTAAATCTTAAGTAGTTGTGTTCAGCATATTGGTTATTTAGTACAGAACAGATTTTTGGAAAATGCTTAAATAATGCATTTCTCTTCAGGAAATCTCCTTAACCGTACTCTTGGCCTTCTTAAGAAAAACTGTGAGTCCACTTTAGTGGTAGATTCAACTATTGCAGCCGAAGATAATCCTTTGAAAGACACAGTGGAGAAGCTGGTAAAATTGCAATGGCATCTCTTATTTCTCTATGCAACTTATGTCTCTCTAATGGCTTTCACTTGGTCCAAATACTTCACCTAAAATTGTACTATCCTCTCTTAAAAGGTCGAAAAGGCTCGGACAAACTATGAAAATCTGTCATTATCATCGGCGTGTGAGGCTGTGTTAGAGATTGGAAATGCAGGAAATACCTACATGGATCAACGAGCTCCTTGGTTCTTGTTCAAACAAGGTGGTGTCTCAGCAGAAGCTGCAGCCAAGGTCTTATCTTCTTTCCCTAAATACTATACTTCATACAAAACAAAGGATGTGTTAATGGTCAGGTTAGTGACTGTTTTGTGCCTAATAATTACAGGATCTGGTGATTATACTGGAAATAATGAGAATTATAGCGGTTGCACTATCCCCCATTGCGCCTTGCTTAAGCCTGAGGATATATTCACAGCTTGGCTATTCACTTGATCAATTCAATAGCATAACCTGGGTAACAAAACGATTTCCGTCACCTGATTTAACGAAAATTTCATGGATTTCGCTTTGCTTAACGGTTTTCTTTCTATAGAATGACACCAAATGGGGAGGGCTAAAGGGCGGACAAGTAATGGAGCAAGCGAGTCCCGTTTTTGCAAGGATCGAGCTAAATCCAGAGAAAGAGGAAGAGAAAAAGAAGCCAAAGGCTAGTAAGAAAACCGGAAATACTGAGGTGAAAGTAGAGCAACCTCAGACTTTAGCAGAAGCTTATGCCAATTCCAAAAACAAACAAAAAAATTCTTGATAAACTGATCACAATACTTCTTCATCTTCATCATTTGCCATGATTTTATATTTGGTAAGGAAATCAATAAAGATTAGAGGAACCTCAAGAATGTAACAGAAGCTTAAGACCTCACATGATTCAATCCAATTATATGCTTCTTCTTCAGCTCCATCCATTTTGATTCAATAATTTATCTCCTCTTTGATTGATTCTTATATATATAGTAAAGTTTTAAGTGTTAACACATCACCGGCATCGGCATGAACAAATCTAACACAAACTGGACTCTGTTTTTCATAAAGAATAATCAGTAAAGGTGAAAACGAGAGCCTGTAATAAGGAAACATGCGACTCGAAAACCAGAGAAGCAAGAAGAGAAAGCAAGGAAGAGAAAAGCAGCAAAGCCTAAGCCAATGGCTACATCTGACTGCAAGCAGAATGCTTTGTTAGCCGTACACGTGTCACCTCCCCTCATCGTTCTAGCTAATGCTGCTGCAGCCGATCCCGCCGATAGCAATAGGTACGAAAACACCTGCCGATACCAATTTTAACATATCACACATAAACATTACAATTGTAATTGTAAAATTTATATACACAATTTATATAAAAAAAACAGGGGAGATTCGTGTGGCTAATTATTTAATTGGGGATTAATTAAGATCAACTTAAGAATAAAATAATAACAGAATTAGAAAATTAGCAGCAATCATTGAAACAATGTTTATTTTAATAACTAAGCAATTAAGCTTAAAAAACAAATATTGGTTTACCTGGTCATGACCAAAATCGAACCAGACTTGAAAAGCTTCAGGCCATAAGGTAGTTTCTCTAGAAAATTCCCAAACGCAGCTTCCCATTTCAAACACTGAATATAACGCCACGATCGCGTTTGCCACGAACACGAATCTACAAAACGCCACCGTTTTTGATCTCTCTATTACCAAATTCCCGATTCGTTCATAAAACTCAAAAATTGAGGAAAGAGAGGAAACGAAAGAGGAGTGAAATCGAACCTGAAAGCGTCGAAATCGTACCAGTGAGGAGAACCGGAGCCGCGAGAATTAGTGAGCATAAAGACGGCGGAGGCGAGAGAGAAGCAGAAAGAAGCGAGACGGAGGAGGAGGATTAAGGAGTTGAAGCGACGGAGCTTTTGAGCTGCGACGGTGGAGTGGAAGTGAGTGCGGTCTCGCGATAGCGGAGATTCGCCGTTACGGAAGTCATGCGGCGAGCGCATGGCGGAGGAGAAGATCTGAGAAGATGGATTGATGATGAAGAAGGAGAAGAAGAAGAGAGACGAAGACTCATGAGAAGTGCGGCGCTTTTAAAGTGCTTTGGTTGCAGTCACGAGGCATGAGGGAGTGAGAGAGAGAGATAAGAGAGAAGAATGAGAGGGAAAGTGATGCGAAAAAAGGGAAGGAGAAAGAGAGAGAGATAGAGAGAAATAGTTTGATAACCAGACTGATTTAATGTTGCTTTCTGGTTAAGGCTCGTGGTTTGGTTGGTTATTATGGTTATACCAGTGGTTTGCGACGAGTGGGGAAAAATACCCAAGGAAATGAAGATTCTGTAATTGATAATCTTTTGTAATATTGTGGATTTGTAGAATGGTGAAAAAAAAGAAGAAGAAAAATATGTGAAATGCAATTGGTGGGATGAAAAAGTGTAAAATTGAAAGAATTTTTTTTTTGTGGGATGACATATTTTGTTTTGATATTTTTGGTCATCCATCTTGTAGAATAAGATAATCAACTAGAGGTAAATTGTGATTTTGTAAAAAAAATTCAACAATTATGTAATTTATCTATCAGAAGTTATACCGGTTAATTAATTAGCATAAATTCTTAACCTTTTTGTATAAATGTTGGATTATTATACGTTTTTACGACTTTACATATAAATGATTAAGGACATGTTTTTTCCGGATCGGTAGGATCAAGATCATCAACAAAAATACACTTTTCGTTTTAAATTTTTAACTAGATTATGAAGCGAAAAAGCATATCAACAACGGAAAAATTGAAGAATAGTAACGATTATGGAATAACTAATGACAAAACAAATTATGCCGTTCGTTATTTGTTTTTATTTTTAATTTTCGATCCTAACATCAAAAGAAACACATCCTAAGGTTTTGAATGGATGTAGATTTTGAAGTTGTTTTTGGTTTTAGATTTTTCAAAAATCTATTTTATAGCCATTTAAGATTATGAGAAAAGTGATTTTCTTAAAAAATAGGAAATCTAAATTTTGATAGTTTTATCATTTTTCAAATAAAATCCAAAATCTATGTTTTTTGGTTTTTCACTTTTCTAACATAACTTGATTTTTTATTTTCCATTTTATTTTTTCAAAGAGTTTAATATAAAATCTAAAAACCATAAACCAAAATCTAAAATCCAAAAACTGTAATCCAAAAACCACTAAAAACTTGTAAACATTCATGGCCTAAATATATATGTATATATTAGACTAACCAAATCAATTTTATGCTTATTAGTAGTTCTTGTTTGTAAAAATTCAAACCATCAATATATATATATATATTTAAAGCACAATGAAACGGTCAAAACATTAATGCAAAGGAGCTTTTTTATGTAGTGGTCTCAGAGCAATTCGACCAAATGGGTGAAGTCGAGAAAGTGCAGTTTGAAAGATTTGAAACCGGGGTTTCATAATTACACTGCACATTTCTGACTTATCATTAAGAAAGTAATATTTGTATTATTAAATGGATTAGGTACATAAAGGCAATAAATCCAAACATTTTTGTCTCTTTTAATGTTTGTAACAGAAACTGTTTGGGTAATTAATGCCGGAGTCGTTAAGGAAAGTGTGAAAATGACGTTCGAGCCATTCCTCCCACGATCCCTTTCATCTATGGAGCATCGAAACTTTCTCCAAAATTCGATTTCTGTTTCATAAACATTTTGAAAATCAAACTCTCGAAAACTCTATACAAACACGATGGAAACGTGTTTTTTAAAAACTACCATTTGAAAACGTTTTTTAGGAAACGCGATGGAAACGTCTATTTACGTTCGAAAACTTATATTTTTTATTTATTTAAACTTATTAAACAAATAGTTAGAAACGTGATATATGCATGAAATATGTTTCTTTTTATTATCTTTAGAAAATTATAACTAATTTATAAAATATAACTATCTCATATTTTATTTTTCTCCAAAAATTAATTAAAACTTAAAATAACTTAAAACAGTTAGAACTTAGAAATTTAAAACTCCAAAAAACCCTAAAAGAATATGAGAAGATTGTGGACCACCAAAAATTCCCCTGATCTGAAACTAATATTTTTTAAAAATATGATTTTAATATTTCACTATATTTTGTAAATTATATATATACACTGTTTTTTTAAAATTTATATATACACTATATTTTAAAAATTATATATATATATATAGTTATGTTTCCAACACGTACCTGTTTTCTAATTTTTTATAAAAATTGTTTTCGCATTTTCACACGTTTCACTTCCGCATACCCGTTTCCGCTTCCATGCTACTTAGCTTTTCACGACATTATCGATAACCATAACCAAATCCAAAACCAAACTCAAGTGCTTACAATTTTCGGTTCCCTATTATGTCTTGTGTCATCGGTCTACGGTTTTAGATTTGGAGATCCCCGTGATCCTATTAATAGAAAAGCTTAATCATAGTGATAATCGTATTTCTCGGCTATACATATTTTGTAATTCACTAACAGATTATTGCTGTGAGAGCATAACGTTATAGAGTTTGTTAAATTGCTTTCATCTAATAGTAAAATTACAAAAAAATTGGTCAAAGATTTTGCTTTGAAACAAAATGAAAATTCTTCTTGTTGACGGCTAATTTTCTAAGAAACTAAGAAGAAATTTTGCATTTGATTTTGGTCAAATTAGGTTAACTTTTATATATAATCCATTTATTAGTGGATGAGAGAATTGCCAAATAATTCTAGAGAATAGTTACCAATATAAGCACTTAATAATTTAAACCCTCTGTTAAATTGAGATAGCTAGTATCATGCTGACGTGGCAAGTAATTTGTAACCAAAAACCCAGAATTAAAATATAGTCGAAAAAGTTAAACGGCAGATAAAAACAAAATTAAAAGGGAATTAGAAAAACGAATCCATTAACGAGTGTAAGAATATAGTCCTAATTATGGAGTGGATTTGATTCCACCCCAATACTCCATAAACCTTATAAGACAACCCAAAACCAAAAAAATAAAGAAAAAAAGAAGCTTTTGACGGACGGATTCATCTGCTGCTTAAAAGATGGTTACTTCTTCAGTTCTTTCATCAGCTTAGAATCGATATTTCTACAACACGAAAAACGCAGAAGAGATGTTCATAGCATCTCTTGCGATCTTCTAACACAGCGACTCACTTTCTTCCTAAACTCTGCTCTGTTGTCTCTCCATTCCTTTGCAGCTTCCACATTCGCCGGTGACTCATCGTTTGGACCCGAGAGCATCGATATGATACTCAACACAATGCTTTCTACCTGGCATCATACACAACTCATTAGCTTGAAATCATTATCTAATAAAAAGAGAACTCAAAACACTTCTGTATGAGGGAGGTTTAGGACTATCTCAAAGAGTTTTTTCAATGCCTGGTATCAAAATTTCAAGAACACTCAAGGACACAAATGCAGTATGTATAAGCTCAAAATCAAGCAAAACTAGTCTCTTTCTGCAACCTTTGGACACAAGAGAAGCTATGATATATTCGTAGAGCGTCAAGTTATATATCAGTCCAAAGAAAGTCAATCCAATAGATTACTGAACCCTGCTAACAAATTACACAGTACACTAAAGCTAAATGGTGAAAAAGAATATGAATATGAAACATACCGTATGAACAGGAGTCCAACGTTCTGAGGCAAGCTCGTATCCATTAGGATCATCACCAGGAGGATGAAGAATAGAAATGCAAACTCTTCCATCAGAGTAAACTGCAATCAAAGAAGATAAACCATTAGAACTCTGGAAATAAAGCCTTGAGGATAAAGAGAGTTATTATATTAAGAATAAGCACTGACCATTAGGATGCCACATCTCCGAAGTGAACTTCACAGTTGGTGGACTAACTGGATAATTCTCTGGAAACGTCATAATTGCATTAAAAAATCCACCATCACTGCAAACAGAGAAACAAAAGATAGATTTCATAAACTACAGTTTCATCTGAGAGTCTTGCATATAAGAGTCTATGCTACAGTAAAACATACAAAAACAGAGGAATCAAGTAGCTAAAGATACAGAATTTAAACACAAAAGAGAATTTAGGAAAACTCACTACAAAGTATCAGGAGGACCCATAATTGAAACGCTCCATTGGAAAACGTTCTTCTCATCAACGAGCCCAGCAGAGAAACCATCAACAGGTCTCTTACACAGATCTAAACAAATCAATTAAGAAAAATAAGCCAAAACCCAGATTATGAAAATTCAGCTCAATAATTGAATACCCAATCTCACCAATCAGAAAAACAAACCACATCGAAAGAAAGAAAGAAAAAATAAAACCCTAGAAGGATCGAAGAAAGGGGTAATGAAGAAAGAAGAGACCTTTGAGCTGTTTCTGGAGAAGAAGGCTTGCTTGGTTATTAGCCATCGTAAGCCACCGGCGAAAGAGGGAACTAGATTCGAGGGGAACGGAAGGAAGAAAAGAGGAGAGCAAAAGATTTGTTGATATAGATGGTAAAAGGAACCGTCTCTCTTATTCTTTTAATTTTACAGAAATTTATCTTTTTCTGATTTTTTTATTAAATGGAAAATTTTGTTTTTGATGGGAAAAATCTTCTTGTGAAAGTGGAAAATCTCCAATAACAACAGTTTAGAGAGATGCACAATTTATTTTTCACTTTGTTTTTAGTATCTTTCTATATTATTATTTTTTAGTAATTTAGTTCTTTGTATAAAGATTTGAATAAAGAGATGAAAGATTCATGGTATATAAAGGTTTGAATGTACATTGAACAATAAAAAATTAGACAAAGGATTAAGATAGAGCTTGGTTCAAAGTTAAAACGGTGGTGGTCTATTGTGGTTTGCTGTGAACTAGTTGCCTGATAATTTTGAAACCAAAGTGGTGATTGTCTTAGTGTGGAACATGGTTCTCAAAATCGGTATGGTTAGACGCTCTCATAAATACCTAAACGCCTCGATTTCTTTAAATCATCTTTTCCAAACAAAAAATTCGAATCTAAAATACAATGGAATCAACTTCTCTAAAAACTAGACCACTAACATATTCAATACCATGATAAAACTGTAAAAAAAAAAATCTTTCAATATTTTATCGATTAGTCCAAATACGTGTTTAGTAAAAGGATTTACGTAGAATATAAGTTTAAGAATATCAAGAGGGAAAAAATTGTTAGTAGTTTAGAGCGTGAGAATATATTAAATCAATTTAGTATTCTAGTCGAGGAATAAGGTATTTGGAATTTGTTCCCTATCGTTTTAGCTCGATAATAAAGGGATTTTGCGGGTTGTATGCTTAATGTCACGGGAGACAATTTTCCAAAAAAAGTTTTATATTATAAATGTTGAATAATAAGTTTCATTATTCTCTCTACGAACGTGTTGTAATTTGTATGTGTGTATATGGATGTATGTACCAATATACCAATATGTGTCCATGCGTTTGACTCGATGATCTGCGTGCTGTGTTCTTACGTTAGTTTTGTCCGTTACGACAAAAGGATTCCCAAAATTCCATATAACTGAGTTTTGCATTGTTCTTTCTTAAGTTCGTTTTATAGCTTTTTTTTTTGTTCGTTCGTTAGACATATTATACTGCACTTCTTTCTTCTCTTTCTTAATCCTAGCGTCTGATTTCTTTGACTTATTATCTGATCGCATATCAGAATATACACAACAATAGATAATAATTCTTTTTTTTTTCTTATCAAGAAAACGAAGTTAGTTTGGGTACTCTCTAGTTCTGGGGAAAACAAAATTCGTTTTAACCCCCAAGAATAGGAACTGAATCATAGGAAAAATGACATACTAGCTTTATGTGAACATATTCAAGTAATTTGGTCATATATTATATGCAGTTCTCAATGGCTATTGTATGGGGCCGCCACATCTCTGGTCCTTTTTCGTTCAGAAGAGTTCTTTACGATAACACTTTGAAACAAATAATTTTATCAAGAAATATAAATATTCTGTTTTCTTTAGATATAATTTTTTTTTTCTAATTATTCATAGTATAAATAAATGCAAATGCAAAAGTTGCGATATATATAAACAATCCAGTGCTACATGTTACATTGGATCCGTTCCAAGAATATGATACAAAGGGAGCTAATTTTCTCATAGGTTGTAAAAATTTAAAGCCTCGAACTCTCTTTCTTTTAAAAAATTTCAATTCTTTTTGGTTTGTCTCTGAAAAGGAAAAAGGAAAAAGGAAAAAGAAGACAACAATCTTTATGAAAATAAAGAATCAGAACATAAGTTGGACCAAAGAAGTAAATTATATATCCTCATACGTTATATTGGAATATTAGTCTTAATTCTTAGCATATGTATGTTCGACATTATTTATTTATTTTGACCATCAGTTTTTACTTAATTACGTTTAAAATATATATACTGCGTCTGCATGCTGTATATATATATATATATATATATGTTTCTCCAAGAAATCGAGAATTCGATTGATTACTCAATGAACACTTAAAAAACGTTATCATAATCAACTCTTTAGTTCGTACATAACCCACACCTCTATATATAACCAATAACACCAAAGAAAACATAAATATCACCACCAATTAACATACTCACACTTAATTTGAAGATCTTCTAAAAACAAAAAAGATAATATATATCACCATACCTTCCCTTGAGCCCAAAAATTAGCCTTTGGGTCATATCTATAGCTCCATGGTTTGATCTCTCCTCAGTTATAAATAACTCCCATGACAAAGCGATCAATGTACAACCCAACCAACAAAAGAATCATCAAGAATAGTGCTGAGTACTTAGAATGAGAGATGGCCTGTTGAGTTGTTGGAAGTGAAACCAGTCCAAGAACTATTAATGCTGCTATTACCTCCCCATGATGTGTATTCATCGTTCCCCGCGGAGCTTATGTTAATATTCCCCAAAAAGTTTCTCGACAAGTTATTTACTCCGTCCCCATCCCTATCCCGATCCTGATCCGTCTCTTCAGCCTTCACATTTCTTGTTTGTGAGATGCCATCCCCACCTGAAACCAAATCCATCAAGGTATTAGACCTTAGCTGGTTGGAATAATCACTACTCTTTTGTTGAGGATCAACTTGATTAACATGTTTATTACCTTGATCTAGTAATGGATATAATACATTTGCAGATTGCTCCAACCCTGTAGTGTTGATCAAGAAAGGGAATTTCTGAGCTTGTTGCGATGAAGATATACTCCATGGATCCAAGATCCCGCCACTAGAACTCATCCCGCTTATGGCGTTGCTTATTTGAATTTCGCCAAAGTCTAATGATCCATTATTATTGCTTGAACTGTAACCTCCAAGGCTTTGGAGATTTGAAAAGATGGGTAAGTTGGAAGTAAACCCCGGGATATGGCCGTAGCTAAGAAACTTGCTAGGGTTTGAGTAACTTGGATGAGAAGTAAGTGATGAAGTGGTAGTATTGTTATCAGCCGAGATCACTACCGTAGATTTCGATCTCGCGCCACCACTTCTGCCGTTGGATTTGCTTCTCTTGTTCCTCCTAAAGCCTCCTCCAACAGGAACATTCCTTAGGGCACCACCACGTGTCCAATAACGGCGACATGTCTTGCAGAAATAGCGAGGTTGAGTAAGGCTATAGTTATTGAAGTAACAGAACTTGGTATTGGTTGAGTCACATCTAGGGCAATTCAGAGCTGGTTCAGGCAATGGGACTTTCGCGATCCGAGCACGTTCCACCATCGAATTTACTCTAGCTTGGCTCGAGCCACCAGCCTGAGAAGCCGGTGGTGATGAAAGTTGCGGTAAATAATTATTAGGGTTCTGGTCAGTTGTGACACAGTCTAGCTGATGTTGGTTCCCTTGCTGCATATTATACACATCATACTTAGTTTTACAGAATATAATGAAATGGAAACGCTTTTTAAAGTAAGGACTCGAGTTTGAACATTGGTCGGATAGAAAAGAAAATAGATAAAATATTGTTCTACTTTGACAAGAATTGCAGATTTATTATAGTTTTTCAACAAAGCTGCAGAAAGAAAATGGATTATTTAAAGTCATAGTAACTTTTAGTTTTCTTTTGCTTAATTCAATGGTGAATCTAGAAAGAAACTGGCATATGATGAACAAAGAGAGAATTCATCCTATAAGGAAAACAACATATCTGACTGTGCAGAAGTTATCAAAAACAAAAGAAAGTTTTTGAAATAGTAAAAAAGTTTTTATAAACTAAGAAGAAGAAGAAGAAGAAGAAGAAGAAGAACTAGAAATTTTGTCAAACAAAATCTCAATTTGCATAAATCCTGATCGAATCAAGAACATCTAATATATCATAAAGTAATTACCTGCTGCCAGTTATGTGAATCAAACTGATTCATTGGAAGAGATGAGAAAACCATCTTTGAATTTAGCTTTGAATGTTTTTTTTAGGAAAGAGGGTTGTAGAGATATGGTGGAAAATCACATCATAGAAGAAAGACTTGATCTAGAGAGAGAGAGAGAAGAGGGAGAAGCTGAATGGGATAAAAAGAAGAGATGAGGTTTCCTTGTTTAATTTATTGTCTTTCTTAATTCTCTTTACTCCTTTTCTTTTATACTCTTTTTTTTTTTTTTTCAATTTTCATCATTTTCTCATAGGCTCTTTATTTCTTTTTGTTCTCATCAAAAACTTTCTTATTTATTGTTAAGCTTTTTGGAATTAAGTGTCGATTTGAACAAGTTTTTTTGTTTGCTTATTTTTGCAAGTCAATCATCTACGTCATTGTTTATTTGTTGTATCAGATATCAATTTCTTCATATACATTGTACTAATTTGAATTCCGTACGCTGCTAAGATAGTAAAATATTTTATTTTCCAATATGTTTAAAATCTGGCGAAATATTTATTTTAATGCATCAACATCTCGAATTAAACTAAGATATACTACTAATTTACCTAAACAATCAATATTTTGGAACCTATTATTAGATGAATTTATACAGTGATGAGAACGTGTCTATTTCTATGCAATTAATCAAATCATCGCTTCACTACAACAATTGGTTGAAGGAAAAGTTTTATATCATATGTGCATATAGGTGTATATTACTTGTCAAGCAAAAAATAATTAATTTCACTTCTAGTCCGATTTGATCCCAATTCTTAATATAGAGTATATTATAATGTTGGGTAGAAAGAAAGATATTGTATGTCATGATCAGCAACGATAATTGTGGATTAAAATAATTTTAATCATATAAATTTATGAGAGAAACGATAAGGAAAGAGAGAGTTTTCTTAGCATGTAAGCTTTTTATTTTTGGCATACGTTACAGTGGTGCCCAAAAAAGATGTGAAGAGCGAGAGTGGCCATGCAGAGACTAATAAAGCCCAAGGTACCTCCCTCATTTTTAAATTAAAAAGTCAAAAAAGTAAAAAACAACGAGAGAGTCGAATAATTGGATTAATTATTTTATTGATAATTAATAAAGAAACAAATAAAGGTGAATTGTTAGTGGGGTGGTCTTTGGTGGAGTTGTCACAATCGAGTGTACCTTCGTTTTCCTTGGGTAGGACCAAAGTTTCGTTTTTTCATAGTATTATAGTTACCAAAAAAAAATTAAAAAATTGTCATTGTGGTTTTTGATATATATATATATATATTTTTTAAAAAGGGAACTAATCCGAAAATTTACAGTCGAAGTCGAACCATGTATGTTTGTGCAGGCCAGAATCAGGACAGGTAAATCAATTCTTTCTCAAATGAGACTCGAACTAGGGGTTCTAGGACAAAGCCATTTTAGTGAATCCTAGAATTTTGCTATCAGACCAAGTTACACTTAGTTAAAATTAATTACTTTTGCATGGATATATTTTAGATTTTGAAAATTTAATCTATAAATGATTAATGAAGGATTGACCAGGGACATGTAGTCTATTATTCATTTGTGCTAAAATAATCGTCAGTGTCGGCAGCTGGATTCAAACCCATATTATACACGTTGTTGTGAAAAAAGAAGAATGATGTGAATTCTTTAAGAGTTAGGAAATCTTATGAATGTTTTTAGTTTCATTAAAATATAGAAAACATAAGCCAACAAATCAAATCATGATAATTTGACAGGGTTGTTTCTTTTTTTCTTTCTTTCATGATTCTTGATGTGATCGATCCTATCCCTACTATGAACTTACCAAGAACAATGAATTATATATATAGCTATGGTGAAAAAAAGATTTCGAATTACAAAAATATCAGTCTATATATTTGATGATTTATGTTTATATATGTCAGGGGACTGAGGGGTACTTAAGATTGATTAGTAAAGATGGGAAATGTTGTAGGAAGGTGTCCCAGTCCGCGTTTTCTAAAAGAAATATTTGTGGTCCAAATCAAAATCAGAGCTTCTTTTTAATGGACCTCACTATGTGGACACATAACAGTAAACATATATCGCTAACTAAATCATTCATAATCAAGAATTATTGAATAATCAAGACGTTTATCAATATAAAAGCTATCGAGAAATAACTCACACTGTTTCTATATATATATTTACGTTTTTTTTTTACTGACGTAGTAGAAGGGGTGACTCAGAAGAACACAAATCTTACTTAGCACTTAATTAGCTTTTAGCAGCACATAAAACTTCCACAGGGTTTCAGATTGTGGTGCTCATCATGAGTTTTAATTTTCACCAATTGAAATCCATCACTTCTAGATTTTTATATACTGATCCCATATCAAGATTCAAATGATAAAGGATATTAAACTAATTATTCTTGTGAACTTTAATACAAAACATATGCCAAAACTAATATTGTCGATGTAGAATCACTGCTCGCCGTGATGCAAAGACATAATGTCTTGTGTTTCAACTCTTTTGTAGATTAGGACTTCAAACATTTTATTAATATCTAAAATATACAAAATCAGTATGAAAGAATGAAAGAGAAAAATCTATAGATGTCAGTTTGAAAGAAAACCTATAGATATTTCATTTTTGTATAAAAGAAGTGCGTCTTTCTAGAAATGTGCATGTCTTTTATTTTATCAATAACTCGTTTTCATGCAACTAAAAAGAATCTTCACTTACCTGTAGTGTACATCTCATGAGCCCATATTCATGGTTGTAAAGCAGCACCTTCTCTGCAGCTTTTTTTTTTTTTTTTTTTTTTTTTATTGTTTTTGGCATCCATATTTCACATCTACACACAACAAAATATAAACTGTGATACAATATGTACTCATATAATTTGATCTTTTTTTTCCAAGATTTTTAAAAGTGGGAAAAATCGATATAGTTCACGTGCCATTCTTTAGTAGAAGATTCCTAGATTCCAACAAGAACATGCGCATATTTTCATATACAAGAGAATTAAGGCTGCAAAATTTAACATAACATGGTCGAAAAGATAACCAAACGGTTTTCAATTTTGTAAATTACTGCTTTTTAAGTTTTAAGTGTTTTATGTTTTATGGTTGACTAGTGTTGCCACTTGTGTTTTCGAAGTCATAACTTTAGCCAAGCCTCTCTCTACTCTCATGAGGCTTATACCAAATAGTACTCTAGACATGTCTACGACAGGGTTTGCTTTTGAGTGTGACTTGTTCATGATAAATGGCGAAGCAAACTTCGTTGACCAAACTCACTAATTCCATGTGGTTAAGGGAGTTAGCATTTATTATTTACATCTTTTAAACGACAATGACGAGGATTCTTTCTCTTTACTCTATCAAAAAAAATTTTCTTCGAATGGAAGATATATATTAAGGTAACTCCTAACTTCTTGTATATTTATGGTGCGTTTGAAAATGATCGTCTCATTATTCTCAAACATTTTATGTTTAGCATTAGATCAATATATATGATAGACTCATGTCATCAAAAGTGGGGACTTAAGTTTCTAACTCAATGTTTATGTTCTCATGATGTCACATAAAAATGATCAATCTCTCCTAGTCCTAGGTAACATTATTTCACCCTTTAATTTGTATAGTTACAACTGCAATGCTTTTTACTAAATTTGAATCCAAAACCGAACATAATTTATTTATTTTTCAAAAAAAATTTAAGGATATACTACTAGATTAAATAAGAATTTAAATAGAAACCAAAACCAAAACTAAACTAAGATCCAAGTATCGCAGAAAAGGTTGTCCGTCGTAAAATCATTAGTAAAATTGTTCATTATAATCGCATATGTTACATCTAGTTAGGTTCGATAGATTTAATCGTTCCTGCATAAAATTATGGCCATGTCTAATGATAATGTTTCGAATCGAAAAAAAAATAAGAAAAATCTAAACTGAATAGATTCCTTTGAAACAAAGACGAGTATGCGAATTGCAACAAATGTTAAACATTTGGACTAAGAACCAAAAAAAGGAACAGAAGAGTATGGTAACAAACTCAATGGTCCCAATAGCATAAGTTGGGAGATAGTTAGCTCTCCTACTCCCAACTATATCCCTCTTCAATGCTCTATCTCTTCTTCTTCTTCTTCTTCTTCTTCTGAGCTCCTCTCTATTTAATTTCTCTTCTCTCTCCCTTCAATTTCCTCATCTGTGTCTTCCTCGTTTTCTCCGCTTTAAGCAATGAAGGTCACCGTCGTCTCCCGTAGCGGCAGAGAAGTTCTCAAGGGTCCACTCGACCTCCCCGATTCGGTACTTTTCTCCGATCTGCTTCTTTGTTCTGATTAGTGGGTTTTGTTTCTCCTGTTGAGAAATGTAAGGAATAAGATTGCCAAATCTTGAAAGCTGCATGCTTTTACGATTTTAGGGGTTTTTGATTTCGAATTTGTTGTTCTTCGCAGGCCATAGTTGCTGATCTGCAAGAAGCGTTTCATAAGAGAGGTAAAGTTTTCATTTTTACTAGACAATTGAGCTTCTTGATTGTTGAAATTAGATCTAATCTGATCAAATGAATTCAAGTGAATGTATAAGGGCTAGTGTCAGTCTCATGCATATACTGTTTTTTTTTATGTGTTGAGTTTACCTTTTAGAATGTGATCCTTTTAGATCTGTGTGGAAAGCTTTAGGACTATTCACAGTTTTGCCTTTTGGGTTTATAGATTGAAAAAATTCTCAAATCTTCTTAATCAATGTGTCCTGTATATTTCTATCTCTTTCTCTACAGTATTTGTATTAAGTATAGAGCTTGAACTCTATTTTTCTTCACATCTTGAATAGAGTTACTAATGTATTATGGTGTAGAGAAGGTTTTGTTTTCTAATTCTTTCTCGATTGGTTGTAAATGGTGTGAGATTTGGGTTTTTGTTGTTTTCAACAGCTAAGAAGTTTTACCCATCGAGGCAAAGACTAACTCTTCCCGTGGCTTCTGGATCAAAGGACAAACCTGTTGTCCTCGGTAGCAAGAAATCACTTAAAGAGTACTGTGATGCAAACACCAACTCTTTAACTGTAGTCTTCAAAGACTTGGGTCCACAAGTTTCTTACCGCACACTCTTCTTCTTCGAGTATCTTGGTCCTCTCCTTATCTACCCGATCTTTTACTACTTCCCTGTTTACAAATTCCTTGGCTATGGAGAAGACCGTGTGATCCATCCTGTCCAGACGTATGCTATGTACTACTGGTGCTTTCACTACTTCAAACGGATCTTAGAAACGTTTTTCATTCATCGGTTCAGCCACGCAACCTCCCCAATCGCAAATGTGTTCAGGAACTGTGCTTATTACTGGAGCTTTGGTGCTTACATTGCTTATTACGTCAACCATCCTTTGTACACACCAGTCAGTGATCTTCAGATGAAGATTGGTTTCGGATTTGGTTTGGTTTGCCAAGTTGCAAACTTTTACTGTCACATTTTGCTTAGGAATCTTAGAGACCCCAGTGGGACTGGAGGCTACCAGATTCCACGGGGTTTCCTCTTCAACATTGTTACATGTGCCAATTACACGACCGAGATTTACCAATGGTTAGGGTTCAATATCGCCACTCAGACCGTTGCTGGATACGTCTTCCTCGCTGTTGCTGCTCTAATCATGACCAATTGGGCTCTTGGAAAGCACAGTCGTCTGAGAAAGGTAAACAAAAGCTTTTCTTTTTTCAAGCCTATTCGATTGCTGGAACTGAATAAGTTTCAAACTTTGGCTTTTTTGGTGGTTCTTGTTATGATTTTTTGGATAATGGTATTGCAGATATTTGATGGAAAAGATGGGAAACCAAAGTATCCAAGAAGATGGGTGATACTTCCTCCATTCCTTTAGAAGCCATTGTTGCTTTTCAGTTAAAAGCTCTTAATAAAGTTGAAAAATAGATTGAGAGATCTTTGGTTTAATCTGTACTTTTTTGTTGTTGTTGGTCAATCTGTGTTAGTTATGAGACTTGGTTATTCCTTTTGTTTTAAACTTAGAGATTTAGAATGTTCCTCTTTAGTTGTTTTTCATGCACACCAAATCCTCCATTGTATTTGTATCGTTTAAAAGTCAATAAGGAAAATGGTTACAATAACATAATCTATTTTTAGAAGTTGTCTTTCTATAATGATCAATCGAAAGCACAAGCCAATGTTCATTGTTCCATAACAATTTTCACGATATTTTTGTTTGTTTGTCATCTTTGTTAGTGTTCAAGAAACCAGTCGCGGCTGCCTTCTATAGTGACAATGGACGAAATATAACATTTATAAAATATATATTTTTAGTTGTCTGATAAGAGAATACGCTAATATTTCAATTGATCACACGATTAATGTAAATGCTACAACAGAATTACCAGAAAAAAAAACAGAAGCAAATGAAGCTTTTACAGAGAGACCAGAAGAAACCGCTGGACAAAGATCTCAAGCTGAAGAACTTTTACCCCACAATTGTTCAGAGAGTTCATCTCTCAAGACCGATGAAGCCTCATCGACAAGCTTGGAGCTTCGTTGCCTGTAATTCAAATCATGTTGGTGAGACAAAGTTTGATCATCCAATGTTTTATCATCCATATCAATAAGAATGTTGTGCAGCAAGCAACAGACAAAGATTATCCGTGGTAACCGGTTTCTATCAGGCATCCACATTACTCCATTTATTATCCTCCACCTCTCTTTAAGCCTCGACAATGCCATCTGCGCCGCTTTTCTTGTCTCGGTGTGTCTTTTGTTGAACTCGGTTTGAGGAAGCGACAATGGTTTGCCTTGGTATGGAGTGAGAAGCCATGAAAGAAGAGGAAAACCCGAATCACCTACTAAGTATTCTCTTAGCTCGGTTCTTTCTGAGAGCTGTAACTTTTCCCCATTCAGTCTCTTCCCTTTCTCAACTAGTTTGAAGAATCCCGAGTTCTTGAGAACAACGTCATCGCTTAAACTTCCAGGCCAACCAGCAATTACATCGAGAAATCTCATGTCAGGATCCACTACAGCCTGCAATATCATGCTGAAGTTCTTTTCTCCGTCCAACCAAACTTTGTTTGAGGGTTCCACAGCAGGAAGGTTCATAACAATATGCGTAATGTCGATTGCGCCACAGCAGTTGGGAAGACCTGAGATTTTCTCAAACTTTGATTTAATTTCATCGAGTTTCGAAGGCCATGAGATATGATGCAGTGCTCTCTCTTCCATTGATTCAACAAAGCGCCAAGTGATTTGGGAGACTGTTGACTGATTCATCCCAAAGGTCTCTCCAATAACTGAGAGAGATTCGCCAGAGCCAAGCCTCCTAAGTGCCACAGCTACACGGTCATTGAGAGTTAAAGGTTTACCATTTGAATCACTGAAATTTGCAGGCTTTGCTGTGAAATCGTCTTTCACAAGAGAGCAAATGTAGTCAAATGTTTTCCTTGATACTTTGAAAACTGACTCAAATGTCTTTGGATCCGATGACCCTGACAAAGAACCTAAAAATAGAATTAAAAAAACAAATCAACAATGTATGCAAGATCAAGCTTACTACTCTTCAATACAAACACATGCTATATTTTTTGGTAATAAAGACAATGTAAAAGAATCCACAAGCTTATACAACATTGGATCAGTTTAAATTCAACATTACAAAAACTAAAAGAGGAATGCAAAAGCAGAAGAGCCTAATCTGCAACTAAAAAAAAGTTGCTTAATTTGAAAGAATCAATTTTAGTTTGTCATCTAGAAGATGCCTCTAAGTGGTTCCAAAATCTCAGCTTTAATAACAACTTCATCATCTCCACTAAAATCCCTTCCATAGATCACAATATACTTCACTTAAGTTAGCTACCACCACAGATCGAACAAACCCAGAAACTAACCAAATCAATAGATCGAAACCATACTCGAAATCTTCAAAGTAAGATTAAGAAACATCTCTTAGTGTACATTACTAATTTCAATCTCAATTTTTTTTCACGATTATCCTACAAAAAAACATCTCATCTAAACAAAACCACATCAAATTGCTCTAATCAAGATTAAAAAAAATGTATCTTCCATGAAACTGATTAGATAAGCTACAATCCGTAATTCGATTTGGGAAAACGCTTCAAAAAACTATAAACGATGCCAATGCATAACGAGAGATACCAGAAATACGGCGAGAGAATCCATCCCACCAATCCAGCGGCTGAGATAATGAGTCTGAGTCGTCGCTATGAAGAGCAGTGGAGGAAGCGGCGACGGCGGAAGCGGAAGCAGCAGCAGCAGCGAGCAAGATGTTCCGATCAACCTTCTTCTCTGCTACTCTCTTCTTCTTCTTTATCGTTTTGATAGGTCCCATTAAATCCCACCCAAACAGCAAATCGAAAACTTGAGAAGACTGTAAAAAAAGAGATTAGTGTTTTGGGGTTTCGTGCTTAAAGCATGCAAGAGAGAGAGAGAGAGAGAGAGAGAGAGAGAGAGAGAGAGACGATGATTCAAAGTACAAAGAAGAAAACTTTGGGATTATGTGACAATAAACGTGGCCATTGTTTTTTTTTCTTTTTTTGGTTGCCACTTGTTTTGTTGATTAATGTCATATATGAATCTTTAGGTTAAAATTAGTCTGTAGATGATAAAATTTAATATAAAAAAAAAAACTCAAATCAACATAATTCTTTATGAAAATATGAAAAAATACATAAGAAACTCCACTCTTCTACCAAGTGGTCAAAAATATTTTGTTACAATGTTTTAAGCTGTCTACTGTGTGGGGATTATTAGCCTTGTTTTTGTTGCTTCTTAGGACAAGCTGAAGAAAGATGACCCTTTTCTCCACATTCGTAACAGCTTCTCCTTTTGATCTTACCAGTGCTAACCGTGGCTGTTAAGTTTCCATCATTAGCTCCATTTGTAGCATATGTCTCATCCATGTAAGAAACACCATTGTTCTCATTATCTCTTGCGTTCTTTTCAAAACTATAGCTTGTTACCCGAATCGGTCCTGCCTCAACAGTCTGGTAATCCAGCTTTTGGTTTTGGTTTGTGTGAGCAGTGTTTTGAAGCTTCTTGGGACAAGCAGTAGAAAGATGACCCTTTTCTCCACACTCGTAACAGCTCCTCCTTTTGACCTTACCAGTGCTAACCGTGGCTGTAAAGTTTCCATCATCACCTCCATTTGTAGCATACATGTAAGAAACACCATTGTTCTCAGTCTCTCTTGCGTTCTTTTCAAGACTATAGCTTGTTACCTGAATCGATCCTGTCTCAACAGTCTGGTAATCCAACTTTTGGTTTGTTGTGTGAGCAGTGTTTTGAAGCTTCTTGGGACAAGCAGTAGAAAGATGACCCTTTTCTCCACACTCGTAACAGCTTCTCCTTTTGACCTTACCAGTGCTCACCGCGGATGCAAAGCTTCCATTATTAGCTTCATCTGTAGTAGCATATCTATCATTCATGTAGTAAGAATCACCATAGTAATTTGAAAGACCATAGCTTTGCTTAGCCGGTCCAGCATCGACCAGCTTTGAGTTTGCCTGATCATCAGCATTTTGAAGCTTTTTGGGACACGCTGTAGAAAGATGACCCTTCTCTCCACACTCGAAACAAACCCTCCTTTTGATCTTACCGCTACTAACCGTGGGTGTAAAGTAATTTCCGAAAGCCGGTATTGAATCAGCAGCAGCATAAGTCTCTTCCATGTTGTTTGTTTCATCAGGTGTAGGATCTGTACTGTTATTAGCTGCTGGTCTGTCTTTAAGGGCACAACAGATCTTCACAGGTCTTCCGCCAATAACATGCTGATCCTGCTTCAGCGCAATCGCCACAGAGACACTATCCTTGAAATCCACATGCGCATACCCTTTAAACTCCCCTGTTTCTTTGTTTTTGCCCAACCGCACTGAGGTTATTACGCAGTCAGAGAAGAGTTTTCGTATGTCACGCTCTGTAGTGTCCCAGGCTAAATTCCCAATGTATACCCTGTTATAGCCATCCACCATTTCCGGAGCAAAGCCAGAAGATGTGTTTCTTCTAGGAATGGAAGGAGTGGTTTTTACGTATTGCTGGATTGTCAAATATCGATCACCCCTAATAGTAAAAGTAAAAAATGATTACTCAAACCATATCAAATGTGAACAAAGTAAGCCTAAAATATTTCAATCACGCCTATAGATTACTTACATAGCAGCTCTATCAAAAGCCATTGCACGTTTAGCGCCATCTTCACTCTGTAGAAATGAAACGAAACAAAAATGTCAATACAGACTAAGACACAGTCCTAGACAACTAAAAATGTGAATTGATGATTTCTCTGAAACTAAATTAATATCCTAAGACAAGTAAAAAGAATCTAAAGCAAGACACAGGAAGAGACACAAATGTTGTTGTAGCAACAAAAGCTTACTTCAAAGGTAATGAAGGCAATCCCAGTGAAAGCACCATCCTCAGGACGCATCTTGCAATCAACTTTAGTGATGACTCCACAGCTTCTGAAGTAGCTACGAATCTCATCTTCTGTACTCTGATAAGGAATACCACCAACATATAACTTTTTAGAAACAACCCCATCTTCTTCTTCTTCTTTACTGAAAACAAAACACAAAATCAATTTACATATAAAAGTGAAACATAATTACAAACAAACATCAGAGTTTTAAATGAACATATAAACTTACATCTCTGTATTAACTTGAATCTCTTCTACCTTAACCTTGTCTTTCTTTGCCTTTCTTTTCTTATTCTGCTTCTTCTTCTTTTTGGATTTTTCCTCTTCCTTAGTAGTGCCTTCTTCTTCACCTAATTCGCCTACATTAGTACCTTCTTCTCCTTCATCTCTCTTTCTCTTCTTTTTATCAGTTTTCTGGCTTGACCCAGCACCATTCTCGCGGATTCCATCAATGGGATGGTCTTCTGTAACGCAAGTTTCACTCTTTTTTCGTTTCTCTCTCTTGGAGAATCTGGGTTTGTGGCTGGCCGAATCAAAGAGCTCTTTCAGTGACTGAGATTGCAAGTTAGAGACGGAATCTGGATTGGTTTCAGCTACTGAGACCGATAGTGATTTAACCAAATCTTCTCGAATCTTCTGCTTCAGCTTCTTCTTCGACAGCACCATCCTCTTCACCTGAGTGAGTCGAGTCAACACCGCCAAATGAACCCTAATGGATGATTTTGATACGACCTACATATGGGCCGGGCTTCATGTTCATTGTAATCTGTAAGGAACACTTGGCCAATAATATCTATGGGCTATAATTTTGTGGGCTTTAAAAAGAGTAAAGTGCTCAAACAAAGAGCCCGAACTGTTCATTGTAATTAAAAGAATAAAAACAATTTTAGGGAAATTTAATATGTGTATAAAGCCTTAGCTTTGGCTTCTTGCGAGATGGCTTGGCTATCAAATTTGCTATTACATTTACAGGTTAGAATATCAGTTCCAATTCTGTTTTCTGATAGTACTGCAGCGATCTATATATCCACCAATCATGTCTTCTATGAGCGTACTAAATACATCGAAATTGATTGTCATACAGTGAGAGAGAAATTAGATAAAAGTCTTCTGCAAATGCTCCATGTCAAGATAGAAGATCAAGTGGCAGATATACTAACTAAAGCTATGTTCCCTAATCAATTTGCTCATTTGTTATCCAAGATGAGTCTTCTAAACGTATTCGGCTCATCTTGAGGGAGAATATTGAGTTATGTATAGTGGTTTAGATTGATTAGTTGGTATAACCCGATTAAGTGAGTATACCATACATGTATACAACATACACAATCATGTACAGATTAATGTATCGAATAAGATGAGAAATATCTTCTAACAATTTCTTCTTTCATTACTCTCTCTCTACGATTGTAATATTGTGTTCACCAAAAAACTCTTCATTGCAAGTCATGTTCAAGGCACAGCGTCAACATTGCTTATTTTTGATTTATTTTGAGTGAGGTTCAAGGTAATGCATCAACTTGTGTTTAGTTTTGATTGGTTACTTGCGAAATTTAAAAATTTGATTGTAAAAATAGTATTGCAATTAAAACAAAATAAAGAAAATAGGTAATTCTAAAGCATAGTTTAGTTATAAATATGTTGTGTTTATTTAAATGTTTTGTGGTTTCATATAAAATAATAGAGATGGAAGCCCAACCCCTTAAACCGAATGAGTGTAAGAAGGCGGAGGATTTCAAAGATCAAGGTGTCCTTACGGCGGCAGCAAGGCTGAACAGAACGCTTTATGTGCAGCAGCTTTTAAAACAATAGGACAACCAAATGTCTATAATTGCCGTTGTAGTCATGAGAGACTTATTTTCTCTTCTTTCTATCTTACTTTATGTTATTTTTTTTTAGGTCTGGGCACAGGCCGGATATCCGTTTTTTTAGCTATACTTGTTACTTGCCTTGTCCCGTGCGGGTAACTTTTTTTTTACCCGTAATTAGTACTTGAAAATGCAAGTACCCGCTTTTTCAAGTACCCGTCAAAATTTCAATACTTGCGGGTTATTTGACCTGCTACTTGTTACCCGTTTTCAAGTATCCGTTTATCCAAGTACAAGTACCCGTTTTAAATACTTGTTACATATTTAAACAAAATATCTAAGTAGATCTGAGGTATACAAAAACGGGCCAAGTAGTAACGGGTCAAGTAGTTATAAGTGCGGATAACGGGTACAAGTACAACGGGCCAAGTATCAAGTAATAACGGATCAAGTATCAAGTAAGAACGGATCACGTATTGAAATTTTTTTAACGGTTTGATACTTGACCCTTACTTGCAAGTATATATAAAAAGAGACTTGTTACCCGACTTATGATTAACAAGTACCCGTAAAAACAGGCCAAGTACGGACCGAGTCACGGGTACGGGGCGGATAACGGGTACCCATGACCAGGCTTAATTTTATTAGTGAGAAAACCACATTAAAAATGCTCGAATGACAGAGCCTTAGGAGTGTACACTAATTTTGACATATTTCATGCAGAATATATGAAAAAATTTAAATATATTTTTCAAAAAAGAGGATTATAAATAGTTTTGATTTTGACTTTCGTTTTGCAGCCACAAAATTAAGTTTTGAATCTATTAACAAGTAACACATTTCATGTAGCTTATACGAAATTATTTAGATATAATAACTTATTCATAGTTAATATAGAAAATTATATGTTACAACAAAGTGGTTTCCTTATGGCCAACCACCAACGAAAGAATATTTTGAAAACACACATCTTGATAATACAGCCAAGGTGGCTAGTTGGATGGTGTGCCATGTTGTGGATGCAATCGTTTTTCTTCTTCCAAATGTGGTATATTGTTGTTTGAAAGGCTAAACGAATCAAGAGAAATATATATATCTCTCGTAAGTTGAAGAAACTAACAGGTTCATAGTTATTTCTCAATCCGGATCTACTAGAATTCCTAATAAATCATCCAAACACTTGGAACCATAACGTAGATGAGTAGTAGGGACAAGTTAAATACAAATGATCTCGAGTTTTATGAGACTCACCGCATTGCACACAAGGTTGAATGGCTCTCCGCATCCTCACCACTAGTAATAATAATATCCTCATTGTAAGTCATGTTCAAGGTATTGCATGAGCATCACTTAGTTCGTTGCGGCGGAGGTTGTAATAGCAAACATCGATTGTAACGGGGTTATCTTTCAAAGACATTATTTGTGAGGTTTGCTTTGCAAATATCCATTTCATTTTTGGTTATTTTTCCGAACATTTTTAAAAGGTCAGGGAAGTTTCAAAGTGGATAAAACTGAGAAAGAAGCGAATCCAATAAGGGACAACGAAGATCTCTCTACCACATATACACTTTTCTCCTCAAATTCGCCAATGGCTTCTCTGAAGCTTTCACCTTCTTCGCCAATTTCCATCCCTAAGGTTTCGCTCTTCTTCTCTTCTTCAAGTAAATTGCTTTCTATATCTAATAATAACCAAATCTTTCTTCTTGAGGTTTTTAATTACAGAGCTGTGGTGGATTTGGTGTTCCTTTCTCTAGAAGAGGAGTTTCATTTCTTGTACGTGCTGATCAATCTTCGTCTTCCTCTTCTGATCTTCAAGGTTTGTGTTTTCTTTTTCTTTTTTACTATTTGCATTTTTTCAAATTACTCTAGTCGTGATTATTTGTTTGAAGAAAAACATTTACATAATTTATGTTTTTTGGTTTCAGATAAATGTCAGAGACGTCTGTTGGTAACATTCGGTGTTGTTGCTCCTTGTATCTCATTGCTTAGTAAAGCTCCAGTAACATGTAAGTTTTTTGTTTTTTTTTTGTTTTTTAATTTGTCAAATTTGTTTCTTAGTTTCTCGTTAATAATTTTGAAATGTTGTCCTAAAGAGGATTGATATGGCTCAGTTGCTGCAGAAAGCAAAAAAGGATTCCTTGCTGTCTCTGATAATAAGGATGCATATTCGTTTATCTATCCATTTGGTTGGCAGGTATCATCATCAAATTATATTGTGTGATTCTTGTCCACTTTTGTTTGGTTTTTGAACACAAACCGGACATTATAATGTATGGGTCTCTTTTCGGTTTTGAATGGTTTCAGGAAGTTGTGATTGAAGGTCAAGACAAGGTATACAAAGACGTTATTGAGCCGTTAGAAAGTGTCAGTGTAAATTTGCTCCCAACTAGTAAACAGACTATCAAAGACTTTGGCCCTCCTAAGCAGGTTATGTTTCTTTTATTTCTTATGATTTTTTTTGTACAATTCTCTCAAATGATTAAACTTTTGGTTTTGTCACAGATCGCTGAAACACTGATGAAGAAAGTTTTAGCTCCTCCAAATCAGAAAACAACTCTTATTGATGCATCAGAGGTCTGTTCTAGCTTTCTTCTGTTTACTTTTCAACTCTAGTGGAGATCGATGATCTTGATTCTTGAGTGGTTTGTTTTCAATTGCTGCAGCATGATGTTGATGGGAAGACTTATTATCAGTTTGAGTTCACTGTTCAGGCTAGAAACTACACCCGCCATGCTCTCGGTACAATCACGGTTTTCAATGGTATATATATATACATTATCATCTCCATGAATTCACGAGCTTGATTTTTTTAGGAGTTTCTAAAGATTCATTCATCGGTAAAATGGTGTTTTTTTGCTTTGCAGGAAACTTCTACACATTGACGACAGGGGCAAATGAGAGGAGGTGGGAGAAGATGAAAGATAGGCTTCACACTGTGGTAGATTCCTTCAAGATCACTGTTTGAGAATATCAAAGTTTGGTTTGGTTTTATTGTCTCTTTGTTTTGAGAAATCCCATATCTTGTATTTTTGTCCATTCTTCTTCTTCTCTCTTTTCTCTTTCCCTTAACAATAATCTTTCTTCTCCAGTAAAAGAAATTCAATACTCGGACTTGCCTCTAATAGTTTTGTTAACTTTGGCTATTAACCAAAAAAAAAAAGCTTAGAAATATATAATCTATGATGTTACAGCTACTAAAAAAGGCAGAAAACAAAACAGACCAAATGCTCTGTCAAGTATTGTGAGAAAAAGTAGGCTTTTTCCACATTGTCTCCAATTTATATATATCACCTCGTCCCAAAGAAAATGATAGTCTCACTTGTGGTAACTCTATTCTCCCCATCACCCGCACCCTCATATTTTAACCACTACAACGATGACATGACACAAGAGAAGAGTCGATTACGACTGTACAATAATTTACATACATCATACGGCACCAGAAAATATCTATAAAATCGTCTACAAAATCGAAAGTCGCCGTGACCGTTAGCAGAACCAGCTCTTGTGGAATATATTATCGTTACGGTAGGTGACGGCACAGTACTTACTACCGTTTTGTTCTTCTTCCGTCAAAAAAAAAACACTGCAACGGCAACACAAAGATAAAAAAACTCACCAAAATTATTGGAAATAATAAAGTAACATAAAAATAAAAAGGCGGAAAAGACATATTTTCTTCTCCGCTTCTGCTACGATTCTTCTTCTTCTTCTACAGATCCGCTAATTTTAGGAAAAAAAATCTCTAATCTAGGGTTTTATACAGAGGAGGTGCTTCTCCTTGAGAGAATCCAAAGATGATGATCTCTAGAGGTTTATTCGGATGGTCTCCACCTCATATGCAACCGTTAACTCCAGTCTCTGAAGTCTCCGAGCCTCCAGAGTCTCCGTCTCCTTATCTCGACCCTGGAGCTGAGAACGGTGGTACAGCCGCTGCTGCGGCGGCGCAAGCGGAAGCTGATGAGGAGATGGAGGAGCAAGACGAGATTGAACCTCCTCCTGCAGCTGTTCCTTTTTCTCAGCTCTTCGCTTGCGCCGACCGGTTCGATTGGGTGCTTATGATCATTGGCTCTGTAGCTGCTGCTGCTCATGGTACTGCGCTTATTATCTATTTGCACTACTTTGCTAAGATCATTGAGGTCCTTGCTTTCTCTAATGAATCGATGCAGCAGAGATCTGAGGATCAGTATGATCGACTCGTTGAGGTTAGTTAAGCATTTGAAAACTTATAATTTAGCTCGGAATTGATTGGTTTATGTGGTTTGCCACTACTGGATTAGAAAGGTTGAGTTAGCTGGAGAGAGTGTTTTGAACAGTTGAATTTCAATTTCTTGATTGAATGCATTGATACGAACAAGCCATCTCTTGCTTTAAGTGTTTCTCTGTAGATGTTTGCCTTTTTCAGTAATCATGTCCGAATTATGTGTTTCTCTCAGCTTTCTTTGACTATCGTCTACATCGCCGGAGGTGTTTTCATTTCTGGTTGGATTGGTAAGTAGATTTTTACTTAAACGTATAGATAAATTCTTATTGTATGCATTGTATTCGCAACTGCAATGATGATGATTTTAACAGCTACTATTACTAAAATTTTTTTATTATAATAGAGGTGTCTTGCTGGATATTGACTGGAGAGAGGCAGACTGCTGTGATCAGGTCCAAGTATGTTCAAGTACTATTGAATCAGGATATGAGTTTCTTTGATACATATGGTAATAATGGGGATATTGTGAGCCAAGTGCTGAGCGATGTCTTACTCATTCAGTCAGCTTTAAGTGAAAAAGTATGTCCGTCTAGCTCCAATCATGATGACTCTGATTTCTAATTTTCTCCTTCCATATCTTTATTTTTTAGTGAGTAATACTTTTTTGCTATTTCTATAATCTTCTTCATGATCGTGGATTTTTCAGGTGGGAAATTATATTCATAACATGGCTACGTTTATCAGTGGACTTATTATTGGATTTGTCAACTGCTGGGAAATTGCCCTGATTACACTAGCCACTGGTCCTTTCATTGTTGCTGCAGGAGGCATATCAAATATATTTCTCCACAGACTTGCTGAGAACATACAAGATGCATACGCTGAAGCAGCCGGCATTGCTGAACAGGTACGATTGCTAAGTTTATTGGGAGATTATGGAAGTAGCATCAAGATTTTTTCATCACTGCAATTCAAAACTTGAAATTTTTTGGTGGCAATTTATCGTTGAGCTCTAGAACTATGAAAACTGGAAGTTAAAAACTAAACTCTTAACATTTGAAATGAATCAATTTTCTTATAGACATCTGTGACTTTTTGGCGTTGAACTTGCTTTTCCTGCATATATAATGTAGAGTTAGGCTCACAAAGTTCAACATCTTTTCTTGTTTTTTGCTCTTATTTAATCATTCTTCTTGTGTTAAGTTCCGAAAATGGTAGGCAGAATCCATGAGGTTTAAGCTTGTACTTAGGCACGAATATCTAGGTTAAGCCACTAGATTCTATGATGTTTACTGCAATCTTTCATTGAGAATTTTGTCCAGTTTCATCTCAAATGTTGACCAATGGATAGCCTTTATTTTGTTTTGCTAGGATACACGTTAATTCTGAACATGTATGCATTTGGTATTGCATCACTGTGAATGCCTAGTAATCATACTCAATAGTTTATGCATGATTACAAGTGGTTTTGTAATGTGTACCCTACAGGTCCCATATTCTAGCCGAGATAAACTTTTAGATTTGTCTATTTAGCTAATGCCTGGTGCGAATATTCTAACTCTTAGAAGGATTTATCCTAAACATGCAGGCGATCTCTTACATTAGGACTTTATATGCCTTTACAAATGAAACTCTTGCAAAATATTCATACGCAACCTCCCTTCAAGCAACCCTGAGGTATGGTATATTGATTAGTCTTGTGCAAGGCCTGGGACTTGGCTTTACGTATGGGCTTGCTATATGCTCGTGTGCGCTGCAACTTTGGATTGGACGATTCTTTGTTAACAATGGAAGAGCAAATGGTGGAGAAATCATAGCAGCTCTTTTTGCTGTTATTTTAAGTGGCCTGTAAGCTTCAGATTCTACTGATGTTGTCTTTCTTAGACTATTACATAGATATATAATGTCTTGATTGTGCATATTCTGTTGTCCAGGGGTTTAAACCAAGCTGCTACGAACTTCTATTCATTTGATCAAGGAAGGATTGCTGCCTATAGACTTTTTGAGATGATAACTCGTTCATCCTCTGTGGCTAATCAAGAGGGAGCTGTGCTGGCTTCTGCTCAAGGAAATATTGAGTTCCGGAATGTGTATTTCAGCTATTTGTCACGACCTGAAATTCCAATCTTGAGTGGATTTTATCTCACGGTTCCTGCTAAAAAAGCAGTTGCGCTTGTTGGTAGAAATGGTTCTGGAAAAAGTAGCATCATTCCTCTAATGGAACGGTTCTATGATCCGACATTAGGTACTATGACTTGTGATTTTAGCTGCACCACTCAGCTGTTCATGGAGACAATTATGAGCTGACTACATCTATGGTTTTCTTTTATCCAGGAGAAGTTCTTCTTGATGGAGAAAATATAAAAAATCTAAAACTGGAGTGGTTGAGAAGCCAAATAGGCTTGGTTACACAAGAGCCTGCTCTGCTAAGCTTGAGCATAAGAGAGAATATTGCATATGGTCGTGATGCTACTCCTGATCAGATAGAGGAGGCTGCTAAAATTGCGCATGCACACACATTTATCAGCTCACTTGAAAAAGGATATGAAACTCAGGTAGACATTATTTGAAAATTTTGTTATGAAATCCTGTTTTTCAGTTGGTATTCAACTTTGAAGTGGGAAGTTGTTTTTCTTCTAGGTCGGGAGAGCCGGGTTAACAATGACTGAGGAGCAGAAAATAAAACTTTCGATTGCTAGAGCTGTGCTTTTGAATCCAACAATTCTCCTGCTTGATGAAGTAACTGGAGGACTAGACTTCGAAGCTGAAAGAATTGTTCAGGAAGCTCTTGATCTTCTGATGTTGGGACGGTCAACCATAATAATAGCCCGACGACTAAGTTTGATAAGAAATGCTGACTATATTGCCGTGATGGAGGAGGGTCAGCTTGTTGAAATGGGTACACACGATGAATTGATAAATCTTGGTGGACTCTATGCTGAGCTTCTGAAGTGTGAAGAAGCAACAAAGCTTCCAAGAAGGTATAATAGCTTAGAACTTAACCAGTTAGTTGTATAGTGAAAGTCATGTTGCAGAATATAAGTTTGGCCGTTTGTTTTCTGTTGTTATGAACTTATGGTCTCTAGGGGGTGGATTTTTTTGGTGACTGTACTTGTTTAACGAACTTGTATGTTCATACAGGATGCCAGTTAGGAACTACAAGGAGTCTGCAGCGTTTCAAGTTGAGAGGGACTCTTCAGCTGGCTGTGGTGTCCAAGAACCATCATCACCCAAAATGATGAAGTCTCCATCTCTTCAAAGAGGTAATGGTGTGTTCCATCCCCAGGAGCTGTTGTATAATACAGAAGAATCACCTAATGATCATAGCCCTGCACCTGAGAAAATGGGGGAAAATGGCTTGCCTCTGGACGATGCTGATAAAGAGCCAACTATCAAAAGGCAAGATAGTTTCGAGATGAGGTTACCAGAACTTCCGAAAATTGACGTTCAGTGTCCACCACAAAAATCAGAAGGCTCAGATCCAGAGTCCCCTGTTTCACCCCTTTTGACATCAGATCCTAAAAACGAGCGTTCCCATTCTCAGACGTTTAGCCGTCCTCTCAGTTCTTCTGATGACACTACAGCTAATGGTAAGGCGGCTAAGGATGCTCAACACAAGAAGTCACCTTCATTTTGGAGGTTGGCACAGCTTAGTTTTCCAGAATGGCTTTATGCTGTATTAGGGAGTGTTGGTGCTGCCATCTTTGGTTCTTTCAATCCTCTGCTAGCTTATGTCATTGCATTGGTAGTGACGGCATATTATAAGAGCAAAGGAGGCCACCTGCGCGAGGAGGTTGACAAATGGTGTTTGATCATTGCCTGCATGGGGATAGTGACAGTTGTTGCCAATTTCTTGCAGCACTTCTACTTTGGTATAATGGGGGAGAAAATGACAGAGAGAGTTCGGAGGATGATGTTCTCAGGTACTGGAAAATCTATCCATTATAACTTACTTCACTACATTTTAACTACTTTTACTTGTAGTTCATTCATTTCCCTGATGTTACAGCAATGCTCCGTAACGAGGTTGGATGGTTTGATGATGAAGAGAACAGTCCAGACACGTTATCTATGCGTTTAGCAAATGATGCTACTTTTGTCCGAGCTGCCTTCAGCAACAGGCTTTCAATATTTATTCAAGATAGTTTTGCTGTTATTGTTGCTCTTCTTATTGGATTGCTGCTTGGTTGGCATTTGGCTCTTGTTGCATTGGCAACTCTGCCAATACTCACTCTTTCTGCCATTGCTCAGGTTTGCATCGTTTCTTCTAGAAAATTGCTTGAAATTTATTTTCTTATACTATATTTTAGTCACTTAGCGTTCTTTGTTCCCATGTGTTTCGGATTTTGCAATATTTTTCCTGTTCAAGTAGTGATTTGTTGTTTTTTGCCATCTCATTCTCAAAAATGTGTGTTTATTCAGCCGACACTACAGTCTAATCATCCTCAAAACGAATTTGCAGAAACTGTGGCTTGCTGGATTTTCAAAAGGCATACAGGAGATGCATAGAAAGGCATCTTTAGTTCTCGAGGATGCTGTTAGGAACATCTACACTGTTGTTGCTTTCTGTGCTGGTAACAAAGTGATGGAACTGTACAGGATGCAACTTCAGCGGATACTCAGACAGGGCTTTCTACATGGAATGGCTATTGGTTTTGCGTTTGGTTTCTCACAGTTTCTTCTTTTCGCCTGCAATGCACTCCTTCTGTGGTGCACTGCTTTATCAGTTGACCGCAAATATATGAAGTTATCCACAGCTATAACGGAGTACATGGTTTTCTCATTTGCTACATTCGCCCTTGTCGAGCCATTTGGATTAGCACCGTATATTCTCAAGCGACGTAAGTCTCTCATTTCAGTATTTGAAATCATAGATCGAGTCCCTACGATTGAACCAGATGATAACACTGCTCTCAAACCGCCTAATGTCTACGGAAGCATTGAATTGAAAAACATTGACTTCTGCTATCCAACTCGGCCCGAGGTACTAGTGCTGAGCAACTTCAGTCTCAAAATAAGTGGCGGACAGACAGTAGCTGTGGTTGGCGTTTCGGGTTCTGGAAAAAGCACAATAATCTCATTGATAGAGAGATATTACGACCCAGTTGCTGGTCAAGTTCTACTGGATGGGAGAGACTTAAAGTTATATAATTTGAGATGGCTAAGAAGCCACATGGGTTTAGTTCAGCAAGAACCCATAATATTTTCCACAACAATCAGAGAGAATATCATATATGCAAGGCATAATGCGAGTGAAGCTGAGATGAAGGAAGCAGCAAGAATTGCAAATGCTCACCATTTCATCAGCAGCTTACCTCATGGTTATGACACACATATCGGGATGAGAGGCGTGGAACTTACCCCGGGACAGAAACAGAGAATAGCGATAGCAAGGGTAGTGCTGAAGAATGCTCCCATCATTTTAATAGATGAAGCAAGCTCGTCTATCGAATCTGAATCAAGTCGGGTTGTGCAAGAGGCTCTTGACACATTGATAATGGGGAACAAAACAACGATTTTGATAGCGCATAGAGCAGCTATGATGAGACATGTGGATAACATTGTGGTTCTCAATGGAGGGAGAATAGTAGAGGAAGGTACACATGATTCTTTAGCAGCAAAGAATGGATTGTATGTCCGTTTGATGCAACCTCATTTCGGTAAAGGTCTACGCCAACATCGACTGATATAGAGTTTGGAAATAGTTATGGCATCTCCAATCAATGATTCTCGGGAGGAACACGAAATGCTAAAAAAGAAAACAATACAACCACGGTTAGTTCTGTAGCAAGTAGGGCTTGTAGATGTAGATTTTCCATCGTGTTGGAGCTCTGCTTATTCTTTTTTGGGGAGGGAAGCATCAGAAGTAGATCATGATCATTGCTTCGTTCTCCAAGGTACATCGATTTTGTTTATTGAATCCGAAGATTTTAGGAGCGTGGTAAATCATTTCGGAGGCTTTTTTGTATGTCTTTTCTTGTAGTTGTGTTCTCGCTAAAACATGGATGATGTATGTAAAGCTTAAAAGTAGAGTGTGTAAATGTATTCACTTATTATTGCACAAGAAATAGATTTTGGAGTTCAGATTTTAGAGAGCAGAAAAAATGGGCACACCGGGGATTGTACCTCCGGAATCAACAATATGTGTTCCCAGTGACATATTGAGAAGAGTCATGAATGAGATAGCGAACAAGAGATGTAAGTCCCGGATCCACGGTCTGTTGCATCTTTAATGGGATAACCCGCTCGTTCACGTTCTTGAGCCACTCTTTCTGCATAAGACCTTGTGTGATTTCTGATTTGAAAAGTCCCGGCGCGATCGAGTTCACTCTAATATTGTGAGCACCTAACTCAACTGCCATCATCCTCGACATAGTGTCAACACTGCCTTTGGAACAAGCATAGGCGAGTCCACCGGGCAACAAACCACGGTGAAGCCCCGCGATCGATGAGATGTTTATCACCGAGCCACCGCGTTTAGCGTCACGCATTAAAATGCAGACGTATTTGGAGACTAACCAAGGTCCGGTTAAGTTGGTCCTGAAGACATTGTCCCATTCATCCTCGGACAAATCCAAACTGGACTTGACATTGCCTCTGATTCCGGCATTGTTGATCAACACATTGATCTTTCCAAAGATTTCCCAAGCTTTCTTAACCGCTTTTTGGATGGTGGTTCCGTCTGATGAAACGTCAAGCTCAAGAGCGGCGGCTTGGATTACGGTTGAATTGAAACTGTTGATTTCAGAGCATAGAGATTTGAGACGATCGACACGACGAGCTACAGCGATAATCTTACAGCCAGCTTTGCCAAGATCAAGACAGATCTCTCTTCCTATACCAGAGGAAGCTCCTGTCACAAGAACCACTTTGTCTTTAACTTCACACCACGGCTCCAATTGCTTCAACACCTTCTTTTTTTCCATTAAAGACAACACAAAAAAAAATCGGATTAATAAATAAAAGAGAAATACACGATTGATAATTTCGATGAAGTCATGCATGGAGATAATACAAAAATCACATTTTCAAAGTTAATTTGGAGAGAGATCCAAATGGGAGAAAAGTATCTCACAGTTTGATGATTGCTCATATTGTTTCTCTGTGTGACTGTGTGAGTTGGGTGGAGAAGGAGAAGTGCATAACACAGATTATAAAAGCCATTCTCTAAACCTAAACGACAATATAACGTGGCTATCTAAGTCTTGAACTGATTTCTGTATCCATTAAACTTAGTAATATTTTCTTTTGACGATTTTACTATTTTTATCCCAAGTTTACGAAGCCAAGAGATATTTCTCTTTTTTCTTCGCCAACAACCGAAAATAATTATTTCACTAAATATGACGACGAGTTTATCGTCAACAGTGACTATGATTGAAATCATTGGATACTATTTTTTGAGTTTATCCAAATAAATACATTTTACTAGAATATATTGGTAGAATAGATAATTAAGTTTAGAGTTCGGCATTAGAATATAAAGAGATGGGACCCAATGTTCCAATTGAATTTCGAGTTAGTTAATATGACGGTACGAATAAACCAGAATCAACCGGGAACAATACGAAGAAAAATATTAAGCATCCAAAAATACCCAACATATAATCTTTGAATCCAACGATAAATCATAACAAAGAGATGATAATATCTTAATTTCTCTAGCAAAACTGAGACTACGGAAGTGAAACAAGAAAATTGTTTTAAAGTAAAACCACACAGAAATGATAGATTTAGATGATGCCGATTTTGTTAGCCACATCCAAAGCATCATAATCAGGAGTCAACCTCACGTACGCCTTCTTCGTTCCATCAGGCCTGCAACAAAGGAAACATTTCATTCATCATCATCAATGTTTAGATTTCTAGTATTTAAACCAATCTCTCTAATTCTATGTTTTCAAAAGTGTGTACCTGATGAGGGTGTTGACTTTCTTGGTCTGTATGTCATACATCTTCTTGACAGCATCTTTGATCTTCTTCTTGTCAGCACGAATGTCAACAATGAAGACTAAGGTGTTGTTGTCTTCAATCTTCTTCATGGCGGATTCGGTAGTGAGAGGGAACTTGATGATCTGGTAATGATCCAATTTGTTCCTTGGAGTGGCACTGATTCGTGGGTACTTAGGGTCTCTTGCCTTAGTCAATGTCTTTGGCCTGTGGAAAGTCACCTTTGTTCTGATCTTCTTGGCCTTCTTCTTAACGATTTGGCCTGATTTCACTGCTTTCGCAGCTTTCATGGCCTTAGCCTTAGGGTCAGCTTTCTTGGTGACATCAACTGCAAAAAAAAGTAACGGAGAGTCGAATCAGCTTAGAAAAAAACTGAATCGGACATGAATGACAAATAACATTCAAAACTCAGTTTAGTTAAACAAAAACAGCGATACATAAAAATTGATATTTGTAATTTACAGGCATAAGTTCATGGAAGCAAGTCGATAACAAGCATGACGATAATCACCACAAAGGTACTGCTGGATAAAAGAGCATATTCAAGAATACATTCACATTTTTCTTGGGCAAAAAATTGAACCTTGTCAAAATCATAGACAAACAAGCTAATGATAAAATGAAACCATAACAGAGAAAAGTAGTCAAATTAACCCGAATAAAATAAGATGTAATAATCAAACTAAGGTAGGAATCAAACATTTCAGAAAGCTGTTTATTACTAAGTTTAATCACAGTATTACTGAACAAAGTAATTAGACGAAAAATGAATCAGATCAGACCCGCACCTTTAGCTGGAGACATTACTCAAGAGAGATCCTTTACACGAAACCTGCTAGACCCAGAAAAGTAAATCAGTTAAAACCAAAAAAAAAAAAAAAACAAGTAATCTCAGTTACCAAAACAATGATTCAAATCAATCATAAAAATATATAATTTTCACGAAATTTTGTCCCTTTTGGAGAAAATGACATTGAATCAATCGTCTACAGAAACAGCAAACAACATCACTGAATACCCAGAAAACGAAGAAGGCAATTGAAGCTGAGAAGAAGAAGGTAAAGATAGGTCGGGAAACAGACGAACCTGAGCGAGCGGCGAATCAGAAAAAGCTTCAAGTTGTTTTAGGTTTCTAGGTTTTTATTTATTGTTAAGGGAAGTCACAATGAAAGAAACAAATGAGTAAAGCCCTACATCGAAACTTTTTGGGCCACAGATGCAGTCTAATGGGCTGATTCGATTCGTTAGATATTTAAAGATTTTAAATAGTTGATGGTACTGTTTGATGTAGAAGGTCCCAAACCAACGTCCAAATGGTAATTTTGGAAAATTGGTTAAAATTCATTCTAAATTGCTCAAATTGTACCAAATAAATCCCTAGAGTGATTATCGAATTTAAAACTTTAGGAGAAGCGGATATGCCAATTTGTTTTGGTTTTACTGTTTTTAGATAATAACTTTGCCCAAAACCAAAACTGGATGTGAAGAAGTAGAAAACAGTGAAAATGAAATGTTATTAACTAACTCTTCGATTAGGCTTCAATGGAATTCAAAACCTACTAATTAATTAGTACAACTTGAACATCATAAAGGAAGTTTTATCAACTGATTTAAAAAAATTTTAAAAAAAATCTAGCGAGCTGAGTATATGTAAACATTGTAAGACTCCATTAACTACAATCCCCCTAACCTTACAATTTTTATCTGATAATGCTAATAATGGCCCTTGAGGATTCAATTTGGTAGAAGAAGAAGTTCTTCCAACTGTACAAGAGAGTTGTTTCCCTCCCCCAACATCAACAACTTCCATAAGCAGCGAAAGAGAGAAAGAGAGCTCCTGCAACAGAGAAAAACCATCCTCAAATCAAATCCATGATTAGATAAGCCAAAAACATAATACTGAGATGCAATCATGAAGATTAAAGTATTTAAGGACTGAGTTCAGAGAATTTCTCACCTGAGCTGAATGAATACTCTGTGTCTGAAAATGGAAGAGTGTTACTGTTGAAGGAATCTGTAAAGAGAAGAGTAAGTGTGTAGAACTTGCGGGCAGGTGCTACAGGGCACTCAGCAGTGCAAGAAACTGTGTCTGATCCTCAGCTTCCTTAACTATCTGTGATCAATTGGAGAAGCAACTTATCAGTTACACACAATAAAAGGATCTTAACAATACTAAGATTCATACTTTTTCAATACATAAGTTTGAAACCATGAACACACTTAGACAACAAAATCGCTACACTATGTAAAACAATAAGCAAAATACACTTCTTGATCATCAAGGTCGACTTCTCTGGACATGTAACAGACCAATTACAATAATCTATGAACAAAGTTTATCACAAAGCCCAGAGTAATGAAAGTCCTGAGATTGTAATTTCCATTATCAAGTTTATTATGGTTTATAAGACGCAACCAAAAAAGAACACTAAGCTAGTAAGCCCAAAATTCCAGTATCGACCTTTATTGGGGTATCTTTTGGCAAGTCCATCTGAGACAAAATGGCTTCACCAGTCTGTACCCAATCAACATTCTCTACAGTATCCACCGTTTTCTTGCTATCTAACAGAGAACAGTTGTTATCGAGAGAGAATGACTTTCCTACCCAAATGTACAAAATCCTACTACCGGTTTCTCCTACATCGTCATTTGGCAGCGGAATTGCTATAACAGATTCCGAGTCTAAGTAAGCTCTGCTCAGTTCTGTAATCATCTCCATGCTTGGCCACCGACATGCTAAAGGCTGGGCCACGTTGTCACTTCCTGGTTCATGTTTATCAGATTTACTGCAACTGACTAAGGATATCATTTCCTTCTGTGGCAAATCTGAATCTACAATTCTCCCTTCGCAATCACTTGGTGGATTTAGACCACCATTTCTAACACCCTCCAAGTTGAAGACAATGTCATTACTATTATCCGGATGTAAAGTGAGAGTAGATGTGCCTCTGTTGGAATCAGCCAAACCTGGTAGCTTCAGAGATCTTTTCAGACTGCCTCTACGCTCTGCGAGAGAAGGCGAAACCTTTCTGTTTGGTGACGGTTCCATGTAAGACTGTGGAAAATTATCGACACCACGAGATTCTTTAGAAGAATTCTGGGAGGGGAGGAGAGATAGGCTGGCAAATTTGGGCAATGTCAAAGCTGGTAGAACAGAAGAAGGTCTCAAGGACGAGGGCCCAGAAGGTTGTGATAAATTCTTGAGGCTATTGCTAGAGTTTTTAGAACATACAGAATCAGGAGAAAGAAAAGGAGGCGAAGCAGAAGATGATGAAGAAGTAGTTGAGGAAGGTGAGGCTGATGAATGCACAATCATCATCGAATCAGAATAGACCCTGGAAAGTAACGTTTTGGAGACAGAACGAAAACCCCTCTCAAACCTTGATGCAAACTTACATTTCAGTGAGCTCCAACTGTTTTCCCTTGCAGGAAGATGAGTCTCATGTTCATTGTTGGATGATGCAAGCGTTGGCACAAAACCACCCTCGATTGCTTTCTGGAAAATCTCAAAATCCAGATTATATGCATCAACCTTCCTGTCACCTGGTTGAATTTTAACCACCAAATCCCGAGTCATAGGCAGAATGCTAGCAAAAGCATCCCAGTAATAAGCAGGCTCATCGCCTTCTCTGACCACCATAATAGGTGCTTCGACTTTCTCATATCGAGCAATCTGACAAACAGCAGCTTTTGCATCTCTTTCCATGATGGTTTCGCATTGCCTACCAACCCAAATGTAAATTGCAGAAGGTAACTGTATGATAAATGCACCTCTTGAATCCAGAGAAGACGGGCATGGATCGTTCAACAGTTTTGGAACAAGATGCAAAGGATCATAAGGGGAGTGCGGAGACATTCTGTACATTCTAAGTAAGGAAGTAGGGCTAAGCGGGAACGCATGAACCCTCTTTTGGCACTGTAACAATTGGCAAGCAAAGCCCATGTTAGGATCAGCAATACCTCTAGCAGACTTCACATACTGAAATGCATCATCAAAACTCTGCCCTTCTCTCCACATCAGATACGCTATTACTAACGAGGTAGATCGTGAAACTCCTTGACAACAGTGAACAAAGATTCTTCCACTTTGCTCCCTTACATCTTCAAAGTAGTCAAAGACATCGTACAGAATACTAGTTATATCCTCTGACGGACTATCCTGTAACCACAGTGACCTGTAACAAAAGTCAGACTTGAAATACTCCGGACAGATAAAACCAACACAGTTCAGGATATGTGTGATTCCATTGTTTTTCAATATGTTCTTGTCTTTCGCCACAGCATCTCCACCAACATATATATGATCAGCGACCTTCGAACATTCTTTGTCAAAGTAAGCAATCTTCTCCCTCTTTGCTAAACCAGAGCTCTTATCTGAGACCCGCTGCTGCGTTGAAGATAAATCGAGCTTCAATCTCTCCCCAGTTTTGTTCCCGCTAGGTGTCGGTGGATGAGGCCACTCACCAAGATCATCCGAGCCTGCCTTAGGCCACTCATCTAAGCTCCTCCTAGAAATGGAAAGAGGCTGCAATGGTGGCAAACAAGCTCTAGCCTTGCTGTTATGATGCGACCGAGGTGTCAAAGGAGGTACTGGGCATCTTCGACTCAGCCCAGAATTACTTGCACAAGGAATAGTCAGATTTTGCTCCTCACCCTCAGGAACTTGTGAAGCAGTCCGTGAAGCAGACCAAGAGGCAGACCGCCAAAACATTCTCCTAGAACCAGGAGGAACCTCATCATTCCCCATCGCATCCTCTCTTCCCACCATCCAATCTTATCTCAGATAATAATAATTAGACACGCAAAGACTTCACTTTTATCCTCCAAAATCCAACTTTTATTCCTCACGAAATCAACTGTAAAGCAAGGATCTTTGCATCTTCCATAGACTCTTCACTACTTCAGTGATGGCTAAAATCCACATCTGATCTAACAATAACCATCCATCCAAAGCTCTTCAGTGTTTTCCAACTAAAATCCTTAACACATACCAAAATAGGGATATGAAGCAACGAACCAAGAAGAAGCCAGTATCAGATCAACAAACACGAAACTGCAGAAGAAGAAAAAACGCATAACAAAATCAGAATTAACAAATTTGGTAATTACCAACAACAAACAAACACTGCGACCTTACGATTTCAATAATCCCAGAAACAAAATCAATAATACCATGAGAAAGGACAATACAGAAACCTTAAAAGAGGAAACATAAAATGAGAATCTGAGAAGATGATAACCCAAAAGGGGCTGAAGCAATTCTCCTGGATTTTCTTCGTACTATAGAATGAAAAGAGAGGAGATTTGGAACTTACGAAGTGAAGAAGATTGAGAGAGCCGTCAAAAGATAGATCTTTTAATTTTCTTCCGGAGAGAGAGAGGGAGAGAGATTGGGGCAAAGCGAAGGGAAGAAGAAGAAACACAAAAGGAAAGATAGGGAACAAAGTGGGACGAAGCAGTAATTTAATTTAATTTTTTTATTAAAAATTCGTTTTTTTTTGTTGGTATTAGAAAGTAACGATTAATTTAATTTGATAGTAAAATTTTCTCCTGATTAGCTGCATGAAATTGAATTCTTAAAGAACGCGTTGAAACTTTTGAAATCAATTTGTCAGCATATCATTTATTGCTTGTCAAAGATATTAATTGTAGTTGTTTTCTCACGTTTTACGGTTTTAACTCTACATTTATTTTTCACTTAATTAATTACTAATTACTTTGGGATTTAGGAATTTTTTTTGCTTTCCACAAATATAATCGATGGTAACTAATTAACTATATGTCGCTAATCAAAAGCATTAATTATTCTTTGAATAAAAAATAATTACCAAAAAAATACTCCTACAAAACAGTTAACAAAAAAACTTAATTACCATAATTATTCTTCAGGTACTTAACTAATTAATTAGATTGTCATTGACTCAGCGGATAAAATCGTTTAAAAGTTAATCTGAGTTTTTGTGTTGCAGATAAAATATCAAAATTAATCTCTATACTATTAAAAAATAGGTTCTTCTGAATCTGTTACCAAACAGATTTTTAAGAGTTTTTAAATGAACTAATTTCAACTATGCATCCAAATACTGTTTATTTCCTTACCTAATATTATAAATTCTTACAACCAAATACAATTATTTTCTTATCTAATATTAAAATTTAATAGTAAGAATTATAATTCTTCTATCACCTTTGTTTGCTCTTATTTTTAAATTATTTTAAATGATTATATAATATATATAATTAATAAAAAGTTTACATTTTTTTCTGCATATGTTGTGATTCAAATTTTTTAAAACAGACATATATTACTCAATCGATGAAGAAAAAATATATGTTCTACGTACCACATAGGCTAGAACATTTAGGCAATGTTTCAGAGACATATTACTAAAAATAACAAAATGATTCTAAATACGAATGAACAATAAACTTTACTTATCACGCATTCAAATTTAAAAGTTTGATTCGGTTTAATCCGGTTTTAGTTGAACCAATTTAAACTTTAAACTTTGTAAAATTTTAAAATATTAATAATATTTAACTCTATAAAATTTTTAAAATATTAATAGTATTTAAACTCTAAAAAAATTTAAAATTTTAAAATTTATAGAAAATATGACCATTTAAAAGAAAAAACTTTGAAAATGACCCAAAATATATTTCTTTAAATAAAAAGCTTGTTAAAAATAGTACAAAGATGTTTAAGAAACCAAAAATGTTTTGTATTTCCTTTTATATTTGTCATAATTATTACATTAATAATTATTATTTCTATTCAATGCAATTAAATCTTTTAAATATTTGATTTACATAGACATATTTTTTAAAAAAATATTGAGTCATCAATATCTTCGATTTAAATAATAATATATTAAATATATATTAATATGTTTGTTTAGATAAAAGTTATAAATTTGAAATTAGTTTTATATATTAAAAATATAGAAAAGTTAAAAATTCAACATAGATTTAAAAAACAAAAAATCTCTATATTATTATTTGAGAAGTACATTTTAATCATTTATATGAGTTAGTTATTATGAAATGCAACTAACGATATGCTAATTTTATTTCTTACAAAGGATATAAATAAAACTAAAAATAATCTAAAATATCATAATGATCAACGAGTTTGTAAAATCACTATACGGATATGATGTTGTAACTTCTTACTCAATTACTTACCCGTTAGACTAAAATAATTAATCCAAAATATGTAATTATATTACATAGATCGGTTACAGGACGTAAAACTTCTGACTGGTATGGGATATGATGGATTTTTGTCTCAAAATAGACAGATAACTAATTTTATAATATTGACTATATATATATATAATACTAGAACTACCTATTTATAATAATTAATTTTTAATAAAAATAGATTAAAATTATCAATCCAAAATGGATAATTATATATCAAGTTATAGGATAGGAAGTTTTCGACCAGTATTGGATATGAGAGGTTTCCGTCCCAAAATAGACAAGTTTAAGATAAATATTGGATAACTAATCATATAATACATACGAAAATAATATATATATATATATATCAATTTAATAAAATTTATTTTTTAATTAGTAATCTGATATGGTAAAAATGATGTAATTGTACGACATCATTAGTTATAAGAGACAGCCAAAATCGATTAATTTTCGTATATGTTTTAATTTTTAGTATTGATAAATGATGTCGATACATGTTTTTATTTTCATTTGATTAGAAATTTTTTTTTAGATTAATTCAATATTTAATTTGGTAGGATTTGTTATAAATTATTTCAATAAGAATAAATAACATAATTAATTTAGCATAAGTTTTAAGCATATTATAAACCATAAAAAAATACTATAAATATATGCTCAACGATCAAATAAAAATTTTATAAACCATAAAGAAACACACAAATAATAAATTAACTTACTATAATAAAATACAAGTATTTAATAAAAAAAATATTTATATTAACATAATTGATCCGCGGTATAATACGAGTTTGAATCTAGTTCATTTTTACTAGTAAAATATTAACAAGACTACATTTCTTGATGAATTGTAACTTGTAAGAAAAAAAAGCATGATGATATGTCATTGATAGACATTTTTAACAACTTTTCTCGATGATAATTGATAGTAATGATTGTTGTCTTATTTATTCTTTATTTTTGTCTTGTTTGCAAATGGAAATATTATTTTGTTATTCACCTTTTCATTTGGAGAAGAAAAGAAGACTTTTCAAATCGAAAATAAATCTGTTTCGCATAAATATGAACTATATACTATTGCTTCTTTTTTAAACTACAATAGCTTTAAAATTTAAATAGTAATATTGACACGTACGACGGTAATGAATATGATTATGTTATCAAATATCAATCATGTTTAGAACGATACAGTATTTTGTATGACTGCAATAAAACAAAAAAATATGTGGTTGTATGTGGCATTGACCTTATTCGATATGCATGATTACATTTTCTGACGTTCAAAGTGTGGTATCAACAAATTTGAACACTAACTCAACAAAAAAAAAAAAAAAAAGAAGGAAAACCCGATTTAATTGCTATTAAAGTTAATCAATTTAAGTTATATATCTAATACTCCATCGTTTTAATCTATATCACTCCATCGTTCACATCACCCACTCAAAATTTCGAAAATCATAATGTTAGTGGTTTGAATAACATAATAATTACTTAATTAGTAAAAAAAAGACGTCAAAAGTTTTACTTCGTAACAAATTAGTTTGAAACCAAAGTGGGCAAGTTATTTTGTTGACCAATCGTGCAGTAATTTAGTTTCTTTCCAAAAGATGCTCATTGGTCAACATATGATCACATATGTTAGGCATCAAATTTACATATAACCTTATATATACGATTTTTAGGCATGAAATATTTTACTTTGACCTTTTCAATATATATTATTGATATATTGAAGTTCGAATTCATATTATCTGAAACGTACTAATATTCCCAAAATGAGACATGTATAATGTATTGAAAGAATCGTGAGTACTTCAAATCCAGCACAAAACACATTCTTTTTTGATAGCACCCTTAATTAAGTTTGTATCTTCTAGGGTTTCTCTTTTCTTACTATCTTAATTAGTAGTTTCTCTCCAATCTCCATGTTGTTCCAACACAAACTGTGAGAGCTTAGTCACGTTATTTTTACTTACCCTTCACGCTCAACTCTACTCACAAAATTATCGTTACTTTTTTCAGTTGATCATGACCATCACGATTGTTGATAGACCGAGTTCTCTAGAGTTACATGCATCAATGCTTGTCTTTGACTCTTATATGAACATTCGATTGTTACGAATAATCTTACTATACCAAAGAAAAGTAATATTGTTGTATAAATATATATATATATATATATATATATATAAAGACTAATAAATCCAAGTGTTATTAGCTCAACTGGTAAAAACCCTAGATGAAATTTAGAAATCGTTGGTTTGGATAAAACTCGGAACGAAACTATTATTACATGCTGTGATTTCAGATCTAAAAGATTACGGATTTCGTCCCAGAACCTCTTGTTATTAAAAAATTAATAAAAATAGTGTTGATACTTGGAAAAATGTTAGATCAATGACGGATTACATGCCATTTCCCTCTTCTTTTTACGTTTTGTGATTCTACTGTTTTTTTAAATATATACTCACATATTAAATTTTCAAACTTCCATATTTTGGAAAAAAAATTGTTGAATTATCATCTATACTCTACGCATGTTGAAGATATAAGTTGTATAACTAGTAAAACTAGATTGTACACATCTTTATTAATTTATAACAAAATAATCAATTCATATACCAAACCCAACATTTCTAGCATTTTCATGATTATTTTGCAAAAAATACAAAATTTTAGTTATATTTTTTTACTGATGTTCCATCATTCTACTATTATTACCATCACATACAAATCATTATCACCATTAAACCATTCACTTATAAAATACAAAATCCCGTCTTCAAAATATATAAAAAGTAATATTTCAGGTTTTCGAACTCTCTCTCTCTAGAAGCTATTACAGTACTACGTATAGAGAAAATACACCATTCATCCATGAATCCAACGACTTTAAACTATTGGAAAAGCGAATCCGTAAATATTCATGAAATTGTTTGTTAGAAAAGATAGGAGTAGAACTAGTCAAAACCATATAATTTTAATGCGATATAATCTAACGTTGGATTTTTCTTGAGAATTTAAGGACGCAGTCGCTATAGATGATGTTCTTCTTTGGTCAATAATTGTAACCTACACGTACGACCACGTCAATGCAATTAGATATCTCTTATTATTTTTTTCCACAATGCTATAGATGCCTCTACGGAAACCATTTAATACTAAGATAGAGCCTGAACTATATACTAGCTTGCTGTTCTATTATTATTTAATCATAGCTAATTATGGACTTGACTGAGTTCGTATTCGAGTTCGTAGTCAAATATTTTTTAATATTAGAAACGTAATTAAATTAGACACCATATAATAATGTAAATAAATACACGAAAGCATACACTACAACAACAAAAATATTACATTTCAACCCCCAAAAAAAAAACACCAATACAAATCAAAGTGATCTAGCTATCTTTACCAATTACCACTATATATTTTACAAATGCTCTAGTGAGATTTACATCCATTACAGATTCAATCGATCCGTGTCCTTTCGCTAGTTCATAGTTCAATATTATAACATTATATAAGACCGGTCTACAAACAATATTACAATGGTGAGGTATCTTTTAAATCGTTTGCTAGTTCATATTTCAAAATTATAACAAAGTCCATGTTTTATGGTAACTAGCAATGTGGTAAGAGCGCTCATGTGTTTACATCGTTATTTCAGATGCTCTCATGATTCATTCTTATTGCAAAAGGGAACAAAAAAAACAACTTTGATTTGAGTACATTGAGAAGCACACATTTTAAAATAGCAAATGCAAACATCAGTTTCAGACGAGAGACATTACATATAGTACAGTGAGAAGATATGACTTGGATCACTGAGCATAGCAAGAGCCAGGTCCCGAGGGCGGTCTTCGTGCATACCAGTTATTGACTGGAGCCGCTGGAACCCCGCGGTTATTCAGTAGACATCTGAAGTAGTGTAAACGCGGCAATACGGTTAACGTTATGTTTCCCTTTGATACAGCCTCTCTGGTGCTCCACATCCGTTCTGTTTCACCAACAATTTAGGAAAACCAAATCAGAACCGAAATGATCATACACCCCAAGAAGAGCCACGGAGAAAACACTGAGACTAAGAGTAATTTTTCCGGTTAAAGATATCATTCAGAATTTTACCAGCAGCTGCTGCAGCTCGGGGCCAAATTGTTTGAAGAACAACAGAAGTATCAGCTGTTTCACCCCACATGCAAACTTCTCCTCCAATCACAAGCTTTTGGAGAGAAGGATCCTTTATTCCATTTAGAGGCTCTGTGTTGTAAACCTTGTCCCACTGAACATCTAGATGGTCCAGGTACCAATAGCCTTGGTTACTGAAAATGCATCTGAATCCTTTTGCTACTGCTTTTTGACATATATCAGACACTAGCCTGCAACGAGATTACATACAAGTTTAGAACTTTTGACATATTTTATACAAAAAAAAACGAAGACTTCTGTTTTGATATGGTAATGTGTGATCTTTACCAGTTTTGCACTACAGTCCGGGGATCAAGATATTTTCCAAAGGAACTGAAGGTTTCTTCCCTGGGATCATTCATGATAATATCTGTGTCAATCTTATCATTTTAAAGGCAAACAAAATAGATTGTACCAGCTGAGCATAACATAAGCTACAAAGTATTTTTTGATATCTTTGTTGAAGAAGGTTGTACCAGTTGACAGGTGTCCAGTGTTTCGATATGGCTATCTGTTGTGCTCGGAGTACAAAGTATTTATATGCGTCCTTAGTTGTGAAGTTGCGACCCTCAAGCCTGCAGTTGAGAATGATGATGAACATATCAAGCAAATAAAGTTAAAAGTGAAATGCTGTTTTGGTTTTCCCCATGTAAAAAGTATCTAATAATGAATGATTAAGAAAAGGAGAGTGACATGAAAAGAAGAAGCATGACTGTACCATTCCTTGACATGAGTTGTATTTTTCCAGCAGTCTGACAAAAGATGCGACCATTAAATCTTAAGAGAAGAAAACAGATAACTAGGTGAAATGGAAGCAAAGATTGATTTCAGGAGTTAAACAACTAACCTGTGTTAACTTCATCACCACCCAAGTGGAAAAGCTCAAATGGGAATATCTTTCTCATATCTGTTACAAAATAAGATGCAAATATGAGAATCAAAACAGGACAAACAGATAGATCTACATACTACTTAATAATTATACACAGTGGATGGTTCAAGTTGAGATGCAAGACTATGATGTTGGATGGATGAAGATTTCCTAATTAAACTTTTTGCCCCATCTTTCAAATTTATGTACAATACGTTGAGATAAAAAGTAACTATTTGAAGTAGACCTGCCAAAATGCCAGAAATCACATCGAATGTAAAGTTTTTAGTAACGTCAAGGGGCTCTCGACACGATAGCGAAGGCCAAAGATCAGGGTATCCACTTCCCCTACAGTGAAAGCAAACCATATGTTCAGAGATGATAAATGTATCAATAAAGCAAATAGAAACTATAAATCCCGAAAAACAAACCATAGCTACATTTTTAAGAAGTAAAACCACATTTTAGAAAAATCATAGAAACTTAAGATACAATGCTACTGCCTTCATAAAAAGCAGTGTATAACAAGCAACAGTGTGACATTACGAGAGAGGAGTATGATAAAAAGTTTACCAATTTCAAGTTACAATTCTTACCATGATTCCGCATGACCAGGGACATCTACTTCAGCCATGACATTAATACCTACAATCAATATCTCAACCATGAGAAGCATGTCACTATAAAATCAGTAATCAAATAGCAATCCGTTTGATATCATTCTCAGCTTATAACTATTAGGAGTTGCTTGCCATAACAATTATGTTAGGCTCTCAGAGTTAGTTAATAAGTAAGTACCTCTCATTTTGGCAAACCTTCACAGTGAAAAAATCACAAACAGGCCATGAACACACAAAAAGGAAAAGATATTATTAGTAAGTTGAAAGAATAGTTGATGTATCTATTTACTAAAACGATCGAAAATGCATGTAGGGCTTGGAATAACTAGCTACTCTATTTTACATACAAAACTTGAAGCCATACCTGACAATCTCAGAGGCATCCTCAACTGTATAACGTTCCCATCTCGAATAAGCTCCTTTCCACAAATTAGGAAATGTAGGAATTTCAAGAGGAAATGATTGCTCGTCTACAATGTGCCAATGCAAGACGTTCTACCTCACATAACCAACCACCCATGGGAAAAAGAAGGGAATATAATTAGATATCAGATCAACCTTGAAAGAAAGTTCAACTTGAGTAGTCCATAAAAGAAAGCAAGCATGGTTTCTTTACAAGTTTAGCGAATGCCATGGATTCGATTATTTGCTTGATAACATCAATTGGTAAATAATGTCTTGATGTATCTGCAAAGGGAATAAGTAGTCAGACATAGCCAGCAGATGATTACATTCTCTTTCCATGTGATGAACATGAAGGCGAAAAGAGAGAAACAGTATTACCTATTAGCAAACCGCGGTATTTGAATCGAGGTTTATCTTGGATATACCAGGGTGCTTTATATATTTGCACAGATTTGGTTAAATAATCAAAGGCACACAATTGGCTAAATGTCTGCAAGATTTTCAGAAAAGAACACGAAACAGCAAAAGAATCAATAACACTCAACAAGAAATAAACTTGGAATTTCGAGCAAACAATTCAAGAAGCTATTAAGCTATAACTGTGCAAAAACGAGCTAAATAAAGCTACTGAGCAAACAAATGAAGAGAAACATTCACTAAACATATAAAATCAATATAGACTATGTTATAATCCCAAGGATCAAGATGGAGAAACTCATCTCTAACATATAAAAAATGCACCCATTTAAAACAAAATGAAATGAGAATTACAGGAACCAAGTCTCTCTACCAGAAAAAGATAAACACTGCAATATCATCTGCCCAAAAAAGTTAACTTTTATCAAGAAATTAATACCACAAAAACCTTTTTTTAACCACAGAGTCAAATTGAGCATTTCTACTCAATCCCATTTGGGGAAAACAATTCATACTTGCACACCTCTAATCCTCGAAGTGCACCATAGACTGTATTAGCCTGAAATCCCAAGGAAAAAAACAAATAAGATGATCATAGACACATTCCTCAGATAAAGAAGATATAGTAGTAGCAGCAGCAAACCTCAATTGTGGCTCCTCCAACAACCGATTGCTCATTCTTCTTCGACACCATCAATGTATAACTCTCATCCACACCCAATTGAAGCTTGAAATTGAACAGAAAACAAACCAAAATTTTAAAAATTTGCCACTATCAGTTCGTAGCAGACTAAACCACAAAAAGCGCCAAAGTTTTAATTTTTACCTCCTCAGAATCAGAGTGAACAATGATCTTCAAAGACGTGATATCATACTCAACCATTCTCAAAAATCTAATCTTTGACAACAGAGAAGCTCTACCAGAGACATGTTTGAAGATTATCCCCATATACCTTTCAAACGCAGCTCGAACAATCGGCGATCCACCGCCATTTCCAGCTACGATTAGAGTAACGGCGGGATCCACAGAGAATGTATCGTTTCCAGATGAAAACTCCGCCGGTAATGGCCATAGATAAGGAGGAAAATCAGCAGGAGATGGAGATGACAGAGACGAAGTGATAAATAAAGAGAGGAATATAAAAAGGTGAAGAAGAAGAAGATTGGGTGACATTTTGAAAAGAGTTTGGGTCAATGGAGGATTGATGTTACAGACATTTCCTTCACATTAAGAAGAAAGATAGAAACTTTTAGAATCCATAAATTTTATTTTATTATATTTTTGGTTGTTGGCTCATTTTTCATTGTTTCGCTTTTATTACAGGAACAAGAACCACCTCAATCATCATCAATTCGTCATCTTTGAAGTTAGTTCGGTGGAGGCATATTCTTTAAACTACCACTGTAAAAAAAAAAGTCAATGAAAGAAAATTATCAATTTTTTTTAAAAATTGCACCATTTACAAAAAATTGTAAAAAACTTGGAAGTTATTAATAGTGATATTAAAACATGGATCCACCATTTTTCTTCAAATTTATGACTCTTGAAACAAAACACGAATACACTTTACTGTTATTTTTTTAAAAATCCGGACTGAAAAAACATGTTAAGATTCTATGTTTTGTTGTTGAAGGAACTCAAGATCTTTCATCTGCATTTGAATAGCTTCTTTAGGCAATCGTTTGGCCATGACATTCTCTTCTTCTCCTCCTTCAGCGACTCTTGTCGCCTTCTCTTTGATGATTCTCTCTATCACAGACTTCTCAACCGATGGGAAAACTGAGGTTAGCATCACTTGAAGAAGCTTCTCATCTTCATCTTCTATAAGTCCTCTCCTAAAGCAACAAGCATATATACCTTCAAGAGCCTTTTCAACTCTTAACTCCATCGGTATTGTTGGTGCATCAATGTTCAACTTTGCCCTTCTCTGCATTACCCACAAAAAAAAAGTATCATCCTTTTGACTTCTAAAAACTCATTATCATAGAAACAAGTTTACTCTTAAATGAACAAAACCAAATTGTTCAAATAATGCAACCAATATCAATGTGGTCAAAACGAACCTGTCTTGCTTCAGTCATCAAAGCAATAAAGTTCTGTTCTTCAAACTCGAGATCATTAGAAATGCTAACCCTCGTAACACCTTCAAGAATCTCTTCAGATTTCAAAAGCCCTGCACCTACTGCAGCAACCCAACAACACAGAAGCACATACAATGGTTCTCCTGCCTAACCAAACAAACCAACAAGCCACTTCAAAAAACTTATCACACATTAATCAAAACCCAACAAAGGCTAAAGCATTAGCTTGAACACAGCTCTATTAGTTCCACTGACTATATAATCCAATTGACATTCTTGAATCTATGCTCAATTCCGTAAAAGTCACGAACTTTGAGAGCAAATTAGCTCTATTAGTTCCAGTGACTATATGATCCAATTGAAAATTCTTGAATCTATGCTCAATTCTTTAAGAGTCACGAACTTTACCTTGCCTCTGCGTTGTTGGAACTCATAGAAAGCTCTAGAATCATTGGGAGTGCATTTATTCCCAACTCGTTTCCTAAACTCAGCGAAATCGACGAGATCTCTACCAACGCCGCCTTCATCGCTGAGAATCCTAGCGAGGAGTCCAATAACCGGAAGAGAACCGATGACAGTGTTGGCGAAGCTGGAGAAGGAGTTTGGTTTCTCTATGTAAGCTCGGATTGATAAAGCGAAACCATCGCCGCGTTTGGGATGAGAGGAAGAAAAAGATGATGACGTGGCGGGATTGCGAAGACGGAGATGGAAGAAGGAAGGAGAGATTTGGAGGAGAGAAGTGGAGATGTGAGTGATGACAACCACCATGGCTGTGAAAAATGGAAGCTCTTTAAGCTGCTTTGGATCTAAAATCTTAACCTCATCTTTATATACGTTATCTTCTCCATTCAATATTAAATTATTTTAAAATTCTTCCACATTGTTACTGATTATTTTGGTGGATTTAGATAAAAAATTTTAGATTCAGGGAAGAACAAAGGAATTTACAATTACTGAAAACAATTGCCAAAAATTTTGGTGATTACCCAGTTTTGACACTCTTTGAGTCTAATTTGGGTTTTATATATTTCTTCTAACAAAATAGAACCCAAAAAAGAACAAAGAGAAAAAATATTTCATTTTAGCAGACTCATATTGGGCTTTCCTATAGGCCTATGACCATTACGTAAACCCCACATTTTAATAATGTAGGGAAAATATGTAGTTGGAGATTACTACAAGAGAGGACAGCGTTGATTTAGCAACTAAAGCATTAAAAAAAAGTTAAAAGAGGATCTAATGAAAGTATAAACAATGTCAAACATGTTTCGTCTTTTATATCATTATATGTACAGTAGATGACGATGTTTTATGGTAAAGTAATGATGACTTTGACTATACATATATGAGTCTATGGCTGATTGATGTTAAACTTTTGGTGTTATAGGTTTCGCTAGGAAATTTTTCAGCAGAGAAAAAAAAATCTTTGATAAAACTTATAAGATAAAGTTTACTCTTATGTGTGGTCAGCAGCAAATTAGCCATCATCAACACTTTTTAATATAACTAGTTTGATTTTCTTATAGGCAAATAAATGATGACGAGATTGACACAGATACATATATGTTAATGGAAAATTTTGAAAATCCAATATGATAGAAACAAATATATGTTTTAGTTGTATAAAATGCAGTTGATTCAAAATTCGTTTAAGCAAGATATATGAAGACTTGGATGATAGTCATAGAACAGAAACTTTATGTTGAGGGCAAACCAATCTTCATAATAGTATGAGTTTCCTAAACTGTCCAAAGATGGAATTATAACCTAGAGTTGGATCCACTATATGGGTGTGGAGCCAGATAAAGTTGTAGGTTATGTCTCGTAGCCTGAACCATTTGTGTATCGTACACATATTTTATTTTAGTATCTTTCAACATAACAAAATAATTCAATACTACGTACCTAGATGCCCCTATAATATATCATACGTCTCTCTGATCACTTGTTTTGGCTCAAAGGAAAAAATACAACAAACATACTCCGTCATGCTGACACGGCACGATCTCGTTGGATAATAGAAATTCAATCACATCGTACACTTTAACCCGAGATTGAAAGGATATAAATCAAGCAATATATTGGCTTTAGATAGAAAGAAAGAAAAAAAATCAAGTGGATGATGGGTATGGTCAATAGAATCTCCACTTGTCTCTACGACAAATTTGGGTTTGCTTTTTGAGAGCTTTTGGTTTGAAAATTGAGTTAAGGCAATAATATGAGTCTGGTCTACTGATACACTACACCACCTTTGTCTCTTTTTGCACTGTCGTCGTGTCTTTCTGCTGTCCCGTCTCCAGTGAAGTTTCGTATTTCTAATTGATAGTATTAATCTGATTCCCTACCAAGATTACATTCTTGATAGCAATAAAGGAATCAATAATTGTTGATGGCTTCTCAATTGTGACAAAGGTGATCCAAAACATGGAATGAATATAATGAATGATTATGAATATTCATAAAAAAAATGAATGATCATGAATATTCATAAAAAAAATGAATGATCATGAATATAGTTGCAAGAGAATAACCAAATTCAACAATTTTTTAGGCCAATATTTAAGACCTGATACAGGGAAAAATAAAAGAAAATATATGAACTCATAAAAGACTCAGCTTCAACGACCAAAAGATGCCAACCATAACCACATAAAGAAGTTAAAGTCGTTATGATTTGCTTTCATTATTTGACAGAATAGTATAACACAGAAATTTCAATTTTTTTTTTTTTTTGATAAAGTTTACATATTTTATTGAGTGATCTTTAGAAGTATTAAATCGATATATACGTGGTTTTCTCTAGCCCAAGAGAAAAATAGAGATAAAGTGCGTACCTTTTCCAGGTTCTGAAAAGGTTGGGTTATGTCTATTTGGATTTTAAGGTTATTAAACCAAAAGTTTTTTTTTTTTACTAGAGAAATTCAGACCTAGCTAGCTAGTTAGAGGAGATTAAATTATTGGGAAAAAATATATATTTCTCTTTTCATCACAGTGTTTGAACCTGGAATCTACCTGACTCTTTTCTTAGATGGTTAAATGATCGTTAATTATGCCGGTTTTCGAAACTTTTTGTTTGTGTGTGAGACTTGCTTTAATTTTGACCAGATTCAAGCCAACACTAACTAATAAACCACCGAACATTTTGGGGCCGAACTAGATTCTGAACAGCTATTTGAATTCAGAACGAACATAACATTATTACTGGCCTCTTTAAAAACCACTGTAATTTTTGGAAGCATATAAAAAGGTATGTAAGTATACGTTGTCATATTCGTTATAAATGAAATAGACTCATATAAGTCGTAAACTACAGTCACTCATATGGATTCAAATGAAAAACGATAGCATGATCTTAAGTAAGATCAGTTGGATAAGGAAATATCTAGGTCAATGAATAAGTGGATGAGAGAGAATAGGCGTCTTGGTTTGTAATCTTGTTGAGGATGATGAGGAATGAGAGAGAAAGTGATGAATAGGGTTTTAATTTTGATTCGAGAGAATAGTTGCTGTTTTCAGGGCTCAAATTGAGAGGTCCACATGATGAGGAATATGTAATAGTCATATAAATTAAATATGTCTGAATTTGATGGATACTTCTGAAACCTTTGATTTCGACAAAACACCCTCAATGTGTTTGTCTCTCAGTTCTTTACGTAACCTTTGTAGATTCTCTCTCTCTCTCTCTCGCATGTCCATTTGCGCCACCGCCACGTCACTCAGCTGGTTCTACCATTTGCGATTATTGGATCTCAATGTAGATTGTTATGTATGAGGTGTCATCTTCCCATTGGTTTAGAATCAAAAACTTTAATCTCCCGCGTCCCCTTACCCAACCAAAAAACTATTGATGATCACTTTGCCTTTTTTTTATTGTTTTTTTTTCTCTCTCATCATCGTAACGTACACTATACACATGTCATGGTGATATTGCTATACCCGAATTGATATTTTTAGGAGTCAGTAAAATTAGACAGATGATGAAATTATGAATAGTGTCTATAAAAGAGATCGATGACATTTGGTTATTCAGTTGTTAGTAACATTTTTTTCCGCCAGTCGCGCGGTGTTATTATTAAATGACAAAATTTTCATTTAGCGTAGCTAACACCAGATCAATGCAATGTTTTTGTTGACATTGAATATTATGTTTTCTGCTAGTCTGTATCAACAACATATATCAATCATGACTCATGAGCTATGGAGCACAATCTTGTATTTTATGCTACATTAACTCGTATATGATGATTTTTATGCGTTTTCTTGCCGATCTTCATTATTTATATGTACTTCTTTAGTACTGTATAGTTTAATTCTTATATTAATGTTGGGAACTTTTTATTATTATATATATGAATATGTTGATATGGTTAGGAGTTAGGACTTATGATTGTCATACATAACTGTAAAAATAATTCAGTATTTTTAAAAAAGGATATTAATTGTACTTAACTTATGTACCCACACATTTATCTGTAACATGTGTAAAAACACGTTGGTTCTACAAAAAACTGTTTACTAATTTATATCTCACAGTTGTTTTTATTAAAGAAGATTATTTCATAGTTACAACTATGATACTAGTATTAGTATAAATATATGATTCTCCATATAAAGAAGTCATTTTTCTCTTGCCACAAAGTTAGTGTAGACCGTTTTTTTTTTTATAACCAGGACCTCTTATTGGTCCTCTTAATATATCAAACAATTATCGAATCGAAGGTCGTCGAGTGCACAGCAGTAGTCACCGTAGCTACATACATTGAACATATATTTACAACCATGCATTTTTTTTGTTTTTTTTTTTTAATGGAAGCCTTGATAAAACTGTCAAGACTTACTAAAATTATAGATTTCACACTATGGTTTTATATTGTTTCAAGAAGAACTCGGTTAATTACAATTGCTCATCAAGTCTTTATTTATTTATCACTCTTTTAAAATTCACTATTTTTGCGATTACTCGCACGTTTACTATTAAGCATGCTTTTATAGCACATACAAACCTATATAAAGTTCATTTTCTTATGAAATTTAACCATTAATAACAAAAGGATAGATTTCTAGAAGATCATGGAAATAAAACACGAATAAGTGTTTTTTTGCAGAAAATGTAGAGAGAGGGGCCATGGATCACGTGGAGGATGCGTGGGATGGAAATGAAAAAAACGAAAGAGAAAGAGTGATTTTACAAATCTCCTCTAATCCTTTCTCAGCCAATTATGATCAATCTCCCACGTGGGCCTTCTGGCCCCATGCATGCATATAATCTTTTAACTATTCACTCTTTTGTCTTCTTCTTCTTCTTTTGCGTGATCTTCTTCTATATATGGCTGTCTTTATCTCCACAAGTGGCTTTTAGAGAAGGCTCTATTTTGAGTCTGGTGTTAATTTTAGGGTTTCCCATTACTAATGGCTGATTCTTCTTCTGCTTCTTACATTCACATGGTAATCTTTATACATGATTCATGAATCCCATGTCTATTTATCTTTTATGTGTACCTCAATCTCTTTGGATGTGTGTATGTATGTATGTATAGGTGCAGCACATGATAGAGAAATGTTTGATCTTCCATATGAGCAAAGAAGAGTGTGTGGAAGCTCTCTCCAAGCATGCAAACATCACTCCTGTCATCACCTCAACTGGTTCTATTCTCTTTCTCGCTCTCCTCTCTTTTCTAATCTCTTTCTATCTTGTTATAATCCTTTTGAACACATCCATGGACTCTCTACCGAGATAATAAGTATATTATGTATAATTATACATGTGGAATTTTCCGATATATATGTACCGACATATATATGATCTTCGTTATTTATATAAGAGCTCATGCACAATTTACGATTAGAAACACTTCATTTAAAACATGGAAGCTAGAATTTATATACAACCAAAAAAAAAAAAACACACTAGATCTTCCTTGTAACATATATATTGGAACTGATTTTGTCTGATGATTTAAGTTTTATATCTGTTTTCCTTTTTTTTAGCATAATTAATAAATTGGAACAAAAAATACAGTGTGGAAGGAGCTGGAAAAAGAGAACAAGGACTTCTTCAAGGCGTATGAGGAAACGCAAAGCAAACAAGAGCAAATGTCAGAGGAAGAGACAAACCAGATGATCCAGAAGATAATCTCGGATTCGTCTAAAGAATCCGACGACTGATCGTGATGTTCGTTAGATCTTATGAACCTTATAGTTTATATTATATATGAATCTCATGAAAACGATTTATCCCTGACGCATGCATGTTTATATGTAAATCGTTTTTTCTTCTATTCGCATCGGTCCAACAAGAAAGACAGCAAAAAAAAATGGAGTGATGACGCTCCTTTTGGTACGTTATACGTACGTGGTCCACATTATATTGCCTTTACAATTTCTATAATTAATTCTCTAAGGAAACGGACGCTCATGCATCGATCGTGTGGCGTTTAGTTTTATGTATCATAAATAAACTATTTCTTGATGGTAATGGTCATCTCAAAATCATTAGCAGTACTCTTGGAAATTAATTATCATGGTTTCCACTTACCTTGCTATTTTCTAGAAATGAGCCGGCCTAAACCACTCTCAGAAGTCTTGAGTTTAATCAAATCGGTTAAAAGTTCGGTCAACCGAAAGTTATAGATTGTTTTGGCTTAGACGACCTATAAAGTATTTTCTTTCAAGTGGGGAAAATATACTAAAAATGTTTTTTTGTCTAAATATATATACTAAAATTGTTTTTTAGTATTATATTTTAAAATATTAGTTTAATTAAATACAAAAAGGAATATTAAAAAAGAATGAAATAGTCCCTATTTCATAACATAAGAATTTGGCTTTTGTTGGAACGCCTGAATAACATAAGAAATCTAACTTGGACATTCTTAGTTGTTATCTTGCATAGAATGATAAAAATTTAAGAAAGTTCTCTCTAAATCCAACGGTGGTGGAGAGATATCACAAGAATCTATGCTATTATTAACACCTGTTACTTTCAGCCCAAAACAACTATGGGCCATATGTCTACAATTCCTTTGTAATAAGTAACCACAACTTTGTGTATGAAACAATATTATTCTATACGTTAATCTGATATGTTGTGAGAACTTATAAAACACAAACGAATGTACTAGACATGAATACGGAGTTTCGATCCCTCCGTTTCTTCATTTGTATCTTGATCAATATCCGTATTTGTGTTATATTTTTTTAGATACAATCATCAAGGGTGGTGCATCGTTTACCATTACAAATTCTGTGTCACTCAGCAAAATATTATATTAGTTCATTTATCTTGAGCTCTTATACTTTTTAGATTTAAGTCGGATGATAATCTCCAAGTGTTTCCACAAGCCCTTAATGTGTTTAGACACAAAACTATTCTATATATGGAATGCACAAAGCATTTGCTATAAAAACAGAGTTTTGATTATATATAAAAACAAAGATTATCATTTAACCCCTTTTTTATACAATAAAACGTGCACAAGACAATAAAGGCCACACATGAAGCTAGTAAATAAAGAAACACACAGATGAAACATAAAGTTTTCGTTAAAAGCCATCACTCTTCAAACTTTGTAATATGTAAGATAAACACTGAAATGGAGAATAGTATCATGACCATCAGTGACATGTTGGTCTTGCTGGTTGTACAAAGTCTCCACGACAGCATACCCTTTAGCATGCTCGAATTTCCCAGTCCCACCCACAACCGCAATATGCGAGGCATGAGATGCGGTTCGATGAACCCCAAAGAAGCTGATAGCATCATCAAGAGTGTCATGGTTATCATGCTCTCCATGGAACAACACAGTCAATGAAAGAGTCTGGCTAGTTCCATCTAAAGAGCTAGCCAAGTAAAACCCTTGAGCTCTACCAATGATCGCAGAGCCTAGCTCATGGACCTCAGTGAGCTCATCATCAACCACAGTGATAGTACCAAACATGAGCTGTTGAAGTGCAGCTGCTGGAGGGAGCTGGCCAGCTGTTACGAAAGGAAGGTTGTTGGAGTTAAGAGAATTTTGAGAGTTACCGTTAGTGTTTTGAATGACGGTGTTTGCTTGAGAACCACTAAGTCCTGTGAGAAGTGGAGCTGTGTTTGGGTTTATTAGATTGTTGATGTTGTTTGCGTTCACAAGTGGTACTCCGTTATCAACTGGGAATATGTTGTTGTTGGATTTAGAAAATGGTATTCCATTAACTTCTGTTTGTGCTACTATCCCTGTAACCACACGCGCTGATGGGTGTGACCCGCCTAGCACGTCATGCATAAAGAACTCTAGGACTGGCTCATGTCCGCCCGTGACAGGTCCTGGGAGGGGAAGTTGTGTTGCTGTTGGAGTTGTTGTTACTGCTGGTGGAGTATCCTCCTCCTCTTCCGGTGACTGAGTTTCGATCTCATCGAGAAGTCGAGCGGATTGGACATGGGAAGATATCAAGAAGAAGAGAAAGATTGTTAGGGTAAGAGATTTGGCCATTGTTCTTTCTTTTGTTTTATGTTTATTTTTTTGAATGGCCTAATGGGTTTGTTTATATAGGGAAGCTTAGAGGATGATGAGATCATGGAGTGGAGTTGTTGTTCTTGTTTTTCTTATATCATTACTTTAGTTGAGGAATGGATTTAACTAAACCTTTAGGTCTATTAATTTTTAGTTTGCTACTTACTCCTCTTCCCTTGGCCTTGTCTTTTTTTTTTTTTTTTTTTTTTTTATCATACATAAAGACACCGAATTATATATTATGCATCCGTATTTCCGTACGGTACAGTGTTTGTTTAAAAATTTTATTACTGGATAAACTAAATCTTTGTTAGATTATTTTATAAAAAAAAAATCATATACCTATATTTTCTTTTCGGCTGCCTATATTGTTACTTTTCGAATTATTTTTTTTTGTTACAATTTGATTTTGATAGTTTTTGTATCTTGTTAAACGATTATGCAGTTCCCTATAATTTGGTGTCACATAAATTATGCAAGTTCGCTCACGATTTATATGGGCTTAGACTAAACTTATTGGGCCGGTTTTGTTCCAGAAAAATGGGCCCAATGATGGAGCACCGTTGAATCCCACTCTACAAAACAGAGAGAGCTTGGAGCAATGGCGGTAATACTCGTTAGGGTTTATTCATCTCATTGTTCATAGTCGTAATCTGCCAAATCCGAAGTTGCTAATGGTGTAGGAGGAGTTGAGCTAAACTCGAAAGAGCTCTCAATTTCAGTTGAAAAGCCTAATAAGTTGAAGTCCTCCGTATTACTCAACTTCGGGCTTCAGATAAACCCTAGGCGTTGCCAGTTAGAGAGATGTATCTATACAGCCTAACTCTGCAACAGGCGACGGGAATCATCTGCGCGATAAACGGGAACTTCTCCGGCGGGAAAGCACAGGAGATAGCAGTAGCTCGTGGGAAGATTCTGGATCTTCTCCGTCCGGACGAGAATGGTAAGATCCAAACGATACACTCAGTGGAAGTATTTGGAGCAATTAGATCCTTAGCTCAGTTTAGGTTGACTGGTGCGCAAAAAGATTATATAGTGGTTGGCTCAGATTCGGGTAGGATTGTTATACTTGAATACAACAAGGAGAAGAATGTGTTTGATCAAGTTCATCAGGAAACTTTTGGCAAGTCTGGTTGCCGTAGAATTGTGCCTGGCCAGTACTTAGCTGTTGATCCCAAAGGTAGAGCTGTTATGATTGGAGCTTGTGAGAAGCAGAAGTTGGTTTATGTTTTGAACAGAGATACTTCTGCTAGGTTAACGATTTCTTCTCCCTTGGAGGCTCACAAGTCTCATACCATTTGCTATTCTGTCTGCGGTGTGGACTGCGGCTTCGATAACCCTATTTTTGCTGCCATTGAGCTTGATTACTCTGAGGCTGATCAGGATCCTACTGGCCAAGCCGCAAGTGAGGCTCAGAAGCATTTGACTTTCTATGAGCTCGATTTGGGGCTCAACCATGTCTCTAGAAAGTGGTCTGAACCAGTTGACAATGGTGCCAATATGCTTGTTACTGTTCCTGGAGGAGCTGATGGCCCCAGTGGAGTTCTGGTCTGCGCTGAGAATTTTGTTATCTATAAGAATCAGGGGCATCCAGACGTCAGAGCCGTGATTCCTAGACGAGCTGATTTGCCTGCTGAAAGAGGGGTTTTAGTAGTTTCTGCTGCTGTGCACAAGCAAAAGACAATGTTCTTCTTTTTAATTCAGACCGAGTATGGCGATGTTTTCAAGGTTACTCTGGATCACGATGGAGATCATGTCTCTGAGTTGAAGATCAAATATTTTGACACCATTCCCGTAGCTGCGTCTATATGCGTGTTGAAGCTGGGATTTCTTTTCTCTGCTTCCGAATTTGGAAACCATGGATTGTATCAGTTTCAGGCGATAGGGGAGGAACCTGATGTAGAGTCTTCATCCTCTAATCTGATGGAAACTGAAGAAGGTTTTCAGCCCGTCTTTTTTCAACCTAGACGTCTTAAGAACCTTGTTAGGATTGACCAAGTCGAGAGTCTGATGCCGCTCATGGACATGAAAGTCCTAAACCTTTTTGAGGAAGAAACACCTCAGATCTTTTCGCTTTGTGGGCGGGGTCCCCGGTCCTCTTTAAGGATACTGAGACCTGGTTTGGCCATCAGTGAGATGGCTGTTTCTCAGCTTCCAGGTCAGCCAAGTGCAGTGTGGACGGTGAAAAAGAATGTGAGTGATGAGTTTGATGCATATATCGTTGTCTCTTTTACCAATGCTACTCTTGTTCTTTCCATTGGTGAAACAGTTGAAGAAGTTAACGACAGTGGGTTTCTTGATACAACACCGTCCCTGGCTGTCTCTCTGATTGGCGATGATTCTCTCATGCAAGTCCATCCCAATGGTATCCGCCACATAAGGGAAGATGGACGCATTAATGAATGGAGAACTCCTGGCAAGAGATCAATTGTTAAAGTTGGGTATAATCGGCTTCAAGTGGTCATTGCACTGAGTGGGGGAGAGCTTATATACTTCGAGGCAGATATGACTGGTCAGCTGATGGAGGTGGAGAAACATGAAATGTCTGGAGATGTGGCTTGTCTGGACATTGCGCCTGTTCCTGAAGGAAGACAAAGGTCTCGCTTTCTTGCTGTGGGATCTTATGATAATACTGTTCGCATTCTGTCTTTGGATCCCGACGACTGCCTGCAGATTCTCAGTGTGCAAAGTGTCTCTTCAGCTCCTGAGTCGCTGCTATTCCTCGAAGTTCAGGCATCAATTGGTGGAGAGGATGGTGCTGATCACCCGGCAAATCTCTTCCTTAATTCTGGTCTGCAGAATGGTGTTCTTTTCAGAACGGTGGTGGATATGGTGACTGGTCAGCTATCGGATTCTCGTTCCCGGTTCTTGGGGCTGAAGCCGCCCAAGTTATTCTCCATTTCTGTGAGAGGTCGATCTGCAATGCTGTGTTTGTCTAGCCGACCTTGGCTTGGTTATATTCATCGGGGACACTTCCACCTGACGCCTCTTTCTTATGAAACATTGGAGTTTGCTGCCCCTTTTTCATCTGATCAGTGCGCTGAAGGTGTTGTCTCTGTTGCTGGGGAGGCTCTGAGGATTTTTATGATCGATCGTCTTGGTGAAACTTTCAATGAGACAGTGGTCCCTCTGAGGTACACGCCTAGAAAGTTTGTTGTCCAACCCAAGCGGAAGTTGTTGGTTATTATCGAGAGTGACCAGGGAGCATTCACCGCAGAAGAGCGTGAAGCAGCAAGAAAGGAGTGCTTTGATGCTGGTGTAGTGGGAGAAAATGGCAATGCAGATCAGATGGAGAATGGTGCTGATGATGAAGATAAGGAAGACCCGCTTTCTGATGAGCAGTACGGTTATCCGAAAGCAGAGTCAGAAAAGTGGGTTTCTTGCATTCGAGTGCTTGATCCTAAGACAGCTGCAACAACTTGTCTCCTGGAACTTCAGGACAACGAAGCAGCATACAGCGTCTGTACTGTGAACTTCCATGATAAGGAGTATGGTTCGTTGTTAGTTGTTGGTACGGTCAAAGGGATGCAGTTCTGGCCCAAAAAGAATCTAGTAGCTGGGTTCATACATATCTGTAGGTTTGTAGAGGATGGGAAATCTCTTGAGCTTCTTCATAAGACTCAAGTAGAAGGTGTTCCTCTTGCTCTGTGCCAGTTCCAAGGAAGACTGCTGGCAGGGATCGGACCTGTCCTCCGATTATATGATTTGGGGAAAAAGAGATTGCTTAGGAAATGTGAAAACAAGCTCTTTCCCAACACCATAATCTCTATCCAAACTTACCGGGACCGTATTTACGTTGGTGATATTCAGGAGGTTAGTGAAGCACGCTTTTGATGTTATACTTATTTTTTGTTAGCGTCTTATAGATAGTAATGATCTCATGTGGACTTTTCATTGTTATTTTGCAGTCTTTCCATTACTGCAAGTACAGGCGGGATGAGAATCAGCTTTACATATTTGCGGATGACTGTGTGCCGAGGTGGCTGACAGCATCGCACCATGTAGATTTCGATACCATGGCAGGTGCAGATAAGTTTGGGAATGTGTACTTTGTGCGGTTGCCTCAGGACGTGTCAGAGGAGATAGAAGAAGACCCGACAGGCGGGAAAATCAAGTGGGAGCAAGGAAAGCTGAATGGAGCACCGAACAAAGTGGATGAGATAGTACAGTTCCATGTTGGGGACGTTGTGACATGCTTGCAGAAGGCTTCAATGATCCCGGGTGGATCAGAATCCATAATGTATGGAACAGTGATGGGTAGCATAGGAGCGTTGCATGCTTTCACATCCCGGGATGATGTCGATTTTTTCTCTCATCTGGAGATGCACATGAGGCAGGAGCACCCTCCTCTCTGTGGGAGAGACCATATGGCTTATAGATCTGCATATTTTCCGGTCAAGGTAAACTCGAAACAAAAAATTACTTAAAAGAGCTCTATATATATGTTTCTCCAAATCAAGTTTTTGACATTTTTGAATCATGTGTGATGTTAATGAAACAGGATGTGATAGATGGAGATTTGTGTGAGCAGTTCCCAACGCTTCCAATGGACATGCAGAGGAAAATAGCAGACGAGTTGGATAGAACACCTGCAGAGATTTTGAAGAAGCTCGAAGACGCCAGGAATAAGATCATTTAACATTTTCTACTTCACTCTCATAACATTTAATGGATGTTTTGTGTCATTTCTGAGCTCCCGAGAACATAGCTTGTAATCTGTAAACACTTTGTTGAAATCAATTATTCACCTCAACAAGGAACTTGCGTGTATCTTGTAGCCAAAGAGAGCGCCTGGGCTTAGCTTTTTACCATGATACATTATGTAGTTTCGTGTCAGATAACATTAGAATCATTGGTGACGATTGTCTAGAGTAACTAGTGGCAAAGCTTCTGAATACTCTACCGAAACAATCTAGATATGTCTTATTGTAGAATCAACTCACCTTCCACTCCATTTTTAACTCGAGTATACGCAGTGATCAACTTATTTGCTTCACCAATAACTTTTAATTTGGAGACCTGCAACAACACACCAGAATCAGAAACTATAGTGTTCATATTCTTACACAGACCAAGTAGAGTGGTTCTCGAATCTAGATTCTAAGGCTTTCTTAGTTTGATATCGTAAGCAAAAGAAAGCAAAGAAGATATAATTGCCTCTAAACATTCCAAGGTCATTGTTGCTTTGGAGTGGTTCTTGATGTTCTGAGTCAACAAATTCTACAACTCAAGAAGGGATTTGTATTTGAAGAAAAGATATTGAGCAATTGTCTCAAGAAGAAAAATACTAAAATATTTGAGGGCAAGAGAAAGATATTGGTGGAATGAAGAAGATGAAGCAAGAGAGAAGACATGGCTTCAGCAATTGTCTCAGAGCTTTTGTCTTTGCCACTCCTCTTCTTCTTTATGTCTTTCTTCATAGTTGGAAGAAGATAGTGCTAAAATACTAAAATCCCAACACTGTTTCTTCTGTTCATCGTTAGTGATTGTTGATGTGTAAAGAAAAACAAAGAAGGTTACTTTCTATTTCTGTCTGCATAGTTGATTCTCAAATAAAAGAGTTGAAATTTCATCACTCTACATTTGTTTATAAATTGACTTGAAAATTTAGTGCTATTTATTAAAAGTTTAGCTCTGCTAAGATTTGTTATTTATATGAGATTTGAACAAATTTTAAATGTAGATTTAAGCCTTTGGTCATGTTTCTTTTAGCTTGTACTAACTACATACATACTATAGAAAAACTCAATATAAGACAAGAGCTGCTTGATCTGCTTTTGCAGCCATTGATGTTATCTTTCTTGGATGGATTCCTTCACTTGGGTACACAAAGTCAAGGTCCACTACCTTATATACGCACAATTGGAACCTGTTCAGAGTAGCCTGAGTTCATGGACATTACAAGTTTACAACGCCCCAACGATGAAAACCTGCTTTCCATTAAAGCGTCAAGATTGAAGCAAGATGAAGGCAGAAGCTGAAAGTTTCAATCCCTTATGATTCAAGATTGAATTATACCCCTCAAATAAGAGATCAAAAACGGAGTACTGAAGCTGTGAATTTCATTATTTTGTGGATCAAAACCGTTCGTTGCAGCACTATGCCACGAAGTCAGGCAGGAAAGCCAAGATTTGTTGGCTCGTAGCTTAACGTCATTCCTTTTTAGATTATTACAGTTGGGTTGGCCCAAGATGCAAGTGCTTTTTAACTGTGAAGATGAAGTGTTTTCATTCACTTGTTCGATAACACACGGAAGAAAAAGTTATTTTTGTTCTCTTTTGAAATGAATTGAAGAATTACAGAATTTCTACCAACCTTTCATTTACCAAAATAGATACACACTCATTATGCTGAAAATGTCATGAATATAATGTATGCTACGTCGTCCAAGGTAGTGAGGCATAATAGAAAACTGGTAGTGAGGCATAATAGAAAACTGACACTAGAGAGTGAAGTAGAAAATGTTAAATGATCTTATTCCTGGCGTCTTCGAGCTTCTTCAAAATCTCTGCAGGTGTTCTATCCAACTCGTCTGCTATTTTCCTCTCTCCTTTCTCTGGAAGCGTTGGGAACTGCTCACACAAATCTCCATCTATCACATCCTGTTTCATTAACATCACACATGATTAAAATCAAAAAAAAACTTGATTTGGAGAAACATATATATAGAGCTCTTTTAAGTAATTTTTTGTTTCGAGTTTACCTTGACCGGAAAATATGCAGATCTATAAGCCATATGGTCTCTCCCACAGAGAGGAGGGTGCTCCTGCCTCATGTGCATCTCCAGATGAGAGAAAAAATCGACATCATCCCGGGATGTGAAAGCATGCAACGCTCCTATGCTACCCATCACTGTTCCATACATTATGGATTCTGATCCACCCGGGATCATTGAAGCCTTCTGCAAGCATGTCACAACGTCCCCAACATGGAACTGTACTATCTCATCCACTTTGTTCGGTGCTCCATTCAGCTTTCCTTGCTCCCACTTGATTTTCCCGCCTGTCGGGTCTTCTTCTATCTCCTCTGACACGTCCTGAGGCAACCGCACAAAGTACACATTCCCAAACTTATCTGCACCTGCCATGGTATCGAAATCTACATGGTGCGATGCTGACAGCCACCTCGGCACACAGTCATCCGCAAATATGTAAAGCTGATTCTCATCCCGCCTGTACTTGCAGTAATGGAAAGACTGCAAAATAACAATGAAAAGTCCACATGAGATCATTACTATCTATAAGACGCTAACAAAAAATAAGTATAACATCAAAAGCGTGCTTCACTAACCTCCTGAATATCACCAACGTAAATACGGTCCCGGTAAGTTTGGATAGAGATTATGGTGTTGGGAAAGAGCTTGTTTTCACATTTCCTAAGCAATCTCTTTTTCCCCAAATCATATAATCGGAGGACAGGTCCGATCCCTGCCAGCAGTCTTCCTTGGAACTGGCACAGAGCAAGAGGAACACCTTCTACTTGAGTCTTATGAAGAAGCTCAAGAGATTTCCCATCCTCTACAAACCTATAGATATGTATGAACCCAGCTACTAGATTCTTTTTGGGCCAGAACTGCATCCCTTTGACCGTACCAACAGCTAACAACGAACCATACTCCTTATCATGGAAGTTCACAGTACAGACGCTGTATGCTGCTTCGTTGTCCTGAAGTTCCAGGAGACAAGTTGTTGCAGCTGTCTTAGGATCAAGCACTCGAATGCAAGAAACCCACTTTTCTGACTCTGCTTTCGGATAACCGTACTGCTCATCAGAAAGCGGGTCTTCCTTATCTTCATCATCAGCACCATTCTCCATCTGATCTGCATTGCCATTTTCTCCCACTACACCAGCATCAAAGCACTCCTTTCTTGCCGCTTCACGCTCTTCTGCGGTGAATGCTCCCTGGTCACTCTCGATAATAACCAACAACTTCCGCTTGGGTTGGACAACAAACTTTCTAGGCGTGTACCTCAGAGGGACCACTGTCTCATTGAAAGTTTCACCAAGACGATCGATCATAAAAATCCTCAGAGCCTCCCCCAGCAACAGAGACAACACCTTCAGCGCACTGATCAGATGAAAAAGGGCAGCAAACCCCAATGTTTCATAAGAAAGAGGCGTCAGGTGGAAGTGTCCCCGATGAATATAACCAAGCCAAGGTCGGCTAGACAAACACAGCATTGCAGATCGACCTCTCACAGAAATGGAGAATAACTTGGGCGGCTTCAGCCCCAAGAACCGGGAACGAGAATCCGATAGCTGACCAGTCACCATATCCACCACCGTTCTGAAAAGAACACCATTCTGCAGACCAGAATTAAGGAAGAGATTTGCCGGGTGATCAGCACCATCCTCTCCACCAATTGATGCCTGAACTTCGAGGAATAGCAGAGACTCAGGAGCTGAAGAGACACTTTGCACACTGAGAATCTGTAGGCAGTCGTCGGGATCCAAAGACAGAATGCGAACAGTATTATCATAAGATCCCACAGCAAGAAAGCGAGACCTTTGTCTTCCTTCAGGAACAGGCGCAATGTCCAGACAAGCCACATCTCCAGACATTTCATGTTTCTCCACCTCCATCAGCTGACCAGTCATATCTGCCTCGAAGTATATAAGCTCTCCCCCGCTCAGTGCAATGACCACTTGAAGCCGATTATACCCAACTTTAACAATTGATCTCTTGCCAGGAGTTCTCCATTCATTAATGCGTCCATCTTCCCTTATGTGGCGGATACCATTGGGATGGACTTGCATGAGAGAATCATCGCCGATCAGAGAGACAGCCAGGGACGGAGTTGTATCAAGAAACCCACTGTCGTTAACTTCTTCAACTGTTTCACCAATCGAAAGAACAAGAGTAGCATTGGTAAATGAGACAACGATATATGCATCAAACTCATCACTCACATTCTTTTTCACCGTCCACACAGCACTTGGCTGACCTGGAAGCTGAGAAACAGCCATCTCACTGATGGCCAAACCAGGTCTTAGTATCCTTAAAGAGGAGCGGGGACCCCGCCCACAAAGCGAAAAGATCTGAGGGGTTTCTTCCTCAAAAAGGTTTAGGACTTTCATGTCCATGAGCGGCATCAGACTCTCGACTTGGTCAATCCTAACAAGATTCTTAAGACGTCTAGGTTGAAAAAAGACGGGCTGAAAACCTTCTTCAGTTTCCATCAGATTAGAGGATGAAGACTCTACATCAGGTTCCTCCCCTATCGCCTGAAACTGATACAATCCATGGTTTCCAAATTCGGAAGCAGAGAAAAGAAATCCCAGCTTCAACACGCATATAGACGCAGCTACGGGAATGGTGTCAAAATATTTGATCTTCAACTCAGAGACATGATCTCCATCGTGATCCAGAGTAACCTTGAAAACATCGCCATACTCGGTCTGAATTAAAAAGAAGAACATTGTCTTTTGCTTGTGCACGGCAGCAGAAACTACTAAAACCCCTCTTTCAGCAGGCAAATCAGCTCGTCTAGGAATCACGGCTCTGACGTCTGGATGCCCCTGATTCTTATAGATAACAAAATTCTCAGCGCAGACCAGAACTCCACTGGGGCCATCAGCTCCTCCAGGAACAGTAACAAGCATATTGGCACCATTGTCAACTGGTTCAGACCACTTTCTAGAGACATGGTTGAGCCCCAAATCGAGCTCATAGAAAGTCAAATGCTTCTGAGCCTCACTTGCGGCTTGGCCAGTAGGATCCTGATCAGCCTCAGAGTAATCAAGCTCAATGGCAGCAAATATAGGGTTATCGAAGCCGCAGTCCACACCGCAGACAGAATAGCAAATGGTATGAGACTTGTGAGCCTCCAAGGGAGAAGAAATCGTTAACCTAGCAGAAGTATCTCTGTTCAAAACATAAACCAACTTCTGCTTCTCACAAGCTCCAATCATAACAGCTCTACCTTTGGGATCAACAGCTAAGTACTGGCCAGGCACAATTCTACGGCAACCAGACTTGCCAAAAGTCTCCTGATGAACTTGATCAAACACATTCTTCTCCTTGTTGTATTCAAGTATAACAATCCTACCCGAATCTGAGCCCACCACTATATAATCTTTTTGCGCACCAGTCAACCTAAACTGAGCTAAGGATCTAATTGCTCCAAATACTTCCACTGAGTGTATCGTTTGGATCTTACCATTCTCGTCCGGACGGAGAAGATCCAGAATCTTCCCACGAGCTACTGCTATCTCCTGTGCTTTCCCGCCGGAGAAGTTCCCGTTAATCGCGCAGATGATTCCCGTCGCCTGTTGCAGAGTTAGACTGTATAGATACATCTCTCTAACTAGCTTAGCTACAACACCACCAACGCCTAGTGTTTATAGCACAAGCCCGAAACTGAGTAATAAGGACTTCAACTTCTTAGGTCTTCTGCTGAAACTGAGAGCTCTTTCGATTTCAGATCAACTCCTCCTATATCATTCTCAATTTTAGAACTGGCAGATTACGATGAACAAGGAGACGAATAAACCCTAAACTAGTATTACCGCCATAGCTTCAAGCTCTCTCGCTCGACTAAGGAAAAGAGTGGTGTTCCAAGTTCTAACGGCGCAGATTTAATCGTTGGGCCCATTTCCTGGATCTAAATCGGCCCAATAAAGTTTAGTCTAAGCCCATATCGATACAATCTCTAGACAACACAAATCTAATAAAAACTACTTTATTAATGATTTAGGGGGCACTTTATGCCTTTTTCTTTATTTCTGAATCACATTTTAATCTTTAGTCTATAGAGGATTCTAACTCTTGTATATATAATCATGTCTTATAACATAAAGTAGTTACTAAAATAATTATAAATCAAGGTTTATACAGTTAAGAATAAAGAATTTGTATAAGTATATACTTTGGAATCTTATGTTATCATCCATCCTTTTTTATTCATACCTTTAAAAAACAAAATTGTTGAAAATGGAACAAACAACAAGACTTAGCTATATAAATAGTCTAAACCGAATCTGAGATAATCAGATGTGAGTTTTTGCTTCATCATTAGTAGCCTTCACTTGAAGAGTAGTGATTCTTGTCTGCATCCATTGGACAATGTCATTGAACACAATATCTGAATTCTCTGGAGGCTCTCCGAACAGAAGGCTATGCCACATTTCCGGATACAACTTCAAAGTCTTGTCATTAGACGTAGCCACTTCATAAAGCAGTTTGCTCACTTCTTTATCCGTCACTTTATCATCTTCTCCATGCAATACTATGAACGGTATTGTCACCTATATCCATATTCATATATCCCACAATTTACTAATTAACACTTTTACATTAAGATGTAGATTATGTTACATATATAGTTTGGAATGTGTGTGTGTGTTTTTGAGTTTGTTTTTACGTTTACATGTATTTTATTTTGTCCACATGAAACCAACTTCTTTTTTTGGAATACTAAACAATTTTGTTTTTGGTTAATTTTAATTGTAAACGCAAAACACAAATGGAAAAGAGTAACTCTGTTTGCGTTTGTGTTTACGTTTTACCAAAATATTTTTATTAGAAAAGCAAAATTTTTGCTTATTTTTAGTAAAATTTGTATCAAATGAATTCACTTGTAAACATGAAAATATAAATTAGCCTCTATGTATAATTAATACCTCGTTCAACCGATTCTCTAGATCGAGACTGATTCTATAAAGCTCACTCATTGTCTTCATACGAGGCCTTCCATTATAGCAATTTGGATTCTCTCTTATCTGTATATTTAAATTGTCAATAAATAGCGTTTCTGGTCCTAAGAAACTAGGTATTATTAAAACCCATATGTATAATTTATTGGTTACCAATAACAACATTGTATATTATAGCCTATAGGCAATGTACCGAGATAAAAAAAAAGAAAAAGAAAAAAAGAGTACCTCTTGTCTCTTTTGTGGCAGTTTGAATGCATTATTGATGATATCGGGTCCTGAAATTATTGACTTCCATGATGGGATCAAATTTGTGACCATATTAATCATAGATATAACCATTCGTGATGGTTTCATCTCCTCAGCAATCTGTCTCTCATCAAAATTTTAATTAAATATAACTCTTATATATAAGAAATGAATTGAAGTAATGATATTTATGTGAATCTGTAGTTAACCTTACACATCGGAGCTATAAGGATTCCTCCATCCCAAAAGTCGGGTTTCTTGCGGTGCAAGAGAAGAACTACGGCTCCTCCCATCGACTCTCCCATCAAAAACTTCTTCTTTTTTGTGTTATCTCCCATCTCTGCCTTGCACAACAACCAAAATCCAAGTCACACGGTTTAATTAGTACCGAGGATTACTAGTCCATTCACACAAGATCAGGATCTCTAGTTTTAAATATGGACCACATAGTATATATATACACTATAGATCTACAGTGAAACTGTATCTATGATTCATGCAGTGAAACTGTATATATACACAAGAGACAACTCTGTACATTTTACTCATAAGAGATTCATGCCATTGAAGTGTTTTTTCTTTTTTTTCTTTTTTTACCGGTCATAGATGATTATTTTCATTTGCATTTAAAAATATATTCCTAAATAAGGCCAAAAAAATAGAAAGAAAACGTTTCATTTGCGTTTGCACTTTCCAAAATATATAAAACAAGAGTTAAAAATATTTTACATATATAAAAAAACGATATTTTTCTCATGTAGTAAATGCAAATGCGTTTGGAACAATACAAGCTTATATGTAATGTTATGACAATTCAACAGTGTGGAATGTGTGATGAGATCAGGAAGAAGAGATGGACCGGATATTTTGGTGAAATGTGAAGAGACATCATCGATGAGAAGATCGAAGTCATCAATGTATTCAGAGAGGCCACCTGATCTTCCATGTCCTTCATATTCAATTCCATACACACCAAAACCTTCTTTTGCAAACTTAGATGCAATATCTGCACGTAATTAATTAGAATGATTCATATATTCACTTCTTTGTTCCTCATTCTTCAATCGACGTATATATGTCTATATATAGATAGATACCTTTAAAGGTGGTGCTGCAATCAATTGCATAGCCATGGCAAAAGAAGATGAGAGCTCTTGGTTCTTGATTCACTGGAAACCATTTGCACGTTAAGAGTTGCATTCCCCGTGAATTCTCGATGAATTCCTAAATGAATCATCCACTTGTTTCATTTGATAGATAATAATAATAATAATAATAATAAATGAATCTCGAAATCGAGTAATGGAATTTACCTCGCTATATCCGACTTGCCCATCAACATGAGCCTGTAAATGACAAAAGTCAAATCACATATATAAACATCTTTGGAAGCCATGAGAAGAAGAACAAAACTAACCATATTCGATCCCAGAAAATGTAATGAGAGAGCAAAAATTAATACATAACAGAATTTGATGGTTTAGGTTGTTGTTTCTTGTGGAAGAAGAAATGTTTAGAAAAAGGCTGAATCAGACAATCGTAGTGTCCTTTTTCTTCGTTCGCAAAAACTTAATATTTTTAGGGGTGACATAAATTTAGCAAATTTCGTAACACCAAAAGTTTGCACTAATGACGGGATAAGTTTTTTTTTTCTTTTTCTTAAGAGTCATTTAATTAGTGATGTGTAACTTCATAATAATGATGCACATCAAGTCTACTAATAAAAAGGTAGGTTACTTTTTCTTCCCAAATATTAGTTTCTAACTTTATAATTTGTACTATTGATACGTGTTCTCTGAAGTCATAAACTGTCTTCTGACGTTCCCGTTTCTGCATGGAGCCATGCTTTTTTTCAGGGCTGGCTCTGCTACTGGATATACCAATTATGATGCTAATATTGTATCCTATAGATGGTAAGCTTCAAAGTAGAGAAGACTTTTGCTGAATGTCCCAGCACTATGCATAATTATAGTTGCGCTGCTCCATCTGAAACCATCCAAACAAAAAGTGATGAAATTGACAAAAAGAAATAAACGTTTTCAGGCCAAATCGAGGATTATGTATGCTTAAAGAAGGAGCTTCTTCAGGAAACTGATGCTTTGAGCTTTCACAAGATCAAGAAAATTCTATTCGTATTCATTAATGACGCATCATACGTACAAAAAACCAAATAATTGCACGGTCGATCGACGTTTAGTATTAAATATGTATACTAGATTTAGCCTTAAACAAACAAAGAAAACACAATATGAGATGAATTGTTAAAAAAGTAATTGATAAATATGGTGTTCTCATAATTTTTTTAATATATAATTAGATAACCTATTCCGGGACATAATTATAGAAATAAGATAGAACTATCACCCATGTATTTTAATAAAGAATAGAACCACAAAGTTCAATCGAAAACTCTTAACTAATACAAACGCATTGTGTTCTCAACAAAATTCGGAAGCGTCCAGATTACAATAGGAATGTGACGCCTTCTTTCTTCCGAATATCTTATACTGTTTTTATTTGGGTCATAATAAAAGACACTAACATGTCATTACGTAAGTACATCATGTTGCGGCAAACAATCTCACCACCACGAGTAACATGCACCCGAGACGTACCATCTTTCAAAACCCTCAATCTCATAAAATAAAATATTGGACCATCCTTTTGTCTTGTGATCATCACTATCCTCTCTAACCCAAATTTCCATGCCTGTCATGCAGCAGACAAATCCTAACTTCCCTTGGTAGTTTATCAAACACGAAAAGTACAATTTTTGTTATTTATTCTTGGGTTTGCAAGCAAAATTTAAGGCGATGTTCTAAATCTCAACTTCTTTTTCTTTTTTCTTATTTTTTGTTAAACGGAGGAGTTCCATTAATTGTTTTCCTGTTTTATTTCTAAGTCATCAACTATTTTTAAGTACGAGTTTGTATTGGATCACGCAGAGTAGATTGGGCGGATCATCTTGGGTATTAGAGAAGCAATCCTTTTTTATTAACTTTATCTTGGATATTATTCTTGAGAAGTTATATTTTCCAATATAAACTTTAGTTTTTGTATACTTTTAAAACTAATGCTTCAAAATTACGCCAAATCAACAAAAGATTTTGATTTCAGCTTTTTAACTTCTACTGGAGATCATGATAGGGTGTAAGAATTTAGAGATCAAATTCACTATGCAAAGGAGATTGGAAAATTTCTGAAATTTTGTTAAAAATATTCTTAAGATACGCACCATCATTCGACTCATTTCTTAAACATCCGATGTACATGACATTAATTTACATGTTTCATGTGAGCAAAAAAAAGTTCTCAGTTTGATTTTCGAGGCAGAAAATGGATTTCAAATTAAACAGATTTTTGTTTCACTTTGAATTGAATGATATTATAACAGATAAAGATTTACGAACCACTATCATGACTTGTACTGTTTGTTGTACAAAAGTTACAAGTTACAACATTCTTATAGCTGGTAAATACATAAAAGTCTCAGTGTTTTTTAGTCACAACACTTATTTAGGCACAGAAAAATCATCATTCATATGCTTTAACTCAGTTTCTAACCTTTGATTTGTGACAGAAGCTCTCTCGTTTAACCAGCTTATGATATCACTAAACACAATCTCCAAATTCTCCGTATAAAAGGCCATGCCACATCTTCGGGTATAACTTAAAAGTCTTGTCCGAACTTGAAGACACTTGGTATAGTAGCTTGCTTACGTCTTTGTCTGTAACTTTATCATCTTCTCCGTGAAGGACAATAATTGGCATTGATACCTGTTGCATTCATTTTTTTTTACATTTTTGAATAATAAAATCAAATCTTGGAGATATCAAAGGAGATCGATAAAAAGATGAGAAACCTGATGAAGATTCTTCTCAAGATCCAAGCTAACCATTTAGAGTTGTTGAGCGGTTTTCAAGCGAGGCCGGCCCTTGTAGCAATACTCGTTTTCCCTTACCTTTTGAACCATATTTTGTTGTTGTTGTTGTTGTTAAAATAAAGAATACGTCTAAAATTATACTAAACTGATGATGATATTATAAATATGTTACCTGTTTTCTTATGTGGGATTCTTTTAAAAGCGACGTCAATAATATCGTTGGTCGGAATTATCTTCCAAGTTGGAATAAACCGAGTTAGTTTTGTGAGAAACGTGATCACCATAGGATGTGGCTTTATGTCTTCTGCTAACTAAGCGCAATAAAAAAATAATATCATTGTTATTTGCTTCTTTAGAAGTGTTCATAAGTTGGATATGTTCAAGAGGTTTATCCCAAGAAAAATAATAATCACACGATTCATCTACTTAAAAACTAATGAAATAAGCATTGAAATAAGCACTAATGAAAAAAAAACTACGTTCACAAGTCAACACTTTTATAGTAAGGATGAAATCCTCTAGCTATAATAACTAAACAATTGAAGAACATGTGATGGATCACACATACCTTACACATGGGGGCGACTAAAACGGCACCGTCCCAAAATTGTGGCTTCTTTCTAGCTAACAGTAACACCACTGCTCCTCCCATTGATTCTCCCACTAAAAACCTCTTCTTCCCCCTACTCCCTTCTTTTTCTACGCATTCATCATTTCCAAAATATATTGGTTATAACATTTTCATCAAACGTAGCAAATTAAGAGAGAAAATTCTCAAAAAGGTTTACGAATACTCTTAAATGCTTAAGAAAGTATTCTAAATAATTTAACTATATATGTCAAAACCTAAATTCTGTGGTATTGATGACTTTTCAAAAATAGTAGTACATAAATTTGGTGGTATTTACCACAAATAGAAGAGTAATGAGAAGAGACGTCATGAACAAGATCATCAATTTTTTTGATGTAACCATTTAACCCTCCGGATTTACCTTGTCCTTCATAGTCCATTGCATAAATCGCGAAACCTGCCTTGGCAAACCTCGTTGCAGTGCCTGATTAATAATCATCATGATATAACATTAATTATAAATGCATTACTTTTACTAGCAATATAATCATCATAATTTTTAAAAAAAAGACAGAACTGTTCATGGTGATGCTTGATTCCATTGCGTAGCCGTGACATAGAAAGATTAAAGCCTTTGGTTCTTCCTGCTCCTCTGGTTTCCATGAACACGTGAAAAGTTGTATCCCTCGTGAGTTCAACACATAATCCTAAATTAACGAACGAAAACACAATTTTAATTTAATCACCAGTTTTAAACAATTATTGCATAATAATGAGTCTAAAGAGAGAGCTTAAGACATACCTCTTTGTACACAACCATGATGTTCTGTTTTGTTACATGCTTTTAAGAAAGAAAAGTGGATTTTGTTTCAATATATAGAAGACGATGGTCACGAGATAAGAGATTATTAATTGACCCAAAAGAAAAGTACTTAGATAAAAGGAGAGAGGTGTCAAATTAGATCAGAGGATGTTTAGGGTGAGATTTTAACGAAAATCCGCTTAATTCGTTTACTAATTGCGTGGAATCAGCTGACTGATTTATTAATTAGTATTTAAAACATATGGACCATTTATATAACTAAGGCCCATTTAAAACATATGGCCCATTTATATAAATAAGGCCCATTTCTTCTCAGTTGGTGATTGCTCTCTCTCGCCGGTCGTCTCTTAGGTCGGGTCTTTGGTTTTGCTCCTCCTAATAAGCTTTCTCATACGGAAATTTAGGGAATCAAACTTAGCCCTTTTCCCGGTAATGATCTTTGTTCTGTTTTACCGTTTTTTTTCTAAATATTTGATTTTAGTGGAAACAAAGTTCTTATTTTGTTCTTCTGTGTTTCCTCAGCTCAGTGAAAAATGTCAGCAAAGTGGCGAGCTCTCCAGCATCGCCATCGTTATACTTACAGTGCTGTATTGTTCCCCAGCTCGTTCTCTACTTCTTTGAGCCAATCTAGTTTGTTTCAGTGTTGTCCCAAGTTTTACTCTGACATTGGAGAATTGGTTTCGTTGAATTCAATCTACGCGCAAGTTAATCACGCCAAGAAAGTTGTTGCCTCGTTCGCAGAGGTACTCGCCAAGACTCATGAAAATGAAGGCTGTGAGAGAGACGCAGTTTCTGTACGGGAAGCTATTAGGTTTTACTTGGAGATTCTGTTCATGGAGAATTCTTTGCCTTTACATAAGACCCTTGTTTCAGCTTTGGCTAAAACCAGTAAGTTCCATTCTGTTATTAGTTCATGTTTTCATGAACTTTGTGATGAATATGGCTGTTTGAAAGAGGGTGGGAATCGATTTTGTGTGTCTAGAGTTGCTTTATCAGTGATGGGTATGCCAAAGTTGGGATATTTGGTTGATATAGTTGAAGATTGCGCGCTTTTGGTGGCTCATGATGTTGTTTCAGGGTTGAATGCTATAATCTTGGAGACTGAAGCTTGTGCTAGGCCTCCTCCTACTGTTATGGAGCAATGCCAAGAGGCTTTGTCTTGTTCATATTACTTGTTTCAGCGGTTTCCTTTGAAGTTTAAGGGTTTAGTTGGTGAGGATGCAAGTTTTATGGAGAGTGTTTTTGCTGTTCAAGTAAGCATTTTGAAGTCGCTTGCATTTTCTAGGGACTGTTATGTGGCTGCTGGTGTGAGTTTCTGTGCTGCTCTTCAGCTCTGTCTCAAAGACGAAGAGCTTGGATTGTTTATAGCGCAAGGTATATTTTGCTGGACTAGTGTGGTGAGATTGACTGATATTGTTAGCAAAATTCCATTTGCCGGGGACATTTGTTCTGAGATCTGCAGTTTTTCATCTCTGAGTAGACTCTCCTTGATCAGAGGCATTCTTACTACAGTTTCTAGGGGTATTCTTGTTTCCTCTTTTGCTCGGTTGAGTAACAGTGATTGTGATCAGAGAACTATTCTGTATGACGGAATTTTGCTCGAACTTTGTGATTTATGCGAGAACCCCATTGACAGCCATTTAAATTTCCACGCTCTAACTGTGATGCAGATTTGCTTGCAACAGATCAAGACATCTATGTTAACTGATTTATCAGAAGAGTATGATCCATTGCCAGACAACATGGCGGCTCGAGTGCTCAGAATTATATGGAACAACTTGGAGGACCCTTTGAGCCAGACAGTCAAACAAGTTCATCTCATGTTTGACCTCTTACTAGACATTCAAACCACGGTTCACCAGACAGATAATAAAGTGGGAACAAGGGAATCTTTGCTGAAAATGGTCAACTATCTTCTTCGTCTAGGATCACGTTGTAAAGGAAGGTACGTTCCATTAGCATCCTTGACAAGACGGTTAGGTGCTAAGACTTTGATGGATATGAGCCCTAACCTGTTGTTCGAGATGGCAAACGCATATATTGATGATGATGTCTGCTATGCTGTAACATCATTTATAAAATGTTTCCTTGAGATGTTGCGTGATGAAAGCTGGGGGAGCGAAGGTGTTAACCAGGGTTATGCGCGTTATCGAGAACAATGCTTGCCTCCTTTCCTTTACGGGCTTGCTTCTGGCATGTCGAAACTCAGGTCTAATCTAAATACTTATGCAGTACAAGTTTTGCTAGAACTGGATGTAGACAGTATATTTCTTTTGCTTGCGTTTATATCTATTGGGCCGAGTGAGGAAGAGACCAAGCTAAACTATACTGAGTTGAGTATGAGTTTGGAGCTGACAGTTGAACAGAAAGTGGTTGTTTTAGTGTCATTGCTGAAAGTTTGTCGTACACTTGCATTCCTTGAAGGGGATATTGAACAAAAAGGAAGTACTGATACATATGCAGTTGTCCAAATTAAGGGTATTGAGTTAAAAGTTCCCATTGAGTGGCTAAAAATGGCCTTAACCCATGTTGATGAGTCCGTTCGTGTGGATGCTGCAGAGACACTCTTCTTAAACCCCAAGACTGCTAGCCTTCCATCCCCCTTAGAGCTTTATCTCATGAAGGAGGCTGTTCCCTTGAACATGAGATCATCTTCTACTGGTTTTCAAATGAAATGGACCAGTTTGTTTAGGAAATTTTTTTCCCGGGTCTGTACGTCGTTGGAAAAGCAGTATAAGATAGGGAGCAGGCAACCACTTAAAAGCGACCAGAATGCAGTTCTACGAGCAGAGAGTTTGTTCAAGTTTATGAGGTGGCTGAGTTCTTTTTTGTATTTATCTTGCTACCCTTCTGCCCCTTACAGGAGAAAAATAATGGCAACAGAACTTATACAGATCATGATTGAAGTCTGGCCTATTGTGGCTTCTAAGGATCCCACTTCTCATCAAGGCCATCTTTACCCATACTGTGATATTGTCACTTTACATGATTCAACGTTATTGCTGGTTGGATCAATAGTTGATAGTTGGGACAGACTTAGGGAAAATTCTTTCCGTATTTTGCTTCATTTTCCAACTCCATTTACTGGCATTTCAAGTGAAGACATGTCCCAAACCATTATTCCTTGGGCCAAACAACTAGTCTGTAGTCCACGGGTAAGAGAGAGTGATGCAGGTGCTTTGACTCTAAGGCTTATCTTTAGAAAGTATGTATTGGACCTTGGATGGATAGTCAAGGTTTCCACCAATGTTTGTTGTCAAAGAGAGTGTGAAAGCATAAATGGTCTTTATCAGAACTCTCAACCCAAATATCCTGTGATTGAGTATATCAAATCACTTATTCATTGGCTTGATGCTTCTGTGACGGAGGGAGAACGTGATCTCTCTGAAGCATGCAAAAACAGTTTTGTTCATGGGGTATTATTAGCTTTGCGTTATACTTTTGAGGAATTGGACTGGGACTGTAACGTAGTGTTAAGTGTATCAGAGATGAGAAAGGAACTGGAAAAGCTTCTTAAACTGGTGACACGAATAACTACATTAGCACTTTGGGTGGTTTCTGCAGATGCTCTGTGTTTGCCTGAGGATATGGATGACGTAATAGATGATGATAGTTTCTTGTCAAATGTTCAAGATGATGCTGCCGCTGTTCTCTCAGAGGAACACAAGAGTACGTATCCAAAACCTGTGGATGAAACAATACAATCAGAACAGGTAGTTATGGTTGGTTGCTGGCTAGCTATGAAGGAGGTATTGATCCCGTCATCTTTCTTATAATTGTTCTTACTTTGGCATCTTTTTTCATCCTGAAATGCAATATACTGCATCTATAAATTTTTTGAGTTACTTCCTAATATAAACTATTTTCTTTCTTCAGGTGAGTCTTCTTTTGGGAACCATCATAAGAAAGATTCCATTACCTACCAGCAGCCTTAGACCTTTAGAAAATGGTGATACAGCTTCTGCAGTCCCCAATGATTCAGTGATAGGAAATTCTGAATCACTGCTTGACCTGAAGCAACTTGAAAAGATTGGAGACCACTTCTTGGAAGTACTTTTGAAAATGAAGCACAACGGTGCAATAGATAAGACAAGAGCTGGATTTGCAGCTTTGTGCCACCGTTTACTATGTTCTAATGATCCAAGGTATGATTTTAAGCTTCTTGTGTGCCCTTGTTACTTGTTTTTCTATTCAGTGACATATGATGTTGGTTTTATATTTTTGTAGACTTTGTAAGTTGACAGAATCCTGGATGGAGCAACTCATGGAAAGAACTGTCGCAAGAGGACAAACAGTTGACGATTTGTTAAGAAGAAGTGCAGGAATCCCCGCTGCATTTATGGCTCTTTTTCTCTCAGAACCGGAAGGTTCACCAAAGAAACTTCTCCCACAGGCACTTAGGTGGCTAATAGGTCTCGCAGAGAAGCCTCTCATGGATCCCATGGAACAGATAGGTTCTAAACATATGGTTGAGGAGGTCTATTCTTCTGATATGCATTCAAGTGAAAAACTTTCGAAGGTTCGTGATGAAGGAGTCGTTCCAACGGTGCATGCGTTCAATGTTCTCAAAGCTACTTTCAACGACACAAACTTGAGCACTGATACTTCTGGGTTTTCGGCAGAGGCTATGATTGTTTCAATAAGATCCTTCTCTTCACCATATTGGGAGGTCAGAAACAGTGCCACACTTGCATACACTGCCTTGGTCCGTCGAATGATTGGATTCCTTAATGTTCAAAAACGTGGATCTACTCGTCGTGCCTTGACTGGGCTTGAATTTTTTCACAGGTATGTCTATAAAATCCTCCCCTGAAAAATAATTTCGTAGCTGTCTCTATCTTTGACAATGTATTGTTTTCATCCAGTATTTAATATTGTGTTGGTTTTCTTGAAGGTACCCTTTGTTGCACCCTTTCATATACAGTGAACTAAAGGCAGCAACTGATTTGCTTGGCACATCTGGCCCATCTGATTCAAACCTCTTAAATCATGTCCATCCGAGTTTATGGCCCATTCTGATTCTTTTATCTAGGCTTAAGCCTTCACCCATTGCAAGTGAAACTGGAGATGACCTGGACCCGTTCGTTTTCATGCCCTTTATTATGAAATGCTCTACTCAAAGCAATCTCCGTGTTCGTGTTTTGGCATCACGTGCTCTAGTAGGTCTCGTTTCCAATGAGAAACTCCAAAGCGTTCTGCTCCAAATTGCCTCAACAATACCTTCTTCCCAAGGTGGGTCCTTCAATTATCTTCACGGAATTTTGTTGCAACTTGGTAATCTACTAGACACAAATTGTAGAGACCTTGCTGATGACTCTAAGAAGGATCAGATTATTGGAAAGTTGATCAATGTCCTTGCAAAATGCACATGGATGGCTTCTCCATTGACGTGCCCTTGCCCAATCCTCTGTACATCATTTTTGAGAGTGCTTGATCATATGCGAGTTATTGAATGGACATGCTCTGAAAGCAAAAATTTAAGGGACATCTACAAATTGCATTTGGATCTATCTACAAATTGCTTGGATGCAAATGCTTCTTATGGGTTCTCCTATTATGACCCTTCAATCGCTAAGCTTAGAGAACAAGCGGCTGTATCTTATTTTGGTTGCGTATTTCAGCCATCTGATGAAGCAGCTGAAGGTTTCCATATTACTCAAAGACCAAATTTGCGATCGCAGAAAGTTCCTGAAGCATCAAATTTTCCTGACCTTAACGAAAGGCTCCTTCGTTGTTTATCTGATCAATCATATGAAGTTCGTCTTGCAACACTGAAGTGGTTTCTGCAGTTTCTGAAATCAGAAGATTCCAGTTTCTCAGAGTCGAGCAGTATGTGGAGCTGGGCAAAAAACGGTCTCCAGGTGATATTATTAGAGCTCTTGGACAAGGAGAAAAACCATAAGTGTGAGAACTACATTCTAAAGATTCTTTTCCAGTGGAATCTTCTTATGTTCAAAAAATCATGTAATGGAGAATCTGTTGAAGGCACTTACGTTGGTTCGTTGAATTATGATTCGGTGTTTCATCTTTGGGGCTGGCTGACTTCTCTATATGAGAGCACACGGCGTGCTAAAATCCGAGGTACAGTCATGTGTTGCCTGGCAATTTGTGTGAAGCATCTCACGGGTTTGTTCTTCCACAAAAACGAATCTGAAAAAGAAGAGGAACCAAGGTGGGGTTGTGTAATTGATTGTATCTCCTACTTTGCTAACTTGATCAAAGAGAAAAGCTTACCATCCGAGCAAGTGAATGTTCGCCATGCATCTGCAGAGGCTATTATAGCATCTGGTATACTGGAACAAGCGAAGCTCATAGGTCCTCTTGTCTCAAATCACCAAATTCCATCCGAAACTACACCAAGCAAATTTCAAAACGCTTGTGATGTATATGCATATCAAATTCTGGAGATGTGGTTCACTTGCATCAAACTGTTGGAGGATGAAGATGATCTCATCAGGTCAAAACTCGCTACGGATGTCCAGAAGTGTTTCTTCACTGCCATGGAAGTTCCTACTCAAGTAGATAAAGTCTTGGAACTGAGCTTCAACCATTTATCTTCCGTCTTTGGGCACTGGAATGAGTACTCCGAATATCTCTCGAGATGGGTCTTCAACTCCGCAGATTACACGTCCCCACCAAAGGGAGGTAGTGATCTAGTGAGACGAGTTTTTGACAAGGAAATTGATAATCACCATGAAGAAAAGCTTCTGATCTTGCAATTTTGCTGTTACCATCTACAGAAACTACCAAACAGAGACTTATCCCTGGCACAACTACTGGACTGGAGGAGTAAATTCCACAATCAGTTGCTTTCTTTTGCTAAAGACCATGTCAGCAAACAAAGAGAGAGCTGGGTAGGCGGTGTTGGGAATCACAAGGATGTGTTTTTGCCACTCTATGGTAATCTCCTCGGTCTCTACGTCTTCTCCAACTGCATTTTCAGATTCTCGACTGAGAGTAATGACAAGAAAAATCTGTTTTCTGATATGGTTGAACTTGGGGAGGCCCTGAAACCCTTTTTGAGGAACCCTCTAGTGTCTAACATGTTCCGAGTAGTTGTCAGATTACATGAGAAGTTACTGGATGATTCTTTGATGGACTTATCTACTGTTCTTTCTGGAGATATTTGGGATGGTTTTGATCCATATTTTCTTCTCACTGAGATAGAAATCAAAGTCCTATCTTTATACTCAGTTGAAAGATCTGAAGGTGGAGCTTGCTCTCCTCCGCATCGCTAAGGTCATTGGTGGTGCTCCTAACAAGCTCTCTAAGATGTATGTTCTCTCACCTCTCTCGCACGGAAACATTAAATTAATTGCTTTCATTACTGATGTTGCATTCTGGAAATTCCATTGTTAATTGTAACTGCTAGCACGGAAATCGACTGTGTTGTTAAAAGGATCACAACCTAGATATTACTCTCATGCCTCTGCTTATGTTGCACACCTTGCTCATATTTCCAGTTTTTCTTATGGGCTTTGTAATTTATCTTGTCTGCGATATACCCTTAAGGTGTCTTCAAAGGAAAAGAAAGTTACTTGTAATCTATTTGAATCTCTGGGTAACCAAGGATCTTCTTGGCTTAGACTTTTATCCATCTTGCTAAGCCTCAGTTCTAAAGTCATTATGAATCTGAACAGGATCTTCTGTGTTGGTTGTTGCAGCAAAGTGGCGAGGAAGTCAATTGCGCAAGTGTTGACTGTGATCTCACAGAAACAAAATTTTGCTCTTGGAGAAGCATGCAAGAAGAAGAAGTTGTTGCCATTGGATCTTCGTCCCAAGAAAACTAGAGCCATCAGAAGGACACTAACTAAGCACCAGGACAATTCAACGACAAGCTTTGTTTTGGTCCATACTTAAATGACTTATTCTCTGCATTTTTGGATAGTCATCGCTGAAGAAAGAACGAGGGAAAAAGAAAGAAATGTAGTTTCCAATTAGAAAGTATGCCACAGTTTTTGGTTTTTGAACTTACATGACCCAATTACTTCTGTAGAATGAATGTCACAATTTTTTTAACTTTATGAATGTCCCAAGGCTGTTAGTTTCAATGATACTACTACAAGACTCGGACCATTTTTCTTGCAATGTTCTAACGGAAAACAGAATTTTCTTGCACATGGTGGTTATTCCCCAGTTATATATATGCGCAAATATTGTGAATGTGAATTAAATAAGCATTCCAAGCAAAAGCTAAATGTTTCATTTGTAAATCAAAATGGTAGGTAGGTCGTAAAACCAGCTTCTTCATTGTACAGATGTATCTACATATATTAAGTCAAAATAGCCATTCGGTTTTTTTTTGTTGGAAAATTGAAGCCAATTTTTTTTGTTTAAAGAACTTTTGACTTGTAGACTAACATTGTCTTACTTTGACCACTTCACAATCTTGTCTGCAAATTGTTTTCGCACTTTCATATTATTCATTTCTACTTCGTTTGAGCTGCCCAAGCTTACAATCTTCCTTTTGTGTGAAACCAAATAACATATAACAAATCCCAATCGGAACTGAACCAAAAAACACTACTATTGCTCACATTTTCATAACAAGAAAATTATTGTTAGATAGTTTTTTTTAAGCGAGTTTGTAATCAAATGAATGAATGATGGCATTAATCAATAATCATTGCTTTTTAGGTTCGTAGTCGGACCAAAGTGACCGGAAACCGAATACACTATAGTCATCGTCTTGACAAAGGTAGGTTAACTTATAGTGCTCTTATAATGATTTAGCTAACTCACTCATATATATAGTCGTCAAAGCCAATTTGGTTGAAATGTAATATCTATATGTAAACGCAGTTGACTTTGGTAAGCGAATCTCGATTTTGTTCTTTAAGGAAGAATATTTATGGCTGGAAATTGCCAATGAATCCGGTATATGTATATTGTTATATCATAATTTATCGAGTGCGTATATTTGACTTTTACTTCCAAATTTTATCATATTACATAACATGCGAATGTCTTATATAACTGTGTGTCTGTGCATAACTGCATATAATGGATTTGTAAAATCCATGAATTGGGCAAGTTGGAATATATTATTAGTTCGTATCTTTGATCTTCTTTTGGTCAAACTAAAGGATAATAGTTTTATATGTATATGAATTATGATTACAAGTTTACAATTAACATAATTTCCGTTTTTCCTTAATCGTTTACAATCACATACGTATACTATCAGATTATGACACAACAACAATTAGCATAAATTATTAGACTATAATCTTCAGGGAAAATCTATTTTAGATGCCTAATTCCTAGGGAAAATCTATTGAATTACAAAGTCTTAATTCTTAGGTTAGTTAATAGCTACTAAAGTGACTATAATTCTTTATAATAATCTTTTTCTCTCAAAAGAATTAATCGGTTCTATTGAGTTTTGAATGATATATACAAAAATAGATTGATAAAACAAAATAAACTACTACAATCAAATATAAAGCAATTTACAAAACTAAATTATAATTAATATACAAACAATAAGAAAAAGATAGTCTACAACAGAATTTGAATACACCATTCAAAGACAATCTCATCAAATAATCTTAGATTGCTAATATCTAAATTTCGGACTTTTCTAGTGAAACTTCTATTAGATTGGTCGGTAATACAAATGCCGAACACGAGAGATAATTAGTTATCAAATACTACGAATGATGCAATACAAAGTCAAATCAATTGGTGATCAATTGATAAAATACAAATTTATGAATTATAAGTTGACAGAATGAAAGAGTCAAATATTTCTAGACGTGTATAGCAAAACTTTGTCGTCTACCATATATAAAATATGTAATGTAGTTATCTACTCATATAATATATACTATAAAATTAAGGCTTATACATCAAAGTCAATGGTTCTTTTTGGTCAAGTCTATATTCACAGGGAAGCACATCGTCATCGATGTCAAACTCAAGACTAAACTTTCTATATAATTGTTAAACCACCTTCTTCATAAAATAGAAAGAGTAAAAGCCAAGTAACAACGCTATTTTAAAACGCCTGTTTTTGAATTCAAGAAGAAGAGAATAGAGAGCTTCTTCTTCAATGGCGAAAAAGGCCAAATTTTCTTTCTTCTCTTCCTCTTCTCCTAAATCTACTCCTTCTTCGCCTTCTCCATTCACTTCTTTCCCTGCTTCTCCTCTGAACCAGAACTTCACTCAATCTATGATGGAGGAAACCGTGAAGACAGCGGAATCCGTCATCAGAAAATGGGACCCGAACACGCCTTCCTTCACCAAGATCGTCTCTTTGTTTAACCATAGTAGAAAAGAGGCCAAAGAATTCATCATATGTGTCCGTGATTTGCGCAGAGCGATGCAGTTTCTTGTCTCTCAAGACTCTCAATCTCCAAAGCTTGCTCTTGCACAGACCTTAATGCAGATCGCGATGGCTAGACTTGAAAAAGAGTTTTTCCATATATTATCTTCAAATAGAGACAAGCTTGATCCCGAATCAGTTTCTGGTCAATCCTCAATCTCCAGAAATTCTGAATTTGAAGATAGTATGCGATCTTATGACGACGATGAAGGTGACAATGAGATCAAGAAAGCTGGCGAATCGATCACTCAGGTTGAGAAAGCTTCAGCTGTAGTGATGTCTGACCTAAAGGCTATAGCAGAGAGCATGATCAGTTGCGGATATGGTAAAGAGTGCGTAAAGATTTATAAGCGGATCAGAAAATCAATAGTAGATGAAGGATTGAGCTTGCTCGGGATCGAAATCTACAAAGGCTCTAGATTTCACAGAATGGACTGGGTCACGCTTGAGCATATGATCAAGAACTGGATCAAAGCTACAAAGATTGGCGTTGCCACGCTCTTCCGTGGAGAGAAACTTCTCTGTGATCATGTGTTCTCTGCTTCTAATTCAACAAGAGAGTCATGCTTTTACGAGATTGCAAACGAAGCAGCCACTAACCTTTTCAAGTTCCCTGAATTTGTTGCCAAGGAAAAGAAATCACATGAGAGGATCTTCCCGCTGATGGATCTCCAGGCTGCGATCTCTGATCTCTGGCAAGACATAGAGATGATATTCCACTTTGATTCAGTGGCTGGTGTGAAATCTCAGGCGCTCACATCACTGCAAAAACTAAAGGTTTCAATACACAGTGCTCTAATGGATTTTGAATCAACCATTCAGAAGGATTCAACGAAAGCCCTTACATCTGGAGGAGGGATTCATAAACTGACCCGATCAACAATGAGCTTCATCTCTTCCCTTGCTGAACACAGCTGTGTCTTGTCTGAAATCCTTGCAGACCATCCACTTCCAAGAAACATCCGCTTAATAGAATCTTATGTCAGAACTCCAATCTTGGAAGATGAACAACACAATCACACAGTCTCAATCCATTTTGCTTGGCTCATCCTGGTCGTGCTATGCAAACTAGACACCAATGCAGAGCATTACAAGGATGTTTCTCTGTCGTACCTTTTCCTTGCAAACAACCTTCACTTCATCATTCAAACGGTTCGTTCAACTCACCTGAGGGATCTCCTTGGATATGATTGGCTCACTAAGCACGGCGATAAACTCACTGCTTATGCTGGGAATTATGAGATAGCAGCATGGTCCAATGTTTTCATGTCTTTACCAGAGGAACCCACAGACCTACACCAGACCCACAGACCTACACCAGAGGAGGCTAAAATATATTTCAGAAGATTTCACGCAGCATTTGAGGAAGCATATATGAAACAATCATCACGAGTAGTACCAGATGCGAAACTTAGAGACGAACTCAAGGTTTCGATAGCAAAGAAACTTGTACCAGAATACAGAGAGTTTTACAGGAAGTATTTACCAATGCTTGGCCAGGAGAGAAACATCGAGATCCTAGTGAGGTTCAAGCCAGATAATTTGGAGAATTACATCTCTGATCTGTTCCACGGAACACCAATACTTGGCTCCTCTTCTTTTTCTTCATCTTCATCTTCATCTTCTTCTTCTTGGATTTCACTTGGATGTGTTTCAGGCTGAGAAACTCATTCACAGTTTTGGCTGAATATTCCATTCTACATGATGTGAAGTAGTAAAAAATGTACGAATACTTGTGTTGACAATAGTTGTGTACAACAGAAAGTGAGAACAAAAACGACAACGATATGTTCTTTACATTTATTCAAATCAAGTTTTTCATCTTTTGAATCTAAGAAAAAAAAAACTTATGAAAAAATTTAAGAACATACAGAGAAGAAGTCAATTAACTTATCATAACATATTTATAAATCGCAGAGCATACTGTAAACATAATGTGCTGAAGAACAAAAGCATTGTTCACTCCTTGAATACGTAGAAAAAGAGAGGAAATAAGATATGCAAGAAAACAATCGTATCACAACAACTACTTAGGAATTCCATGATCTGAAGGACGGGATAAAGATTGCCAACCGGTACAAATGTTCATGATTTGCTTGAGAGTTTCTGATGGTGGCTCGACAGTCCATGTCGGGTAGTGTTCGCTTGGATGGAACACACATTCTTCACTGGCTCCTGTCAACATAGGAGGTTGAGCTCCGTTCAAGAACAAGTCATTTTCAGATCGTACTAACCCAGCTCTCACTTCTTCCTTATCGGCAGCCTACAAACAAATTGACACAAGATGATAATGGTGAATTCACAAGAAAGAACAAGATTTTCTCTGATGCAAGTGAAATGCGAGAATCAACCTTTTCTGGATAGTATTCAACAGTTTTCTTCTTCACTCCCGCTTCGTATATATTGCATTGAGAGAATACCTGATTTCAGAAACATAATTTTCCTCAGTTGAGATTTGAAGAAATGATCTTAGATTAGTGTTTCTTTTTCCAGAAAACTACAATAAAAGATTTTTACCTGAGCTTCTACGCTAGCACAAACAGCGTATATTCCCCAGTTTCTTGTATAATTGTTGTACAAATGAACTTTTCCAAATCTGAGACGAGGTTGCCTCTGCCTCGTTCCATCAAAGAAACAATGGTGAATGGTCACTCGGATACATCTATCATCAACATGAGAAGGATCAGCTCCAATCAGCATCGTCTTGTCATGCTGTGCAAAATAACATCTGTACAAACAAGAAGAAGCAAAAAACTAAGCACCACACAAGAGCATACATAACTATAGCTTAACCATCCAAAATCATCTACCTCACCTAGAAACAGTGATATCAGTGCTTTGTCTAGTAATATCAATAAGTCCATCATCGTAATCGCGCAAGCTACATCGATCAATCCATATGTGTCTAGACTTTGGTTTAATCTGAATGCCATCAACATCATGACCTCTACCACCTTCAAATTCCAAATTGCAAATGATGATATGTTCACATTCCTTCAATCTTATTCCTTTCCCTGTGAGCTTAATTCGTTGTCCTCTTCCATCAATCGTCTTGTAAGACGATACACTCAAGTATGAATTGAGATTAATAGTTCCAGAAACTGCAAAAACAATCCATAACGGCTCTTTCCTCCTACCTCCTTCACGAAGAGTCCCAGGTCCATCATCTAAAATATTTCACACATAACCAATCTCATCATCTTCAAATCAATAAACAAATGTCATGAAAGTTGAAATTAAGCTTGAATTATCCATAGATTTCGTGTAAATACGAATTGTAGATTCCAGTATGATCATCGGTAACGTATCGGGTATAGCCATTTTTTATCTATAGATTCGTAAATATATTATTACGAATACATCACCTGCAAGAGAAGTGACAACGTAGAGATCGCCGTGAAGACCACCGACGGCGAAGCGGCCGAAACCCTCGGCACGGCCAGCTAAACCACGAAGGCTGCAATCGGCATCGGCGTATGGTAGCGTCGTCATCGTTCGTTATTATGCGACGTCGTATAGTGTGTCTCTGTTTACCGTCACGTCAAGCCTTCTCTGACAAAGGCACAAAAGTAGATTCTCTACAATGGTGATTTCGGTTTACTAAAGATTGTGAAAACCGGTTTGGACCAGATGGGCTGGTTGGTACATACAGTATTTGGTTTATGGGTTACGTGGACAGCATTACATGACATCAACGATCACAATTTTTTAAAAAAACTTGCCATCAATATCTCTCCTTTGAAATTGCGCTATCCCTCTTTTTTTTTTTTTAGTAATTTGTCGTGTTTAATTTTTTTCATACCTCAATTGTTTCACCTTGTGACCTTGATGCCTTTCTAAAGATTGCAATGTTGTTTCGGTATTTTATAACAAGGTTTGTTGAAAGTATTTTGACAGATTTTTCAACGATATACCGGTGAAAAAAGTTAGTTCGAATTTGGTCGATTTTTTTTGATAAACTACGTTTGCTGATAGTTGTTAGAAACCATGTCTTAATATTGTAGGAAGTTACTGATATATTGAATATATTAGAAATTCGTCGGATAAACCATCATAAATTTCTTGGAAACCATCAATCCATTGTATTATTGGGTTCCAACAAATATCTTACAGTTTTTCCAAAATTTATCGGTCATAAGCCTATATCCCATATTCTGACGAATTTTTAGTAGAAAATATAATAAGTTTTTAAGTTTTTAATTGAAATTTGAGATGAACAGAGTTTGGTGGGTTTTTGTTCAACGAATTAATAGCAAATAGGATTGCCAGAAACATCCTAGTGATAAATTATGTATCAATTTAAGATATCTGTGTAAGGTTACTAGTTTGATATTTCAAATGGTTAGGCCTCTCAGTTTTTCTTTTCAAAACATTATTGGTTTATATTTTACAACTCAAATTATTTCTGTTTTACAACTGCATACCTTTTAAGATTTCGGACCCCCAAAATCTCAAAACCTTAACTCCCATAATCCCAATTGCCAAAAAGATAGAGTAAAATGATATAATGTATTTATTGCCATCAGAATCCTGCCGACCAAAAATAAAATTTATGGGGGTACTAATTTACATGTTTTGTTGGTATACGATTTTAAAATTTATGGGGGATAAGGTTTGAAACTTATTACTCCAGCTGTATCTTGTCATATAAATTTATTCACACATGTTAAAAAAATATTTAAGTTTTCATTCTAACCATTATTAATATACTATTATATAACTTTGTAATTGGTTAATACATTAAAGTATTAGAGATAAAACTGTAAATTTTATTTAAAAGGTATAAAGCAATACTTATTTTGAAACAAAATTTAAATTTTCAACAAAATATGGTAGAACTTATCTAGCTAGCAGCCTTCAATAAGAGGATGACATAATATTTAAATGCGTCTCGAGTTCAAGAAGCCAAATTGTATTTCTTCCGACCATGCATGTATCACGAATTCAATAATCATAAAAATCACTATCATATTTAATATTAGTTCCCTATCCTAAGTACGTACATTTATGTCGAAAATGAAACTTCATGGAAAAAGAAGGGAAACAAAAAAAAACTTCATGAAAATCATGTACCATGCATAAGAGATTGATAATGGTGGTTTTGTCGAATCCTACGAGCCACATACCTAAAGATACTAATTAACTTCGTTGACTCCTTGCTTTACACTACTCTTCCAACAAATTATCCTATACCAGGATAGATTGATCATGCTTCTCTCGTATATGATCGTCTTGACCTGCGTACTCGGATTCGACCAAGAAACTCACTTCTTTTTTCTTTTATAGTAACGTGAATTTAGTGGCTAAATTATAACCAGTTTTATTACAAAAATTTTTGGTGAAGCTTAATGTTTCATCGAACCCAAAAGAATATAATTAAAAACAACTCACTTTTTTTTTCTTTTATAGTAACATGAATTTATTGGCGAAAATAGAACCATTTTTGTTGCAAATTTTTTTGGTGAAGCTTAATGTTTCATCGAACCCAAAAGGATATAATTAAAAACTCACTTTTTTTAGATCTCACCTTTTGAGATTATGGACGAACTGGCCCAGGGCCAGAGTTTAAGCCTTTAAAGGGCACACGTAGTAACGTAAATCTCATAAGCAAATAAGTTCAAGAAAGAAGAGTTGTCATTTTTCTACCAAATCATGATTTTAGCTCATTTGTGTTCTCATGCTCCTTTCGGCATAAAGCCATAAACATTTTTGTATTCACCGTGAGTTTTACACGAATTGGATTTTTTTTATCATAAAGGTTTAATTAAGTTCCACTTTATTTAATTATAATTCTCCTAATTCTTAGTGGTCAAAACTGTTAAAAGTTTATATCCTGACAAGGAATTTGAGTTATATATACGGTGTCAATTTTTTGTTTTATTTATTTATTATTTCTTTTATTTTTGTTACATTTATATAGATTTTTTGCTAGCAGCCTTCACTTTTTTCAGGGCGGCTTTGTATATCATCGATAGTTCAATACCGACTGTTTTGTGGAGCCACATTGAAGAGATAGAGATGCTAGTCGTTCTCTAATGATTTTTGACATCCAAATACACTGTACACATTACATGCATGTTTATCAACACAGCACTGATCAATGGTTCTAGCATGGGAGTTTCTATCAATGTTTATCATTCCTTTGGACTATTTCATCAGCTAATTTCTACATGCTATATATAGTTATATACACATATTAATAAACGCCCGTATATATATATATATATATATATATATATTTGTGTATCGTTGGATGATACTCAAAACCGTATTTCCAAATCAAAAGAATATGTGTTTAATTAGACTTGAAAAGCTTTACAATAAAACCTGAAACTTATCGGTTACTAAAAACAAACGTAAAATTTGGTTTGAACAAAAGTGGATGATGTGCTAAGGTCCCAAATTTAAATACGACATGTTGGAAATTTCAAATTTTGCAACTATATTTCAAGTTAATTTTAACCACATAAATCTAATTATAATCAAGTGACCAAAAAAAAAAATCTACTTATAATCACGTATATCACGTTTTCTGTTTCTTATTTATTTTTATTTTTTTGCTTCTTATACCTTACATACATTTATGTCGTAAACCAAACTTCTGAATGATCGTCGACTCTTACAAGTTAGGAGCTAGTTAGCTATATACTTTAAAGCTCGCTCCTTGGTGGCCCATTCACACACATTTGATTATTATTCCAGTTACAGTTACAAGTTACAACACCAGTTACAATTTACTTATAAATACTAACATATCGAACGATACATGATACATCCCATCCCATCATAAAATTTTCATTACTAAGAACTTCCTGCTTCCACCATACTTGGCCATCAATTTCATCTCCTAAAGCTAAACCCTCTAAAACAACGTCGTATAATGAATCTCTCACTTAGCGGTAGAAAGCTTACGTTGCCACGTGTTCTTGCGGAAACTCAATATATCACTCCCGACGGATCACCTACGTTCGAAGAGTTGCTGAAAGACTGCGACAGTTTCCGGAAGGGAGATTGCGGCGACGCCGTAAAAAGTGACGATCCGGCTCATCATCATCACATAATAGATGTTGAAACCTTATCCGTAAAACCTGTGCCATTCGTCCTTGCTTTTAACAATCTCGCATACGACGTCGCACTTCACCGGCGGTTTGATTTCTCGCAGCAAAAAAGCTCGTGTTCGGTGAAGACTCTACTTGATGATGTTTCCGGCGAGGCTTGTGACGGAGATATTCTCGCCGTTCTCGGTGCAAGTGGAGCAGGCAAATCAACTTTGATCGATGCATTAGCAGGGAGAGTTGCGGAAGGAAGCTTGAGAGGCACGGTAACTCTAAACGGAGAGAAAGTTTTGCAATCTCGATTGTTGAAAGTTATATCGGCGTATGTGATGCAAGACGATCTTCTTTTTCCGATGCTCACCGTTAAAGAAACCCTAACTTTTGCTTCAGAGTTTCGTCTTCCGAGAAGTTTGTCTAAATCGAAGAAGATGGAGCGTGTTGAAGCCCTAATTGATCAATTAGGGCTCAGAAACGCGGCGAACACTGTCATCGGAGACGAAGGACACCGTGGAGTCTCTGGCGGTGAGCGACGGCGCGTTTCGATCGGAATCGATATTATTCATGACCCTATCGTTCTCTTCCTCGACGAACCAACATCAGGATTGGATTCAACCAACGCGTTTATGGCGGTGCAGGTTTTAAAACGAATTGCTCAGAGTGGCAGTGTCGTAATTATGTCGATCCATCAACCTAGTGCTCGTATCTTGGATTTGCTTGATCGGCTTATCATCTTATCTCGTGGTAAAAGTGTGTTTAATGGATCTCCGGCGAGTCTTCCCGGATTCTTCTCCGACTTCGGTCGTCCCATCCCTGATAAAGAGAACATCACCGAGTTTTCACTTGACCTAGTTCGAGAACTCGAAGGATCTTCTGAAGGAACCAGAGGTTTAGTAGACTTCAACGAAAAGTGGCAAAAGAACCAATCTGTTCGAGCCAAGCCCCAAACTGGTTTATCTCTAAAAGAAGCCATCAACGCAAGTGTTTCTAGAGGCAAACTAGTCTCAGGTTCATCTAAAGCCAATCCCATTTCAATGGAAACAGTATCTTCATACGCAAACCCGTCATTGTTTGAAACATTCATCTTAGCGAAACGGTACATGAAAAACTGGATCCGGATGCCCGAGCTCCTAGCCACACGGATCGCTACCGTGATGGTTACAGGTCTTCTCTTAGCTACCGTGTATTGGAAGCTAGACAACACTCCAAGAGGTGCACAAGAGAGATTGACTTTATTCGCATTCGTCGTTCCTACAATGTTCTATTGTTGTTTAGACAATGTTCCCGTTTTCATCCAAGAACGTTACATTTTCTTGAGAGAGACAACGCACAACGCATACAGAACATCTTCCTATGTCATATCTCATTCTCTCGTGTCTCTTCCTCAGCTTCTTGCTCCTTCCTTAGTATTTGCCTCGATCACATTCTGGACCGTTGGATTGAGCGGCGGGTTAGAAGGTTTCTTTTTTTATTGCCTTATAATCTACGCTTCGTTTTGGTCTGGATCTTCAGTCATTACTTTCATATCCGGTCTTGTTCCTAATATCATGTTAAGTTACATGGTCGCCATTTGCTATCTCGCCTACTGTTTACTCTTAAGTGGATTCTATGTCAACCGAGATCGGATACCGATCTACTGGCTATGGTTTCATTACATTTCACTGCTCAAGTATCCTTACGAAGCTGTCTTAATCAACGAGTTTGATGACCCGTCTCGTTGTTTTGTTAAGGGAGTCCAAGTATTCGATAATACTCTTCTGGGAGGAGTGTCCGATTCAGGGAAGGTTAAGCTCCTTGAAACTCTGGGTAGATCTCTGAGCACGAAGATAACGGAGTCCACATGCTTGAGGACTGGGTCTGAATTACTTGCACAGCAAGGTATTACTCAATTGAGCAAGTGGGATTGCTTGTGGATTACGTTTGCTTCGGGCCTCTTTTTTAGGATATTGTTTTACTTCGCCTTGCTGTTCGGGAGCAGGAATAAGAGGACCTGAAGGTTACACGTGCAAACACAAACACGTGTGTGCATTAGCTACATATATAAGTGAAGCTTGAAGTATTAGCTTCTAGATGTTGTAATTTTGTGATCAAGTTGTATCATATATACTCATTTCATCTTTGTTTCTTTAAAAGAAGACTACAGAGATGTGTGTTCAAACTGTGATGTTGCAAAGTTAATAATATGTTTATTTAAAAGTATTTATAATGCCACGTGAACCCGACTCGTCAAGGCATCACCACTGTCCCAAAACCGAAATATTTAGAAATGTAGTATAGTTGTATTATTTTTTGTGTGGAGAATAAATATTTGCATTATTGACGATTCACTTAAATTTTTTTTAAGGCATGTCAGAACATAATTAGATTCGAACGACTTGAATGAATACTCATTATTAAATTCAATGCCTCAGAATTATACAGTATTCGAGTTATGACCTGCATGTACATCAATACAATTTATTGTGCGTTGTGTATCTCAAGAAAATGTAATTTAACCACACACAAAATACTAGTATGTACGTAACGCACGTACAATTCTATGTTAGACTGTATATTCATTTTTGAGGATTATTATAAAGAAAATTTGGAGGTGAATATTGAATACACGATCAAGATATATGGAGAATTAGGATATGAAAAATTAATTAATTTCTAAATTAATGTCAGTACATAATGAACTTTTAAAAATTTTGGTGGATAGTAAATTATGATCAAAAGTCCGGTTATCAAAGGTGTAAATAATCAACACAAATCTGGGTAGTGCAATATGCATGGCGCATCACAGATGTTAGAAAAATTTCCAAGTGTGATTAATGTATTCACCAAACTAGAAAGTAAATAAATTCTTTTGAAAATCTGTTAGAGGTTGCCGACTTTTAATTACTGACTGACTATATAGACAAAAGTTCAAACATTTCAGCAGACATTTAATTTCCAACGACTTGAATATGGATAGTAGATACTTTTAAAGCGTTTGAATGCGTACTCACGTACACGTTTAAATTGGGAGATTCAACTCTACTCACGCAGATGCATTATTAGTTAAGTCTTCCTTATCTCCAGATCAATGCTTTCTCTGTTTAGTGATATAATTCCTGCCTGGCTTCAATCTTTTGTAATGCCAAACATTCTCAACCATTATTATGCTTTGAATTAATATTATGAATTTGTTTATAATAGTCTTAAACCAATTAAATATAATTTTTTTTTTGTTTTGTTTTTTTATCAAACCGGTAAAACTAAAAGATGGGAAAAACCTATTCTGAAATGAAACCATCGATCGTTAGGGAGCCCTTGTTAATAATAATTGCATGATCTTGATTTCACATCTATTAACGACCTTAACAAATCAAAATCTTTGTTTTCTAACTCCATTTACCAAAGTGCTTTATCTCCGTTAGAATCTCTTATTCCAACAATCTCATATCACTTTGCTTTCCCACTTCCATCACCAAGAGATTCAATGGAGATTTGAGGAATTTTTTGCCCTAAATTAAATTGGATCGGAGAAAAAACAAATGAAGATTTAAGGTATGAGGATAAGTTTGGAGATTTTCGTCTTTAAACTCAAGAAAGAAAGAAAACGTACGAACTTTGAAAACCTCACTGGTCTGTTTACTTTTACTTTTAATGGACAAAAATGATTTAGCCAACGCAAACTGGGTTATTTATTCGGAGAGTTAAACTCTTTTTGTTTGAAAAATTAGTGAATTGTTGGAGTCTTTTGAAACTCTTTTTTGTTCCCTACCCTCAAGTCAAAGTGTCATTATTGGCAACAAGATATCTATCTATTGAAAGTAAATACTAAATATTTTCGTTTTTTGCAGCTACCAGCCACATGGATTTCAGGTTCAGTTAGATTTTAGTTTGTGTTTATACACTTTAGCCCACTGTGTAGGACTGGAACTCAAATCTAGAGAGCACTCATGGTGGGTTTTAATAGCCCATGTAATAGCCCATTTCCTGTCAAATACCAAATAAGAAAACTAAATCAAAATTCTTATCGTAAATTTTTGTTTTGTGAATACTTTTGATAATTGTATTGTAATGGTAACTCGGTTGGGTGGACACCAAACACCGAATCAAAGCCGATATATATCAGAATTGAGTTGAAACGTTTACTACTTTTCTATAACCAGATTGGAACCGGTTTTAGTCTAAACAAACCAAACCAACTAAAATAACTTAAAACTACATGAAAATGTTATATTTTTAATATAATAACACAAAAATAAACCCAATCAAACTAAAATTGTATCGAACCAAAAATCTAAACAGAAACGAAATTGGATTATGAAACCATTAAAAAGCAAAATGTTGTAAACAGTCTTTGCGAAAATAAAGGGCTTTCAAGTTTCAAGTTTCAAGTTTCAAGTTTCAACCACCAGTTATTAGCCACTGAATCTTCCAATCAAATTATATAAAAAGTGACAAAAGCAAGTTAAGTCCACATGCTTCCACATCCAACACTCGTAGATCCTAACTTTTGCTACCTACCTCCTCCTCCTTTTATAAAATTACTTAACTTAACTTTTTAACACAATTACTATCATCAAACCTAACCCCTGATTCAACCATCATGTCTTCCACCGTCTCTTCTTCGTCACCTTTACCCGCCGTCACGAAACTACATGTCGACTCCGTTACTTTTCCACCGTCCGTCAAGTCACCGGCTTCCTCAAATCCTCTCTTCCTCGGTGGTGCAGGTTCGAACGCTATATCCTCTGTTTAAGCTATCTTCTTTTTAGTTCGTTTAGTTAACTTGTGATCCGTTGCTGACTAACACAGGAGTGCGAGGCTTGGAGATTCAAGGAAAATTTATAGTTTTCACCGTCATCGGAGTTTACCTAGAGGCTAACGCCGTCACATCACTCTGCGTTAAGTGGAAGGGCAAAACTACAGAAGAATTAACGGAGTCCGTCCCTTTCTTCCGTGAAATCGTCACAGGTACTAAAAGACACGCTTACGTGTTTTAAGTTAAAAAGGGTCTTTTGTTAGACCAATTAACTGTTTTGATTGGTTTGTTTGTAGGTGGATTTGAGAAATTTATAAAAGTGACGATGAAACTTCCGTTAACTGGAGAACAATATTCCGAGAAAGTCACCGAGAACTGTGTAGCGATATGGAAATCTTTAGGGATTTATACAGATTGTGAGGCTAAAGCTGTAGAGAGATTCTTGGAGATCTTCAAGGACCAAACTTTTCCTCCTGGTTCTTCCATACTCTTCGCTCTCTCCCCTAACGGCTCTCTCAGGGTACTTGTTCTATCACAACTTCTTCAAGTTACTTGAAGTTCTTTTAATATAAAACCATAACTTTTATTAATTGTAAATGCAAATGTCAAAACACAAATGAGATGAGTGTGTTTACTTACCTCTTTCAAATGTGATTTCTTAAAAAGTTTTGTTTACTTGTAAAATCTAAGGTAGAAATTGGTGTTTTGAAACATGAAATTTGAGATCTCTGCACATGTTGTAAATTGATTTTTTTTTTGCAGATTGCGTTTTCGAAAGATGATAACATTCCTGAAACGGGAGAATCTGTGATAGAGAATAAGTTGTTGGCAGAAGCAGTTCTTGAATCAATAATTGGAAAGAAGGGTGTATCTCCTGGAACTAGGCTGAGTATGGCTGAGAGATTAGCTCAGTTGATGAAGGAGAACAAGGTCGAAGAGGAAGCTTGTGATCCCTCCCTTGGAGATAAATTGGCCAAAGAGAATTGACAATGAGAATTTTTTTTTTCTTTGTGTGTTATGTGTCTTTAGATCCTCTGATCCCATTGCTATTTAGTTCCCATCGGATGTTTTCTTCGATTCGTAAGTAATCCATCTAGGATCTATCAATAAAGTAATCATAAATTTAAAGTTGTTTTTCATGGACGCTGCACATAACACGATCAATCTTTTTTTAATCTTTCAAATAGATTTAACAAAAACAATTTAGAGAAAAAAGCTAGTCGTGCGTAAAAAAAAAGCAATTCATATCTAGATTAAGAAATTGTTGTTGATGTTTTTCAAATTAAATTCATTCTTAGAAGTGTTAGAAGTCTTAGAAGGACCGATCCACATCCATCTAGTTGATCGGTTCTATGGCGGACAGTTTTCTTTTGGAGTGCAACGGATCGGTCTGTTAGGACCGCGGTCTATGTAGCTTACCCAAACATGCTCTGTTATATTTAACAGATTAGAGAGCGGACCCGCAGATTTAATATTTATATTAAAAATATTAAAAACAGATTAAAATTAAAATTAACAATTTTTATATAAAAATTAACTTTTGATATACTATCTTTTGTAAATGTTATATATTAAATTTTCTTACATTAGCACATATTTCACATATGGTACTTTCGTACCTATGTAAAAACATTTACCTTAATGTGATTTATTTATTTTATTAAAGATTAGTAGTACACATGCCGATTCGTTAATCTGCCAACAAAATCCGCTAAATCTATGGTTTACTATGAACTGACACACGAAACACATTAGTTTTTGTCCATAATCGCTTCATGACGGACGAGCTTAGAATCAATTTGACATTTCTATTAATTCTAAATATTTTAGAATACTTGTTCTAAATTTAATACATGTTCTAGAAAGTTTGTACTCGTATTCTATACACTTTACATGTTCTAGAAAGTTTGTACATGTATTCTACATCTTCTAGAAAATTTAGATTAGATATATATATATATATATAAAGTTTAGAAAAAAAAATATCAAATTAACAAATTCGTGAATTAGTTTCGAGATTAATTCTGTATGTAGATTTGACTGTAGTTAATATTCAGATTTGACCGTTGCCTATATCAATCTTAGTGTCCGACACTAATGCTACTACCTCTTCTCCTCTTACAAACTGATTACTAGAAGAAACTTTTACACTATTATCATCATTCATCACTCACACCTAACCACAACTGAACCAATGTCTTTAACTGCTTCTCTGTCACCGTTACCCTCCGTCACGCCACTCCAGATCGACTCCGTTACTTTTGCAGCAGCCGTCAGGTCACCGGCTTCTTCCAATCCCCTCTTCCTCGGTGGCGCAGGTTCGAAACACTGTTTCCTCTACTCTTGTCTTTGTTTTTGTTGACTTCTTCTGTTCTTACAATATTACGCACGCAGGTGTACGAGGTTTGGATATCAAAGAAAAATTTGTGATCTTCACTGTCATTGGAATTTACCTAGAGGCTAACGCCGTCCCATCACTCTCCGTTAACTGGAAAGGCAAGACTACAAAGAACTTAACGGAATCCGTCCCTTTCTTCCGTGAAATCGTCACAGGTACTTAACTAACGGACACCGTCACTCTATATTTTTGTTAGACCAACTGATTTAACCGTCTTTGATTAACTTTTTTTTTCCCTCAATCTTATGATTGATTTTGTACTAGGTCCGTTTGAGAAATTTGATGAAGGTGACGATGAAACTACCGTTAACGGGACCAGAATATTTGGAGAAGGTAGCTAAGAACTGTGTGGCGATATGGAAATCGTTAGGGGTTTACACAGAACGTGAGGCCAAAGCTATAAAGAGATTCTTGGAGATCTTCAAGAACCAAAATTTTCCTCCTGGTGCCTCTATCTTCTTCGCTCTCTCCCCTAAAGGCTCTCTCACGGTACTTTTGCTATCACAACTTCTTATAAAATGGACTTCATTAATTAGCTGTTTGCGTTTACATAAAGGTAAACGCACAAACTGATATCTCACTTTAGCTGTTTGCGTTTCCATAAAGTTCTTTTATAAAGAAGAATTCCAAAAATTAGTTCCAAAATGGATTCTACAGTTTTAGCGTAAAATGAGATTTCACAGTTTTAGAATCAAATCTTGATTCTACAATTCTAACATCAAAATATCGTACGCAATTTCGTCAACAAAATTTAATTATCCAGTTTTGACGCTTAAAGATATGATTCCACAACGTTAATGAGAAAACACGATTCACCGCAAGTCATTGAATTCCAACCCAAGACAACTATACTTGTCCATTTATAAACATTCATCGCTCACTCTGTTGTACTACTATGATGAATTATTATGTCGTCCAAAAAAAAAAAAAACACAAGAGGGTCAGAAGATTAAATTTGTGTGTTTCTTCATGCATCGGTAACACAACGATGGCCAAGTACGTGACGGAAGTGTACAAAAGCCATAAGAAAACAGGAATTGTGTGTCGACTCAAAACAAGAAAATGCAAAATACATTTTTCAAGGGGACTCTTTACAATACGTCACGAAGCGTCTTATAGATTCATTTCTACGAGTATATACATATAAGGTATAATTTCACATACAATCTACAACTAAAGCTCCATAAACTTCTAAACTTTAATCTACCACTCGAGTTAAGGCAGAATTTCTTTCACAAGTTTCTTATACCAAAACCCCAAATCACCATTGTCTCTCAACCGCATTAGATTAAAGATCTATACTACTACACATGAGTTTGTTAACGAGATTCGATTATTCTGCTTTTTAACTGTCGATAATCCTTCCGCTTCGTCTTCGTCGAGAAGGATCATCTAAAAAATACGTCATTAGGTAAACTTCTATTTTTTCTTGTCCGTTAAATTAAGCGTTGATTTATGAAAGATAGAATCTTTCAAAGTGCAAGTCAATAAACCATCCAATATGTAAAACTTCATTTTTCTTAAGAAATGGAAGATATAATACAAACTATTATCAACTATTGTATAATACCAAAAAAAACAAACAAAACTATACTTGTATACGATTGTACATTGACATTTTAACCAATGAGAAAATTTATTCTAAATTTGAATTAATATTTTCTAATCTTTCTCATGCTATAGCTGAGTAGAAACAAAAACACAGCTCTTTCCAGCGAAATGCTGCAAAGAGACGGCGTGATCGATATTGATTCATATGAGAGACGGCCCGCTCCATTCGTCCTCGCCTTTGACGACCTCACCTATAATGTCACACTTCGACGGCGTTTTGGTCTTCGTTTCGGACATAGCCCTGCTCAGGTAAAAAAAACACTGCTCAATGGAATCACCGGAGAGGCTAACGAAGGAGAGATCCTAGCCATTCTTGGCGCAAGCGGAGCTGGAAAATCAACGCTTATCGATGCATTAGCAGGACGGATTGCGGAAGATAGCTTGAAAGGTACGGTAACTCTAAACGGAGAAGCTTTGCAATCTCGTGTGTTGAGAGTTATCTCGGCTTACGTAATGCAAGAAGATCTACTTTTCCCTATGCTCACCGTCGAAGAAACTCTAATGTTTGCTGCCGAATTTAGGCTTCCGCGTAGCTTTAGCAGATCAAAGAAGAAAGACAGAGTCGAAACCCTAATCGATCAATTAGGGCTCAGAATTGTTAAAGATACTGTGATAGGAGATGAAGGACATCGTGGCGTATCCGGTGGAGAAAAGAGGCGTGTTTCGATTGGGACCGAAATCATTCACGATCCTATCGTCTTGTTCCTCGATGAACCAACCTCAGGACTAGACTCAACCAGTGCCTTCATGGTGGTGCAAGTCTTGAAAAAGATTGCACGTAGTGGCAGCATCGTAATTATATCAATCCATCAGCCTAGTTGTCGGATTATGGATTTTCTTGATCAGATCATCATCTTATCTTCTGGCCAGAGTGTGTTTAGTGATTCACCGGAAACTCTGCCTTTGTTCTTTTCAGAATTTGGTTATCCCATACCGGTTAAAGAGAACAATGCGGAATTCACACTTGACCTAATCAAAGAGCTTGAAGAATCCTCTGAAGGAACCAGAAGGTTAGTTGAATTCAACCAAGATTGGCAACAAAAGAAGCTTGGAGTTACCCAAGAACCTTACTATAACTCAACATCCTTGAGAGAAGCCATTACTGCAAGCATTTCAAGAGGCAAACTTGTCTCTACTTCATATAGCTCAATCCCTTCATTCGTAAATCCATGGTGGATTGAAACCATAATCTTAGCTAAACGTTACATGATAAATTGGACCCGAACACCCGAGCTAATTGGAACACGGGTTTTTATAGTCATGATGACTGGTTTTCTCTTGGCTACGGTTTACTGGAAAGTGGATAACTCTCCAAGAGGCGTCCAAGAACGTTTAAGTTTCTTCTCATTCGCAATGGCAACAATGTTTTATAGTTGCGTGGATGGCTTACCCGCTTTTATTCAAGAAAGATATATTTTCTTGAGAGAAACCGCGCATAACGCTTACCGAAGATCCTCTTACGTTATATCTCACTCTCTAGTGGCTCTGCCTCATCTCTTCGCGCTTTCCATAGGCTTTGCAGCCACCACGTTTTGGTTCGTAGGTCTAAATGGCGGTCTCGCGGGCTTTATCTACTACCTTCTAATCATCTTCGCATCGTTCTGGTCGGGAAGCTCTTTTGTTACATTTGTCTCCGGTGTGATTCCAAACGTGATGATGAGTTACATGGTCACATTTGGATATCTCTCTTACTGCCTTCTCTTCAGTGGATTCTACATCAACCGCGATAGGATTCATCTTTATTGGATTTGGATTCATTACATTTCTCTGCTAAAGTATCCTTACGAAGCTGTTTTGCACAACGAGTTTGATGATCCCTCTCGTTGTTTCGTTAGAGGAAACCAAGTTTTTGATAATACGCTAATGGAAGGAGTGTCTGAAACGACAAAGGCTAAGATTCTGGAGACAATTAGCAGTTATTTAGGGATGGAGTTAACGGAATCAACGTGTATAAGAACGGGCTCTGAGTTGCTTAAACAACAAGGAATTGAGGAACTAGATAAATGGGGTTGCTTGTGGGTTACGGTAGCTTGGGGATTCTTCTTTAGGATTTTGTTTTACTTTTCGTTGTTGCTCGGAAGCAAGAATAAGAGGGCGTAAAAAACGTCGCCGTATTAATTCCCGTAACAAGAAATGTATTTGTGCAAGCAAAGCCGTTTTCTTGAGTTTTGAGATATTGAATCTTTTATTTTGTTTTGGGTATCATATTAGCTTAAGATATCATAAAATTTATAATATAACATGTGAAAACACAAAGATAAATTCGAATATGTATAAAACAATACCTTAGTATTACTACTATTTAGTAACATTTTTTCTACTAAAGACGAGATTTAAACAGATTTTGCACATGAAACCAAATCTTTTAAGAGCGTTGGTCATAACCGGTTTGGATGGCCTCAACCGACTTTTCCCACTGCCATCTAGAACAGTCGAAATGTATATTTACAAAAAAATTCAAACCATATCTTTTTTTTTTTTCTTTCAAATCGACGACATGTGCATTGCCGTAATTATATTCCAGATTAAAAAAATAGATTCGGTGTAAATTAATTAGTCTTTCAGAATACATCTACCTTCTTTTATTGGTTGGTGTATAATCAAATATCAAATAGCTTACCGTTTCTAGGCCATATTGCTCAAAACATAATTCAAAGTAAGCAAACTTTCATATAAGCTTTAGTAGATGTGGTAGTATAAATCTTGACCCCATTGCTTATGGCGGCAAGGAAGGCAATAGTAGGTAAGAAGTTAGTCACCTAGACCTAATTGTTAACAAAATAAATAAATGAAACAGAGAAGTCAAATTCTGGGATCGGAAATACAAGAAGCTAAGCCCGTCATCAATGCTTTCATGTTACCATTATATCACTAGAGGTTGGATCAACGACATCACCTTTTTTTTTTTCCTTTTTTTCAAATACTATTTGAAAATGTGATGCGCATGAAATATGGGTTTGCAATTTTAAAAGATGTTTGGAAAAAAACAGTAGATTTTTTTCTTTCTTTAGAAATAAAATATAAATGTAAACGTAAAGATAAGCATAAGCGTAGATTGTATATATTTTTAAAATCACCTAAAGTTATAAATATGATATAGTGTTTACTGAGAAATGCTCTAAGATAACATATTTTTTGGGGTAAGGTATAGATATTCGTATCTACAATTTTTATGGTTATCCTGTAAGTTCGCATTCATTTCTTATCTACTAATTTGCTTGCTTTGGAGAAAACATTACTTGTTTGGATTCTCATTACTGCATTTAAGTATGATTTTCTGATGAAAAAACTAACATCTTAGTTAGATGTAGTAAATAAAAATACAAATGGGTAGTCTTACAATAATATTCACCTGCGTCCTACGCACCGTGCGTGGCAACAATTTAAGCAACAAAATAGAAACTTCTTTATAATATTTCAAATTCATGGTCCGGAGTCATTCTACTCATCAAATATTCGAGTTATATTATGCTATTTACCATTTCGTTGAATTTATCGGGAATTTGTGTTTGTGTTCTCTGACGTCATTTGTTGTTCCATCAATTAACTATGTATATACACACAAGTGTGCTTCAATTGATATGAGAAAGAAAATGTTTTGAAATAGCAAAGTGGGTCCAATTATTACATGCGAGATAGAGCAATGCCATATAAGCACTAATCAATTCTTGAACAAATCGTACAACTCAAATGAATAACTCTAAACGATAGTAATCATTTTAAACGAAGAAGATTACAAAACTTACGCTTCCACCGTTACCAACTAGTCAAGAAAAAAATACAATAGAAAAGAAGTTTGAAATTTTGTGTGGTCTTTCCAAATAATCACTACACACTTGTTTCGCTACCAAGATTTGAAGAGTCTTAACAAAAAAAAAAAACATTTCAAGAGTCGATTAAAGAAAACATTTCAAGGCATAAGGCATTAATTGACCAAACTATGGGAAACGCAAGGAAATTCTCATCTTAATCTTATGCCTCGGTTAGATCAACACCTTTCACCTAATTCTCAATTCAATAACACTTAATCGCCACGTGTCCATCATTTAACCCTTCAACCTATTTGGTATTATCACATTGAGAATTCTAGATTTATAGCTCATCCCACCCCCATAATAACTAAACTGAATAAAATACGAGAAAATCCAAAACGCATTTTCCATCCAAACGCTATGAATATTATAGTCAACAACACAAACCTAACATATTTCTCATGATGCAACTCATTCGAGACATAGACCCTTCGTGTTCACACACATACACACGTTACTTCATATATATAAGAGACTATACAGATTCTAGCTAAACAGAGAACATAGAACAAAGAGCAAAACTTTGATCATGCAAAGAGTGTTTTAGTTTCAACGAAACGTTAGCTATATATTGTACAAGGCAAATCATTTCTCACTTTTATTCTCTATCTCTTCTTCTTAAATGTCTCGCATTGTAGCAGAAGATGATAATGCTACGCCATATCATTCCATGGAGATTATTAGCTCATCTTTGACTTTAGGTCAACTTCTAAAGAACGTTAGCGACGTTCGAAAGGAACAAATCGGCGACGAGACTCCTGTTCATGAATTCTTTGATCGGGACAGTTCACTTGACGGAGAAGATGATCTCATGCGTCCTGTTCCGTTCGTTCTTTCTTTCAACAACCTCACTTATAACGTCTCTGTTCGTCGGAAGTTTGAGTTTCACGACCTGATTCCACGGAGGAGATCATCTTTCTCCAAGACCAAGACTCTTCTAGATGATATCTCCGGTGAGACTCGTGACGGAGAGATTCTTGCAGTTCTTGGAGCTAGCGGATCAGGTAAATCAACTCTGATCGATGCTTTAGCGAATCGGATCGCTAAAGGAAGCTTGAAAGGCACGGTAACGCTTAACGGTGAAGCTCTTCAATCTCGTATGCTCAAGGTTATATCTGCTTATGTAATGCAAGATGATCTTCTCTTCCCGATGCTTACTGTAGAAGAAACCTTAATGTTCGCTGCTGAGTTTCGATTACCAAGAAGCTTACCTAAATCCAAGAAGAAGCTTCGAGTTCAAGCCTTGATTGATCAGTTAGGGATTAGAAACGCTGCTAAAACAATCATCGGAGATGAAGGACACCGTGGAATCTCCGGTGGAGAAAGACGGAGAGTTTCAATCGGAATTGATATCATTCATGATCCGATTGTTCTCTTCCTCGACGAACCAACTTCAGGTTTGGATTCCACAAGTGCGTTCATGGTGGTTAAAGTGTTGAAGAGAATCGCAGAGAGTGGCAGTATCGTAATTATGTCAATTCATCAGCCAAGTCATAGAGTTCTCGGTTTGCTTGATCGTCTTATCTTCTTGTCACGTGGCCACACCGTGTTTAGTGGATCTCCGGCGAGTTTGCCGAGTTTTTTCGCCGGATTCGGTAATCCGATACCGGGAAACGAGAATCAAACAGAGTTCGCACTCGATCTCATCAGAGAACTTGAAGGATCTGCTGGAGGAACAAGAGGATTAGTTGAATTCAATAAGAAATGGCAAGAGATGAAGAAACAGAGCAGTCCTCAACCCCTAACTCCTCCGGCTTCTCCATATCCAAATATAACACTAAAAGAAGCGATTTCCGCAAGTATAAGCAGAGGGAAACTAGTCTCCGGTGGCGGCGCTGGATCCACCGCCGTAAACCACGGTGGTGGTACCACAACAACGTTAGCGGTCCCTGCCTTCGCAAATCCGTTCTGGATCGAGATCAAAACTCTCTCAAAACGCTCACTCCTAAACTCTCGAAGACAACCGGAGCTATTCGGAATCCGATTAGCCTCCGTAGTCGTCACCGGATTCATCTTAGCCACCGTATTCTGGCGATTAGACAATTCACCAAAAGGCGTACAAGAGCGGCTAGGGTTCTTCGCATTCGCAATGTCAACAATGTTCTACACTTGCGCTGAAGCTCTTCCTGTATTTCTCCAGGAACGTTACATCTTCATGAGAGAAACAGCTTACAACGCTTACCGGAGATCCTCCTACGTTCTCTCTCACGCCATCGTCTCTTTCCCTTCGCTCATCTTCCTCTCTCTAGCTTTCGCTGTGACGACGTTTTGGGCTGTTGGGCTTGAAGGAGGCCCAATGGGCTTTTTATTCTATTGCCTAATAATCTTAGCCTCTTTCTGGTCCGGAAGCTCCTTTGTGACTTTCTTATCCGGCGTCGTTCCACATGTAATGTTAGGCTACACGATCGTTGTTGCTATTTTAGCTTACTTCTTGCTTTTCAGTGGCTTCTTCATCAACAGAGATCGAATCCCTCAGTATTGGATTTGGTTTCATTACCTTTCTCTGGTTAAGTATCCGTACGAGGCGGTTCTTCAGAATGAGTTCTCGGATCCTACTGAGTGTTTTGTGAGAGGTGTTCAGATTTTCGATAACACTCCTTTTGGAGAATTGACGTATGGGATGAAGCTAAGGCTTTTGGATTCTGTGAGCCGATCGATTGGGACGAGGATATCGAGCTCTACGTGTTTAACGACGGGTGCTGATATTCTGGCGCAGCAAGGAGTGACGCAGCTTGGTAAATGGAGTTGCTTGCTTGTCACGGTAGGTTTCGGATTCTTTTTTAGGATTTTGTTTTACTTGTGTTTGTTGTTTGGGAGCAAGAATAAGAGGAGGTGAAAGTGAAAACGGCTGATGATACTTCTTAACACCAAAAAAACATATATTGTATTTTTCGTTTTTGTTTTCATTACTGTGATTCTTTGATTGATGATTCATCTTGTCTTTTAATTGTATTCTTTTAACCTGTTGTATTACTTTGCCATCGATATAATAAATGTAATTCTTTAGGATTTGGAAATACAGAAACCACCTATGAATTCTTTTACCCAGAAGATTAGTACAAATATTGCATTGAGATCGTGGAAGCTGATGATGCTGAGAGATTATAACTCCACAAGCGTATAGGAAAAATCCAGACACAACAAAACCAGAATCTGTACTAATAATTCATTAAACTTATAATTTCATTTTTTTTAGTTATATTCTCTCTAAACCTTTTATCAACATATTTTAATAACACTGCAATTATATTCATACAAATTGACCGGTTCAGTACAGGCAAAGATGTTGACCGTAGCATATTTGGTTTCTTCTATATTCAGTACAGAATTGAGAAATCGAGAATTAAAAAATCAGAACCGAAACCAAACCAAAAAAACCGGATTAGGCCTTTAAACTCATAACCGCTCTGGCTGCCGTCGAGATAATACTAGCGGTGGTTGTTCGCGCGCCAGCCTGTAGCACAAAAACGACGGCGAAATTAAGGGTTAAGCGGGAGATGCTGTTTTCCGTTACGACGGTGAAGCTGTTCGGGTTTCAGAAACGGCGCAATTTTCACTCTTTAGCAAAGCCTTTCAGCTGCACCGGGCAATTACCTTCAGAGCCCCAACCTCAGGTTTTATTTGCGGAGAATTTGAGAATTTCGTGTGAATAAATGGTGCATTTTTTTTATTATCTCAAGTTTTTAAAAGATGAAAACAAACGTCTCCTCTTACCCTGAGTCTAGTTCAGGGTGTTCCAAAAAATTTTTAATGGAGCAGTTGATACCAAAGATTAAACCTTTATGTCCATTATATCAAATCGAGTGTTGAGTTTTTGATTTTGTAAGCTGATTGATGTATAAAATGTTGTGCGGGACTTGTTTTTTTGCTCACTCTCTTAAAAAGAGATTTAACTATCTTAATCCATTTGATATAGGTCTCTTTGGATAAAGACTGCATTGACTTCTTACCCTGGTTAGAAACGATTGCTGGAGGGAAGATAACTAACACACTTTCGATTGGGCAATCCGTCTATGGCCGGTAGGTTGAATAAGATGCAAGTGTTTTTCTAGTCCATTTTTGAGTGATTGTTAGTCCCATTTGCTCTGTTCAATAAATCTATTTATAGTTCCCTTACAGTCTGGTATGCTCTTTCGCAGTCCAGTCAATGTAATGAATTGATCAGATTCTTTGTTGATACCTTCTGCAGCAGCTTAATTTGTATGACTTGTTTTATATGTTCTCTTTAACATGGATCTGTTTTGTCAGTAACAGCTGAAACTTTGTACAAATTTGAATCATGTCACTTTGTCTTATTGAGTCATTTGATTATTTGATATACCATTCATATGCAATTTCATTTGCTACCAGAGGATGTCTCGTTTTTCCTATAGCAAAGTGTCTTCTCTTTATTGCCAAATACACTAACTAATGTTTTTATTATATCAACTTCTGAGCAGGTCGTTGTTTGCCTCAAAAGTTATCCATGCTGGTGACTGCATATTGAAAGTTCCATTCAATGCGGTATATTATTTATAAATGAACTTTTTCTTTATCATGTGGTCTATTGGGCAATGAAGATTCGATACATGTCAAATATTGTTGTTCTAACTGAATTTTCAGCAAATAACTCCAGATGAGCTCCCCCCAGATATTAGAGTTCCATTGACCAATGAAGTTGGAAACATTGGAAAGCTTGCTGCTGTTCTTATGATCGAGAAGAAAAGGGGTCAAGTAAGCTCACACCAACATTTTTGGTTTTACTTAACTTAAAATAAGTCTCCCTTTTAAGTGAGTGTTTTGGTTTTGATTTGAGTCTATTGATTGTTTCTGAATTAGAACTCTCGATGGGTCCCTTATATCAGCCGACTTCCTCAGCTTGCAGAGATGCACAGCACGGTGAGATTCTACTCTAGTCCTTATAGCGATAAAAAATTCAGCATCTTGATTTTTTTTTATTTTGGTCACGTCTTGAATGTGAAATGTGTTTTTCCATCCAAAGATATAACATGTTCAAATAATTACATCTTCTGCAAAAGCTTCTTATTTTTCAACGTGCTCTTTCCTTTTTTCTACCGTTTCCAAGCTAGGCCTCCATTTCATTGTCCATACTTTTTTTTATATAGAAGATGCAGAATATTTACAATAATGGTTTTCTTACTCTCTCTAGATATTTTGGTGTGAAGATGAGCTCAACATGATTCGTTGTAGTGCAGTTCACAAGGAAACAGTAAAACAAAAAGCTCAGATAGAAAAGGAATTCTCACTTGTCGAACAGGTAAGTACGTAGGGGTTTTTTTTATCTTCATCCTATTGAATAAGAGGTCTAAAATTAGGTTTTGGTGATTCGTAGGTATTTAAGCAACACTTTCCCAGGGTGATTGAACGCCCAGCTTTGGAAGATTTCATGTATACATATGCTTTAGGTGAGAAAGTTACTCTACTTGTATTACATTTGGCTCTAAATATGTTTCTAGTGTTACTCAACTATGTATAATTCCTCGCTAGGGAGGTTTTAAATAATCGGTTGGTCCTGGTGTATCTTACTCAATCTGTATAACTTGTTTCTGTACAGTTGGTTCTCGTGCCTGGGAAACCTCAAAAGGCATATCTCTGGTATTGCTTTCAGTACAGTTCTGCATCTTTCGCCTGTTTACTCTGATTTCTGGTATGGTAGATGTTCTGACGATATAGCAGATTCCGTTTGCAGACTTCATGAACCATGATGGGCATTCTTCATCGATCGTTATGAGCGATGAAGACAACCAACTAAATGAGGTTTTCTTCCATTCCTGTTAGTTAATATTCTGAATTCTCTTTGCCCAGTGTTTGCGTACATCTACTTGGTATTCTCCATATCTCATATTCGATATATAACCTAGAGTGAATTTACATCAGCATAATCTTATTGTTAAATAAGTGGTACACTGATCTAGTAAGATGCACGGTTTTTGATGCTGTGTTACTTTTGCTTGACTCTTTAAAGGCTCGCAGCACAGACTGAAATAAGTTAGTACATTAATTTCAAGTCTTCAACTTTGCAGGTCACTGCAGATCGTAACTACAGTCCTGGTGATGAGGTAAGATTATAACACTATGAGATTCGCTTCTCAAGGAATGCATTGGTTAAACTCTGGGACTTTGAAATTCAGGTACTCATAAGCTATGGAAAATTCTCAAATGCTACACTCATGTTGGATTTTGGATTCACCCTTCCTTACAACATCCATGATGAGGTTTGCTTTCTCTACCATGATTCATGACCATAGCCATAACGACATTGATCTATAGGTGTCAAATTGAAGACACCACTCTCCAACCTTAAACTTGATTTTCATTTGTGAATGTGATGTCAGAATGTTACAATATGTCATCATACTAAGATTAACTATAAACTGATACTGCTGAGTGGTAACATATAGGTTCAAATCCAAATGGATGTACCGAACGATGACCCTCTCTGCAACATGAAGCTGGGACTTCTCCAGACACATCACACTCGAAGTGTCAAAGATATCAGTATCTTTCACTCTTCTAGTGATACTTTCGTAATTAAGTAGGTATCAATGTTTAGATTTAGAATGACACAAAGCCAGTACAATTTCTAACGGTTTACACATATCAATACCCGTACACAAAACTGGAAACGTCTGAGAAGGGTTGTAGTAAGAAACCAGTAGAGTGATGTGAACTCTGAACAGAGGACAAGAAAATACTAAGAAACATGACTTCTTTAGAATTAGTTTTCAATAACAGAGAGCGCAAATGTGTTTCTGAATCTAGTTTTGGTGATCTCTCAGGGAAGTGAAATCTGCTAAAGGGAAAGGAAAGGGATTTCCGCAGTCTCTCCGTGCATTTTCCCGTGTTCTCTGTTGTACCATTCCTCAAGGTCCTTAAATCAAATCAGTACTCTCTTTTATCATCTTTCGAGACTATGCCGAAAGCATTAACAATAGAATGATTCCCAGAGCTGAATGATTTGTCAAAAGAAGCTGCACAAAATGATGGTCGACTAGCACGGCTTCCCTTTAAAGACAGGAGCAGAGAGTTGGAGGCACATGAGATCATCTTGTCACATATCAACAGATTAATTGAGGATCACAGTGCTTGCATCAAGGTACCATAGAAGGCTTGGTTCAGCTAATTTCCACATAATGACCGATAACATAGGTTTTGATTAAGGTTTATTGGGTGCTTTTTTGCAGGAAATGGAAGCATCCATGTACCATTTTGTATCACAAAGATTTGCTGTTAGAAGGCAGATGGCAAGAGATCTCCTCTCCGGTGAGCTCCGTGTTCTGAGATCTGCAGCTGAATGGCTCAATCATTATTGCACAACCTTGTTTTCAGCACCTTAAAGTGAGCCTAAAGTGACTATGGAGCCGAATTTACAATCTCTACAATGGCAATTATACCAAGATGATGAAAATCAGGATGGTAACCAGATAGGTGTAAGTGGAACCAAATAGAACCGGATTAGATAGAATCGGTTATGTGGTTAGTTATAGTAGAATCGGTTATGGGGTTTGTACTTTTTTTGTTTTGTCTGAACGAACTATAACCGGATGATATATCAGAAACTATTGGATAAGAAGAAACATGGATAAACATCAAAACAGAGAAGCCAAGCATACTACCAAGGATGCTTCCACTAAATCCAAGCTGACTTGAAAAATTGTCATAAAACTGAAATGAGTAAATAGCTTGATATACAAAGGAAAGAGCTGTATCTTCTACAAAAGTGAAGCAAAAGTTCTATATGTAAGTGCGTATTTACAGAGACTCGCAATGGAGAAAGTTGGAAATTTCAGATTATTTTTTGTCTGAATATTGGCCACTCTGACCTCACCTTGGTTGTCATCAGTTGATAAGGCGACCAAGGTGGAATTACGAGCATCTGGGTTCATGATATGTATGCCTTAACTAACTCCGTGTCGTTGCAGACGAACCCTGTCCTTGGACATGTTATTTTACCTCCGTTCTTTTCCGCCATTTCCTTGAGAGCCTGCAAATACATTACCCATCAGATCAAAGCAAAGGAGACCCAAGTTTTAAAATTCTGTACTGTTTAGGATATACTCATGTCACTGATCTAGCTTAAAACAAAAGATTCCGAAAAGCAAAAACGAATAGAATCAGCAGAGAAGGGGAAGTTTTACAGGAACAGAATCAAACCTTGGTGCTGTAGACGTAGCCATTGGGCAACACCTGTGGTGGGTTCTCTGTGTCCATTAGCTCCTTAGAAATATAGCAAACAAGCTTTGAATGGTGCTGCTTGGAGAACGGTAAAGGCGAAGCTAGCTTCCGGAAGCTCTCTTGTGAGAGCGGGTCCTCCTTGGTACAACCTTCTTCAAAACCATATCTGAGTCATGTCAAGGTACAAACGAAAACCACAATAAGAATCACATTATGGTGTCATTTAGAAAAATTACAGATGCAGAAAATTGATAACTAAAGTAACAAATTGGATAGAGTTTGATGGATACGGAGTTTTCAGAGCAGACAAGCCTGCTTGTAAGTAAATGTTCAACAACGGCTCCATTGTCATGCCATATAACTTGCAAAATTCTTGTTTAAACTGATTAACTAAAACATCCCACTGTCGTAGTTCAAACAAAACCTGAAAAAGAAAAACAAATCTGTTAGTTGATTAGCCTAAGCAATGCATTGAACAAAGAATTCAGATTCCACAAGAGTTAGAAGTAACACAATTTATTTAGCTATACGAAATCATCATTCAGTAGTTCCATTCAGTAGCTTTTGAAACACAGTTATATAACCAGAAAGAAGGAAAATTTCACCTTATATTTTGGGCATTCTGTAGTACTTTTGAAAGCCAAAGTGGCCAGAACATGCTGCAATTCGTTCATATGGGTTGCTCCCCATGGTGCCAGATGCTTTCGAGCATAAACGATTGCTTGTTTGTAGTTGCCAGGTGTATCAGCTCGTACCAACTCGATGAATTCTTGCAGCCTTAGTTGGAACTCAAATTTGCTCTGTCATGAAAAGAACCGAATATAGGTAGCAGTGAGAACCGTGAGAGTTTATAAACAAATGCAAGTGAATCTTAACTATGAGAGTCTATAGAGAATAAGTACCACATACCTTTGACTTTTTCAACCGCAACTTATTATCAGCACACCATGTCAATGCAGAAGCTACCTCCCTATTTTTAAGGGCGTCAATCACCTTCTTAGCTTCTCGAAATATGTCAATGTCGACAAGGTCCTGAAAAGATGAGACATTTATTATTGGCATTTCATGAAGATGCAGTGGAAATGGACATCTCGTTTTTACTGCTTGTATAAAAGGAACAGACAGAAATGTGATCTAATAAGGATAGAGTAATGAGTATGATCATCCTCCCAGGAATTACTAGTGGTTAGAAATCTCCAAATATCAAGAGACAGAGAGAGAGAGAGAGACCACAATATTGCTGCTTTCTGAAAGCATTGAAGCAGTCTCGAAATATGACATCCGCAGCATGTAATCCACAAGAATCCTTTTCATTTTTGTATTGTTCCATTCAGTCATATTTTCCACATCTGCTGAATCCAAATGATCAATGCGAGCACGACATTTCTGGGCTTGCAAATTCTCCACATTGCTCCCTTCTTCTAACTGAATTACAAGACAAATAAGTATATGTCAATCTCAGTCCTCCACTACATTGCATGCCCTTGATCAAATCAAATTCAACAATCATCTAGATCCAAGGTAACACATAATTGCCAAAGACAAAACTTTACTGTAATCTTCAAGACCAAACGAGATCAAGGTTTACTCCAGATATGTTGGATCATTTAACAAATCGGAAACTTTGTTTAACCGTTATTAATTAGGCATTACATAACAAACCAAAACAGATTCAATAAGATAGACGATAAAATCAACCTTTCTTTTCAGGCCTTGCAATCGAGATACAAGGCTAGTAAGACGTGAAACGGCGACCTCTTTAGAACAATCGGAATTAGCCAAATCTCCGATGCCAGAGACAACGGAAGAGACCTCCTTCTCGAAAGAACGGTGATTGGCACGGATCGTCTTCTTGTAATGCTCAAAAGGTATACGGAGGAGCTGGTGCTCAAGTTTGAGCGATTCCGTCAATTGATTCAATCTCGACGACGGGACTGCCGGCGACGGAGTGATCGTAGCAGCGGTTTCCGTCATCACTGTGTCAGCGTTTCCGGTGGTAACAGGATCGATTTCCATGGCGAGAAAATGGCAGAAAGAAGTTAGCAGAAACTTCGCAAAGAGAGTTTAGATTTTGCTTCTGTGGGTGATTTTGATGATATATGAGAAAAAAATTTACAGAAGAAATAATGCTCCGTGAAACGGCGTCGTTGCTTTGTGGAACACTCTGGTTCAAACGGCAGCGTTTGGAATATGAGCAAGGGATATCAAACCGTCCGGTCTGATCCAATCTTAACCAGAGAGTGTTTTGATCCAATCTTATCCAAACGGCAGCGTTTGATAAATGAGAAACATTTTTGTCAATTTTGCTAATTAATTTTTTTTTTACATATTTTGCTAATTACTTTTAGAAAAAAGACAAAACAAATTCCACCTTACATATCATAATTTATTGGAAGGTGAAAGATAATTTGTTTTTCTCATGCCCGCTTTTGCTCATATATTATTCTCTCATTCTCCATCTTTGCATACATCCGTTTTATAATTTTCTTTCTACACACTATCCATCTTCCTCGATCAAATCCATTTCTCTATCTTCTCAGATTCTATCGGAGTAAACTAATTTATAAGATTACTCCATTGAAGCGCAGCGAAAATTCGACACCAGGTGTATCATATCTCTCTGTCTCTTATAAGCGTTACGTTCATTGTCTTTTCGTTTTGGTGTTTTGATTTGGATATCTCCGAATTTGTTGTTCATTTTTAGGTGAAACTCATATATTATATGTCGTATATTCTTTCAGCTTTTTATTTTTGGTCCAATTCTTTGTTAATTTCATATCAGTTTCGATTGATCTTTATCAAATTTTACTTTTATGAGTGTGGTTGGTAACTGTTATGGTAAGAGGCGAATCTACATACTACAAGATCGCATATAAAGTTTTGATATTTTCAATAATGCTCCTTTTGTTATTTGCAACTCCACCCTTATTTATTTAAATAATTTCAATTATGCCTCTTATAAACTTATTCTCCACATCCGCCCCTAACTACGGCAATACATGATTTCACAACCTTAAAATTACCAACTACAGAACGATAAAACGATAGCATATGTCATAATACTAACATCTCTTATTGTTATCACTTCAAATTATATCATCATCATTTCATATCACTATAAAAATCCTTATAGACTTATATCACAACTCAAATCTATATTATATTACATTTTAGTTAGCTTGTAGTCATAGAGTTATCTAAAACAAATAGATGGAACAAAAACCTGAAAAATCATTTTCTTAATTGAACAAAAATTAAAAGTACTCTTTAATTCAGTGGTCTGTGTTAATGTTTTTGTTGTATTATTACCATACATACTTATATTCGTGTATGCTAATGATATGAAAATAAGATGAAATAATTAGCCCCGCTCCTATCCGCGCAAAGAAATATTTAAAAGGTTACCATAATACCCTCAACTAATATTCTATTTACATTTGACCACCAAAAAGGTTTTGTAGCCGTTTAATTGTTCTTTCGATTCTTCGTCGTCAACGACACTCTCACTTCTTTCTACTCTCCGTTTAGATTCAAATCGACGTTATCTAACGCTGTTAAAAAAAAATCTGCGTTTCAGTTTCTTCTCCGTTCGAATTTTGGGATAATCCTCAGTTACGATTTGGAAAATCGCTGCTTTATTGTAAGTCCTTAAATCCTAAAGATTTGTTCTTTTGAAATTTTGAAAATAAGAATTAACTTCATTGATTCTTTGTTTTCTTTAAAGCAATTTGTATCAACAAAAAAAAAAAGGCAATTTTGTTCTTTCTCTCTTTCGATTTTTCCGACTGTTAGAACTTAGAAGAAAGTAGCGAGTAGAAGATTGGAGTTGGATTTTCTGAAGAAAAAAAATCTATTAGATCGTTCAAGAGAGAGCTTTATTGTAATTCTGTAGTGTTCGAGTAATCTCGCCGAACCTTTTTCTTCATCAATTTCTCCGCAATTAGGATTCAGGTTCGATTCGTGTCTTGATTGTTAACAATCCGATTCGTTTAAAAGAATTCGATTCGTCTCTAGGGTTTATGGTAGATTTGAAGATGTTAAGGATTTACTTTGATCAACTCATAGTTTCTGAATCTCTGAGTAGATCATCTACGTTGTTTTGTCGAGCAAATTGTTTGTAAGATTAGCCTGGAACACTTTTTTTTTGGTGATTTACATGAAACTCCTGCCGCTAGAGGAAGACTTTGCTGAAAATTGTGAACTTTTATAATCTATTGATTTGATTTTATATGTTTTGATTCCAGCTGCACTTGTGGTAGCATCCTCTTTTGATTGGAGAAACAATGAAGAAGCTCTTCTTTTTTAGATCTGGTAATGTTACTGATAAACAGGTTCCCTGCGAAAAAACAGCAGATTATAAGATGAAAAGCCAAGCTAGTAGTCAGATTGAACAAGAGTTCAATAGCCCCAAATCACAGGGTGAAGTTTCTGGTGGTTCAGCTCTTAGACGAAGCCTTTCATGGTCCTCGGCAGGTTTCCTTTTGGATAAGTTTGGAGAAACTTCCAGAAATGAAGTAACTAGTGCTACTAAAAGCAAGGATAGGCGGCGGAATCATTCATCTCGGTATGCTTCTGGCCTTCTTCATTCTTATAAGATTGTTAATTTAATAGTTCTCAATTGTTTTGGTGGTTTTTATAATATTTTGGCTATCTTGATTCGATATTTTAATCAAACCACTGACAAACAATGTAATGAATACTGTGTTTCAGGTGCTTTACTCCAGAAAGACAAGTTAGAGAAAGGCTATGTGAAGCAGAAAAGTGTCAACAGGATTCTTCTGGAAGTTCGTCATCTTGTTCCAGTAATATCTCTAGTAAAGTTCTGGACCGTTATATTGATGGAGAAGAGCATTTAGAACAGTGCAAGCAAAGGAGTAACTCTTCTCGCAGTGATATCTCTGGGAGTATAAACCGAAGGAGGCTTCCGCCACGAGTTCAGTGGACAATCCCTACATCACCATCAGACACTTTCAACGACAAACAAAAGTCCCAATCGTTTAGAGAAGCTAAAAACACCCGTCTTCGTTTCTCTTCGGCTGATTGTGTGGAAAATGGGTCGAGGCTTAGATCGCCTCGTTCGCTTGCAAGAAATGTCATTGAAAGACTCTCTCAGACTCATGGCAAATCAAAGGGATCAAACCACGAACCCATCACAATTCAAGATGTCTATGGGAATAGAACTTTTGACTCAAGCTCAGATGTCGCCGCCAATGTTTCACTGGCTGAACATTACGAACCTGTGAACGAGTATTATAGGCATGACTATGGAGAGCACCAGAAAAATGGTGTACATGGTAAGAACACGTACAGGTGTATGGAAGACGATATTGACTCCGAGCTAGACATGAAAATCAAAGAAGCTGAGAAGAGAGCGAAATTGTTTTCTGAAGAATCGGAACAGCAGAGGTGCCTTGCAGACTGTGACTTTGATGTTTCATCTTTGGTTGGGGCTATTAGAAAACTGGAAGATGAGAGGCTCAACTTGGCATTTGAGAATGTAAGTCTTTTGCAGTCCCAAAAGGTTGAGAGAGTTTCTGGCAGGGAAGAAATCAGACGGGTGAAGTTAGATTGGGACTTGCATATACAGAGACTAGAAAAGGAGAGAAGCGAGTTACAGGCTGGATTGGAGAAAGAGCTTGATAGAAGGTCAGGTGAGTGGACGTCAAAGCTCGAAAAATTCCAGCTCGAAGAGAAAAAGCTCCGAGAGCGAGTCAGAGAGCTTGCTGAGCATAATGTCTCACTTCAGAGAGAGCTATCGGCTTTCCACGAAAATGAGACAGAGAACAAAGACATGATAACACATTTGGAGAAAAGAGTTGCAGAGCTGACCACGACAGCAGATGAATTGCATGAAGAGAACTCTTATGTTAAACAAACTCTCTCCCAGTTGCAAGAGAGTTATGCTGGTGCTACGGAAGATATTGATTTCTTAAGAAGAAACGTTGAAGAGAAGGATCAAGAATGCAGGGAGTTGCACAAATCTGTTACAAAGTCTCTGAGAACTTGCAAAGAACAAGGGAAGACAATCGAGGGACTTCGAGATGGTGTTTCCGAGGAGGTTAAGAAGCAGCCGTCAGATAAATTGGACCAGTTGGTCAAGAAATTGCAGGTCGAGCAAATAAGGTTGACAGGGATCGAGCTTTCACTTAGAAGGGAAGTAGAATCAATGAGGCTTGAAACCGACTCTCTTCGCCATGAGAATATCTGTCTGCTGAATCGATTGAAAGGAAATGGTCAAGAAATAGACATTACAACCCTTAAGCTAGAGAATGAGTTGAAGATGCGTGTCAGCTACTTGCAAGAGCAAGGACTGTCAATATTAAACGAGAGCAACCAGCTGTGTTACAAGTTACTGAAGGTCATCAAAGGGAAATTAACTCAGTTTCCTGAAACCTATCAGGATACGAATTCAGGGAAGAACGGATTGAGTGAGCAGTTTATGATTGAGTCTGAAATGAAAGTTCATGGAATTAGGCGTGGAACTGAAAACCTGAAGAGGAGTTTGCAAACAGTGGTCAGTGTGGTAGCTTCAAATTCAGAATCGTCTTGCTCAAGTACTGGTAGGCCTAGGGAACAAAGAAACCAATCAGTTGAAGTGAGTTTCCAAGAATATCTCTATTTATTAATATTTCAAATGCGTTCTTATTTATGTCCTGCTCTGGTTTACAGTATATGTGGCTAACGTTTAGCCCAATCTCATGTAGGAAACCCTGCGAGCCGAACTGAGAGCTGAGACCCTAATCACAAGTTTATTGCGGGAGAAACTGTATTCCAAGGAACAAGAAATTGAACAGCTGCAAGCAGAAGTAGCAGCAGCAGTACGAGGTAATGAGATTCTAAGAAGTGAGGTCCAAAGCAGTTTAGACAACCTCTCAGTTAAGACCCACGAACTAAAAGACCTCAAGCACCAGGTATTAACAAAACAAGAATAACCCCATGTCATGTCTGTTTTTGGTGGCTCTTGGTAAAGAAGCTATCCCCAATCATGTATGTAACTTTACACTGATGGTTTTGAAATCAGATGTTGAAGAAGGAGGAGAACATAAACCGGCTTGAAATCAATCTCCAGGAAGCGGCAAACATGAAAGCATTATTATCAACAGTGTCTGGTGAAAGAGACGAGATGTGGAGAGATTTGAGACAATGCTGTGAGAAAAACATGCTTTTGAACTCAGAGAACGAGACATTGAAAGAAATGATTGAGAAGTTGGAGGAGAAAGTATTAGAGAAAGAAGGAGAGATCACAATACTACAAGACACAATCGGAAGCAAGCGTCTCAGCCTCCTCTCAAGTCCAGATTTCTTGGTCTAAGAGTTTATTGTTCATACTTTTCCAGTATTTGGTTTCTTTTTCACCTTTATCATTGTTTCTTCAATGATGGGTCATTCTTTGGGGCTTATAGATATGATTTTACTTTTTTTTTTCTTTTTTCTTTTGGATTGCTTATCTTAAAGCTGGTTTCTCTAGTTTCAGATTTGTACTTCAAAGGGTTTATAAACTTAGTGGGTGAAGTTTATGTAAAAGAAAGTTTGTCAAATCTGTCCAATAAAGTAATGATATGCCATTTGTTTAAAAACCATTATGGTTAATATCTTTTATTTATTGATATTTTGCTTTTTTCACTTACAACAATATTAGTTGGAAAGCATTATTTAATTGTCTTGTAGGATATTAATTATTCAGAGAAAAAGATATTTTAATTCAAAACATAAAAATTAGCAGTATCTGTTAAATATACATATTTGTTTTTTTTTTTACTACACTTGTAACAACAAATTGAATATGGTAGCAGATTTTAAAGAGAGAATATTTCGTAAGAATAAATAAAAGTGGTATTAAATGTTGTTAAAAAAAGTCAAACCGTTAAAAGTCAGAAAGAAATGGCGAGACAGGTAAGGTAAGAGAAATAAATATATAGTAATAAATTTACAGACAAACAAATACAAATATAAACATTAAAAACACACAATTGCCGCGACTATCGCTTCATTCTCTCTCTCTAAAAACTAAATCCAACGTCTCCGTCTCTTCTTCAAACGCGCCATCTTCTCTCTATATTAATCCTTTCTTTGTCTCTTCGCCTTTTTTAAGTTTCTTTTTTCTATTAGGAATCTTTGCTTATCGCTTCATTGATCTCTATCGAATTATGGATTTTTATTCTACGCCAAGCTTTTGATAATAAGGGAAACCCTATTTTGTTTCATCTACTATCCTTTGATTTTCATCAGGTATTCAAAGTTTTCTTCTTTTTTCGATTTATCAGATTGATTGGTTTAAATTTGAAATCTTTGAGATTCCCATGTGGCTGATTCCATTTTTATGTTGAAAAGTTTGTGACTTTACTAATGTAATTATGTGGATTTGCAGATTAATGTTGTTTACATTTGTGAATTTGTGTTTGAATTCTGAATCCTGGGTTTGTAGAGTTGGAATTGAAAAGAAGAAGATTGGGTCTCATAATATAGTTATAAGCACTGATTTGATGAACGATTTGATAGCTGGTTCTTTTGGTTGAGACGTGAATTATGATGGTATCTACAACATTTAGGAGTTATGATGGTATCTACAACATTTAGGAGAATTGTATCGCCTTGTTGGAGACCTTTTGGTATTGGAGAAGGTTCGATTTCAGGTAGTGATGATGCTATGGACGACTTGATGGTCTCTTATGGTACAAAGATTCAGGGAATCACATTACTGGAGAGTTTTCAATGGCTGTTGTTCAAGCCAACAGAACTCTTGAAGATCATAGCCAATTAGAATCTGGTCCTATTAGTTTGCATGAATCAGGACCTGAAGCAACTTTTGTTGGTGTTTATGATGGTCATGGAGGTGCTGAGGCAGCTTAGTTTGTAAACGAAAGACTCTTTTGTAACATCAAGAGGTATACATCAGAACAGCGAGGGATGTCACCTGATGTAATCACTAGAGGGTTTGTTGCAACAGAAGACGAATTTCTCGGTTTAGTGCAGGAACAATGGAAGAACAAACCACAGATTGCTTCTGTAGGAGCTTGTTGCTTGGTTGGTATTGTTTGTAATGGATTGTTATGCGTTGCAAACGCAGGAGATTCCCGTGTTGTGTTAGGAAAACTCACGAATCTGTTCAAAGAGATGAAAGCTGTTCAGCTATCTTCAGAGCATAATGCTAGTATCGAATCCGTAAGAGAAGAGTTACGTTTGTTGCATCCTAACAATCCGAATATCGTGGTTTTGAAACACAAAGTTTGGCGTGTTAAAGGGATTATACAAGTTTCAAGATCCATTGGTGACGCGTACCTTAAGAGAGCAGAGTTTAATGAAGAACCACTATTGCCTAAGTTTAGAGTTGCAGAACGTTTTGAGAAACCGATAATGAGAGCAGAACCAACGATAACAGTTCATAAGATTCATCCAAAAATGGCTCTAACACTAGCCTAAGTTAGATCAACTAACGAGCACAATTAGACAGAGGCAAAGGATCTCTCATCTTCAAAGAGGTCTTCGAGCCAACCTGGAGCTCCAACAGCCACATAAGACTGCAAATGAGAAGACTTAGCTGCACTTTGAGCAATGAGAGAGGCTCCTCTATTAGTGCAATGGGTTTCTAAAATGAGTTTCCAAGACTCAAAGTTTTCGAGTATAGATAAAATCTCAGCGGATTGAAAGGCAAAGGAAGGCCATGCTTTTGGCCTGTTGACGGCCTTTACTAACTCTGTCGCTTCTGTTACTAAGATTAACTTGTCAATGCGGTGATCACGCATTGCCTGCGCAGTCCAAATAACGGCCGAGAATTTGGCCTCATCTTGTGAATCAACGTTCGAGAAAGCCCTTCTGCTGTGCATTCTCACAGCCCCAGCTACATCTCTTAAGACCCATGACATACCAGCAATGCGCTTTCTTTTGTCCCAAATGACTCCTATGTTGCATTTGACCCAATCACGGGGAGGAGGACCCCATGAAGCCTTTAAATCAGCACTGGGATTATTAGTCTGAGCCACCTTTTGATTAAGAGTCTGAGCAAGAAGCCAATCCGCTGCATCCTCTTCTATTTTGTTCATGGTGTCAAGCGGGTGGAAAGATTTCCCTTCAAAACAGAAAGTGTTCCTGATTTTCCAAATTCTCCATAGTATCCACGGGAAGAGTCTTCTAATATCTTGCGAATGAGTGAATTAAGCCGCGTTTGGAATAGATAAAAGAGATTAGAGTGAACTGACAGGTGATCAAAACCATTCTCCAGGACTGGGAATCTAGACAAACCCCAAGTCTGGCGAGCAATAGTGCAAGTGAAGAGGACATGGTTAATCGATTCCCCATCCAAACCACAGATCTGGCATCTTGAATCCGTATTAAGCCCTCTGATTCGCAGCAGATCGATAACAGGTAATGCATCGCTGGCTGCTCTCCACAGAAATGCCTGAACTTTTGGAACTGTAGGAATTGACCAGACCATCTCTTTGACTCGGTTCAAAGATGGATGCGCCTCTGCAATCTGGATGATATTTTCTTTGTGTATCCGGTTCGCTAACCAATTTCCGGACTTCACCGAGTACTCCCCACTCTTAGTGTGATCCCATGACCAAAAGTCATCCTTACCTATGACAGGCTTAATCACTTGGATTCTTACAATGTCTTCAGGGACAAAGAGATCATGCAGCATCTCCACATTCCATCCTCTTTGAGAGAAATCGATGAGGTCACTTACTTTGAGATTTAGATCAAAAGATATTTGCCTCCTAAAGGGAGGTCTCCATTCATTATCAAAAATCCAAGGGTCAGTCCAAACCATGAAGGAGTCTCCGTTCCCAATCTGCCGAGAAATACCTTGAGCCAGCAGATCCTTGCCATGTAGAATGCTTCTCCACCCATAGGATGGTCTGTTTCCCATGACTGCTTCCATGACTTCTTCCTCAGGATAATATCTGTTTTTGATGAATTGAGCAAAAAGACAGTCAGGTTCTTGAATGAGCCGCCAAGTTTGTTTGGCTAGCAGTGCTTGGTTGAAACATTGGATGTCCCTAAATCCCAGACCACTATACATTGCACTTGTAAGGTTTGATGTGGTATGCTTGGTCAGTTTAAAGCAGCTCATGGCGTAAACTGGCATGGCCAGAGCCACCGCATTGATCAAAGTTTCTTTGCCTCCTAGGGATAGAGATCTCTCAAACCAACCTGAAAGCCTAGCTTTCAGTCTATCTTTAATATACTCAAGGAGTTGGATTTTTGATCCACTAAAGCATTCTGGCAGCCCCAGGTAAGTACCCGCTCCTCCCTCTGAGAAAATCCCTAGTTGATTTTGGGTGGCAGGCTTCTTTTCCTCTTCAATGCCGGACCCAAAGGTAACAGATGATTTGATGAGGTTGATGGTTTGACTTAGCTTCTGAGCTTGGTTGATGTCAGCTTTGCATATGAACAAACTATCATCAGCGAATAGCAAATGATGCACTTCTGGACCATTGTCATTGAATTTGATGCCATTAATTAAGCTTAGCCTTGCTGCTCTATTCATGAGATGAGTAAGACCCTCCGTACAGAGCACAAAAAGAAAAGGGGATAGGGGATCCCCCTGTCTTATCCCTCTACCCGGAGCAAAAAGGCCAAAAGGCTGGTCGTTGATCAATACAGAGAAAGTGACAGAGGTTACACAATACATCACCCACTTCGTCCAAACCGGATGGAAGCCCAGTGCTGACAGCAATGTTTCGAGATATTTCCGCTCAACCCTATCATAGGCCTTTGACATGTCTGTCTTTACCACCATAAACTCTTTGTATACCTCTGGATGAGTTCTGAGCTAGTGTACCATCTCGTGGGCGATCAAGATGTTATCAGAAATCAGTCTGTCTGCCATAAAAGCTGTCTGATCATAAGAGACAATCTTGTTAGGTAAGGGCTGCAGTCTTCTTACCAGTATCTTTGACACCGTCTTATACAAAACCGAGCATAGACTGATTGGTCTTAGATCCGCCATAAGAGAAGGATTGGTTTTTTTTAGGAATCAGACATAGGTGCGTGTAATTCCACTCAGCCGGAAAAACACCTGTGGAAAAGAAACTCTGAACCTCCTTAACTACCTCATTCCCGATGACATTCCAGTATTTCTGGAAGAAAAGACCCGTGAATCCATCGGGCCCAGGAGCACTAGCAGCACGTACTGCAAATACTGCCTCCTTAATCTTATCTTTTCGAACCTCCCTAATGTAAATTCTATTTTATTTATCTAAAACCGTATATTGAATTTTCAGTTTTATGAAAAAGTGAAAATAATGGAAGAAATGTGGGAAATAAAAAAAAATATATTGTGACAGTGAAATAAAATGTTCAGTGGAAGTCATTTTCCAGGAAAATTCTTATCGGAGTTGAGAGTTATGAGTGTGGTGGGAGTCAAAGTTAGCGTTTGCTTATATCCATCGCTTACGTTATCTTCGAGGGATTTCTCACTTCCTTCGTCACCTGTATATCATGATCGGAAAACTCTCCGACTAGGCTCCTCTGTGAGGCTCCGGAGTAAATCCAATGGGAAACGCAGAACTGAACCATTAATGGCTGTTATAGAGTCAAGGTAATCAAAACAGTATCTGTTTCTCCTTCTCTGAGGGATTACAAAATCTTTCCTGAGGGATTAATTTCTTGTATTGCAGTAGAGTACCAGAGCTTGATTCTTCTTCGGAACCAATTCAAGTGTTTGATGGATCAACAAGGTTTGGGTTTAAAGATCCTTTTTGTTTTATTACTTGAAGAGAGTTAGATGAATCATTTATTTTTTTTTGGTATCTGTGATTTTGAAGGTTGTACATATCTTACACTTGTCCATTTGCTCAGCGTGCGTGGATTACTCGTAATTACAAGGTTGCGTTTTTGAATCATTCTTATCGTTGATTTTATGTTAGATACGAAACCAACTTGGGTTTTGATCAATATCTTATGTTGTTGTTTGTGTAGGGTCTGCAAAACAAGATAGAACTTGTACCGATTGATCTTAAAAACAGGCCTGCTTGGTATAAGGAGAAAGTTTACACGGCTAACAAGGTGAACTATTTATATATTTAAAGCATTTTGTGAGAAAGGATTTAGCCAAACTCCATAAGAGGGAGCTATTTGTGTTTTTTTGTTCAGGTGCCTGCATTAGAGCATAATAACCGAGTTATAGGAGAGAGCCTTGATCTGATAAAGTACATTGATATCAATTTCGAAGGGCCTTCACTTACACCTGAGGTAAATATCGATGACTTCTTTGATTTGGTGAGCTTTAATTTAACTCATGAAGTGAACCTTTACTCTCAGGGTTTAGAGAAGCAAGCATTAGCTGATGAGTTACTCTCCTACAGTGACTCATTCTCCAAGGCTGTGAGATCCACATTAAATGGCGACGATAATAATGCAGCAGGTGATTACATGATGAAGATATATCTTTCCTTTCTCTTTGTTTGCTGAAACATTTCCATGTGCTGTTAATCTTGTCTTGCATTTCTTCAGATTCTGCATTTGATTACATCGAGCAGGCTCTTTCTAAATTCAATGAAGGGCCTTTCTTCCTTGGCCAATTTAGTTTGGTATTTCTCGGTTATAGTTTTTATCAATTTCTTAAACCCATATCAGCTCTTGATGCTTAGACATAAATGGTGAATGTATCTTCTATATACAGGTTGATGTTGCATATGTTCCATTCATTGAGAGATTTCACCTTATCTTAAAGGATGCGATGAATATGGATGTCATATCTGGTCGGCCTAACCTCGCCCTTTGGATTCAGGTTAAGCCATTAACTCAGCTTTTGTTTCTATCTTTTCTTATGAAGACACAGATGCTAATTTCTGGTTCTTCGCCATTTTGTGCAGGAGATGAACAAGATCGAAGCTTACACCGAAACCCGACAAGATCCACAAGAGCTAGTTGAAAGATACAAGAAACGAGTCCAAGCATAAGCACGTCTCTAAGCAGGTGAGTCTTTGGATGGTCTCCATTGACAAGGGTTCATAAGAGTCAAGTGAGGAGAGATATTATTGTAACCAAGATTTTATATATGGGGATTGTACCGGGAAAGGATTTAAAAAGAATCTACATGACAGGCAACAAACTGTTTACATTTATCTCAAGAGTTCATGAGACTAAGTCAGTCTCCAACTAGAACGAAATTGCACCTGCTTCTTTTCCATCTTGGGCCATAAGATCGTGCTCCCTGCTTCATTAAACTCAGTGTGCGCCAAGGAGCAATGTGGTTCAGAGATATAATACAAAACCAAACCAAGCTAAGTACGATCCCAGAGCCCAAAGTTGAAAACAGAACTAAAGCATCATATAAGAGTCTTATAGTGCTTGCCCAGCTAATTTCATTTGTCTCCAGAGAGAAATTTAGTCAGCTTTCTTCAAGAAGAAGAAGAGGTAACTGTCGCTGGGCAAATCTTCCATTCTATGTGTATATACTGAATGCAAAAACCCGGAAAAAAAAAAGAGTTTTGTTGCTACTTCTTTAGCAGTACTCTCCATATCTTCCTCATATAAACAACTAAAGACCATATAGAGAGCCCTGCCGATACATAAAGCAATCCAATACCCGGCGGTAATAGTCTCTCAAAACTGCTATCCCGGCTTGCAAGAAGTATGGTTAGGGCTATCATCTGCGTTGCAGTTTTCCACTTTCCCAAGCTATTTACAGCAACAGCCTAGGAACATCAAATGCCATTTCCATGATTTTAAGTAGGGAAGACTTACAAAAAAAGGTCAAAGAGAATGCATATGATGGTGATAACTTTACCTCTGAAAGCTTCCCGTTTTGAGATGCAGCCCATTCTCTTACTGCAGACATAGTAATCTACATTGAAAAGTATTACTGACTAGTTTAGACAGAGAGCTGATAAATGCAATAGTTTAGAACATTCAACTTTCTATATCTTACCTCTCTACCAATAATGGCGATTGAAGGTACTGTCACTAACCATGGAACTGGTCCTAAGACAATGGCGTCCATTGGTTTAGTGCACAACAAAATCAATGTAGCCGCTACCATAAGCTGCATACATAAATTAAAAAAAAAAGATAAATCTTTTCTTCTCTACTACAACAAGGTTTGAAATGTAGAAAGCATAAACAGGAGAAAAGGGTATCTCACCTTATCTGCCACTGGATCTAAAAAAGCACCAAATGCAGAACCTAATCTCATCTGAAAAGGTACAACTCACCATTAAGCTTACAAATTTCATGACTGGTAAGAAGATGAGAATGAAAGGGAAGAAAAAACGAAGTACCTTCCGCGCAATATATCCATCAAGCCAGTCTGTAATGGCTGCTGCAATGAAAATACTTGTTGTAGCAGTTCTCCCCCACCAACAATCAACGTAAAAGGCTACATTCAAAAACAAAGAGATGATCATAATGCAATGGTGGGATACAATCAGAAGATCCAATTACAAAAGCTTTAAGAATTTTGAGAGGTGGTAACAAGTGAAGTAATCATAGCAATAAAAATCTGTATCCAATGTCGAATTCAAACGAGCAAAAAATCTGATCTAATCACAATTGCCTTGAGGTTCAGATCAATTGATTAAATTCTACCACACATTGAATCAGAATTCAAAATTTAGAGTCGATAAAACCATTATCAGAAATCAAACGTACTCGCGACGAGAATCGGAACGGCAGCTACACGGCCAAGGGTTAATACAGTAGGCAATGTAAGCACTTTAGAAGATAGCTGTGGAGGTGGCGGCAACGGCGACGAATGACGATTACGGAGGAAAGAATCTTCGCCACCACCGAAATTGTTCTGATCCATCGTCAACGTGTCTTTTTCTCCCATATCTGCCACCAGACCTGATCTGTATATTTGATTATCCGTCTTTCTCCGACGAAGAAGGAAGAGAAGCAGTACGAACGGCGGTGGCGACACCTCCCCTGAATCCGGAACCCTAAGCCTTTATGGGAAAACACAACGGCCAATAATAATGCAGCTTGAAGATAGGCTAACGTGCCCCAACTAGAAAAATAGCGAACGGGTACGTAACGTGCGCCGAAATTGACATCGACCGACGATTGTTAGTGAAGCAAAATGGCACGTAAGGAAGGTATTGGGCCTTCTTGTAATTCTAGCTGATATTGATTTTTTCTTTTTTGGTTTTAAGCTGATGCTGATTTTTATATGCGCTGAATGTCAAATTTCGAATTATATCATCTGCCAAAGGTCAAATGTAAATAACCTTTTTTTTGGAGAGCTGTCCTAAGTCCTAACTACAAGCAATTTATAAACATTTTTCCAGAAAATAGTTATCAAAGTTAAATATGAAACCAATTAATATTAAACACAATTTAGTTGAAATAAGAAATAATATTAGAATATATGATACAAATTTCTCATTTGATTAAATGTAACATGTGATTATAGATTTAGACAAATCTATGAAATTTTTTTTTTTTTTTGCCAGATTTCGTTCCTATAAAAGTCCTTTACCAACTCCTAAAGCAATTGTCCTTTACCGACAAGTCGACAACCATTACAATCCCCACAATTATTTTCTTGCATTTTTTTTTGTTTCTTATAGATTTTATGAACGATCAATTCAGTGAACTCACCTATGAATCTCTTCAATCGAAATTTTTTTTAAAACATTTGTATGTTGTTTAGTTTTTGAAGTTGGAGTCTTGGAGACCATGGTCTCACTACAAAATGATCATGATATGATACAAAATATTTATTAGTAGAAAGAGATAAAGTAATATGGACTTAGTCACTCTTACAAAATATAGGTGATATGGATTCCACAGCAACATCAAAATTCGATATTATTCTCTTAATCCTATGAATTTTCCTTATAATATCAATTTTGACATAATTTTTTTTCAAGCTATTTAATTGTTATTTTGGTTTTATGACAAATTTTGACATAAGATAATTTTGTGAGATATTTTTGACAAAACTTCTATAAAAATAATGGAAGACAACTATGAATTGAAATTCAGGATTATATCCAAAATAATGTAGTTAAGAATAAGAGTCAAAAAGGTAAAAAACAAAAAAATGGTATTCTAACGGGAGAAGAAAGAGAGACTTTTTGGACTGATAGTGTCAAGGAATAGAGAACGCAGTCAAAATTAAGAATCACATGTAATAACCTCGTCGACAATCTCGCCATTTCCATGTGATTTCTCCACTCCTCCTCTATATCTCTCTCTCTCTACTGCAACTTCCTCTTTCTTCAACTTCAGTCGCGCAACGACGATGATGATCAACTAGCCTGGATCTTCTTCTTCCTCACCTCGTTTCAACTCTTCACCTCCTAGATCTCTTCTTCCCACTAACTAATGAGGATCTCTGCCGCCGCCGCATCCGCTTCCAAGCCTCTTAATCCTCTCGTCGCCTTCGAGCACAAGAGGTTTCGCCTTAGTTCCCTCCTTTTTTTTTGAAATTTCCTGCTTATCTTCTTTTAAGTTTCCATGAACTTTGCTCTCTCTTTCTGAAAAGAAAGAGAGAGCAAACTGGACTGCCTAGAACTTTCTGCTCAGTGATTGAAAAGTTGTGTTTCCGATTACGAGAGTTGTATTTTTCTTAATCTGGCTTATTGTTTGTGTAATTTGCATTTTCCTTACAATCCGTCGGGGTTTTGATGATCATTGATCTTTGATTTGAATGCGATTTTGAATGTCCAGTGGTGAGTATTTACCCTCAATGTGGCATAATCGTCAGTGAATGTTGTTTTTGATAACCAATTTGAGTTGTTTGAGAGAAAAAATCAGGAACTGAGCTTTAACTAATATTTTCTTGTGTTGTTCAATTGCTTGAAAACAAACTTATATGAGGGATGCAGTTGTGTATAGAAATCTAGGGAACATGGAGATTTCGTCTGAGCTATAGATTACAACAGTAGTATATTGGGAATTCATATGGCCATTTTTTGTCAACAGGGATGCATATGGATTTCCTGTCAGACCTCAACATGTGCAGAGATACAGAGAATATGCTGATATTTACAAGGTTCCATATACATATCTTCTTCTTTCTTTCTTTTTTAACTTAGGATTTTCATACGTATGATTTATTGGACCATCAGCTTGATTTGCCTTTAATTTGGTTATCACCGTGCTATTATGATGAGAATGCCGATTCCATTTAGAATCGTTGTTATATAAGGAATACGTGTGTGAAAGATATCAAACTGGACTGCCTAGAACTACACTCCTATATGTGCCTGTAGAACTAGACACCCTAGATACCAAATGCTTGTGTTTAAGTTCTTTAAGGTTCTTGGAATGGTAGAAGCAGTTCTTATCATTCTTTTCCTAAACTTGTAATGTCACTCTTTTCTACAATCAGGAAGAAGAAGAAGAACGGTCGGACAGGTGGAGCAGTTTCTTGGAAGATCATGCTGAATTGACTGAGTCATCTGCAAACGGTTCATCTGAAAATAATCATGCACCGTCGAGTATAATTGAGACGGAAAAAGGAGAAGAATTAAACAATGGTGCTAAAGAAGATCTTCATACTAACAAGTTAGATTCTGATGTTACTCCTGATAATGCAAGTGAAGAAGAAGGACACCACGATGCAGAGAAGAATGTTCACAGAGTGCAATTATGGACTGAGGTCAGACCATCCTTACGATCAATTGAAGACTTGATGAGTATCCGTGTCAAGAAGAAGAACAACTTATCAAAAAGCGAGCAAGAGACTCCGAAGGTGAAATCTTCACCCTCATTTGATGATGCCAAATCTTCCAAGGGAGCATCTGAGAATGATTCTGAAGACGAGTTCTATGATGTTGAGAGGTCGGATGTTCAGGATAGTTCTTCTTCAGATGGTACAAGTGTATCTGGCATTCCTGTTGCTGCAGATGCAACTTTCCCAGTGTCTGCATGTCCCTGGAAGGAAGAACTTGAAGTGCTTATTCGCGGTGGTGTACCTATGGCTCTGCGGGGGGAGGTAATAAATCTTGTCATGTCTACATTGCTGCCTTCACTTCTTATTTGATATTATGCTCTAGCTCTCCATCTATAGTTCGTTACCCTTAGGTCTTGTTCAATCATTATCGTCACATACATCAACAAAATTTCAGCTATGGCAAGCATTTGTGGGTGTGAGGAAACGACGCAGCAAGGATTATTACCAAAACCTTCTTGCTGCAGATAGTTCTGGTAACAGCACAGAGCAGGAGAACATGCAACATGTTGATGATAAAGGTTCAAATACAGACTCCCTTGCTGTTGTGGAAAAATGGAAAGGACAGATAGAAAAGGTAGCACTCTAAAAGTTATTTAGCATTGACTCTCTCTATCTAGTGGGGCAGTGTTGGCTTATGCTGAAGTTGATCAGATTTCTTACGCCGTTCCTTATTTCATATACAGGACTTGCCTCGAACCTTTCCAGGTCATCCTGCCCTAGATGATGATGGTAGAAATGCTCTGCGGCGTTTGCTTACTGCTTATGCTAGGCATAATCCTTCTGTTGGATACTGCCAGGTATTGGTTTTTAACGAATATCATTATTCTTGTTATTTAGTACATAGACATGGTAAATTAAGATTAATGTATAGTTAATATCTTGTGTCAATATACCATCTGCAGGCTATGAATTTCTTTGCTGCGCTTTTATTGCTTTTGATGCCCGAAGAGAATGCCTTTTGGTATGTTCACAAACTTGATGAGTCTTTATCATCCTCAACTCCTAGTATTGTTTTTCTATTAAAATCGAGCTCTTTGGCTCTGTGTTAAGTTTGTCTATCTATCACTTTCACTTCTTCTGGTTGAACATTAACTGTTCGTAGGCCATACTTTGTATCCTTTTCTTTCCTAAACCGATGTTGTTTGATTAATCTATTATTTCCATTCCTAATCATGTTTTTCTGTGAAGAAACGAACTCCTTGGCCCTGTGTTTAGTTTTTATATCCGTTTTCTTCTGGTCGGATTAACTGTTGTTAGGTTTCCTTATATCTTCTTTTTTTGTTTCTTTTCTTTTCCTTTCTAAACCAACGCCCCTGCTAACTAATACTCATGATTTTCAGGGCACTGACAGGAATCATTGATGATTACTTCAATGGTTATTATTCAGAAGAAATGATTGAGTCTCAGGTGATAATATCAGATTGATGCATCATGACAACGTGCACCTTTACGTTACCAAAGTTTTGTTAGTTGATGTCACTGTATCTTGTATCTGTATTTCAGGTTGATCAACTAGTTCTGGAGGAGTTGGTTCGAGAAAGATTTCCTAAATTGGGTGAGTTCCTTCACATGTTTCTTGTTTCATCTTACAGAACGTTCACAGTTTAATGCTCTGCAACTTTTGTATGTCTACAGTTCATCATCTGGATTATCTTGGAGTGCAAGTGGCTTGGGTTACAGGGCCATGGTTTCTTTCCATCTTCATGAATATGCTTCCATGGGAAAGTGGTCAGGTTTTAAACATTGGAATTAAAGCTGTTTTGAAATTTGGGAAGAGGACTCATTGTATTTCTAAATGTTCGTCTTCTTGATTACAGTTCTTAGACTCTGGGATGTACTTCTCTTTGAAGGAAATCGTGTTATGCTTTTCAGAACAGCACTCGCATTGATGGAACTATATGGTACTTGACTGAAGATTAGTAGTCTTTTGCTTTAAATTATATGTTTTTTGGACCTTCTGAATGCCGCAGGCCCACAGTATCATCATCGAGACTGCCTAACCTATGCTTTAATTCACCTCAGGTCCTGCATTAGTTACAACGAAGGATGCTGGGGACGCTGTTACTTTGCTACAATCACTGACTGGATCGACATTTGATAGTAGCCAGCTCGTTTTAACTGCTTGCATGGGTTATCAAAATGTACATGAAATGAGATTGCAGGAATTGCGAAGCAAGCATAGGCCAGCTGTAATAGCTGCACTTGAGGAAAGATCAAAGGGGCTTCAAGCTTGGAGGGATTCTAAGGGCCTTGCCTCCAAATTATACAGTTTTAAGCAAGACCCAAAATCTGTTTTGGTGGATAGCAAAGCGTCACTGACAAATGGGAGCTTGTCTCGATCCGAGTCAGGATCAAGTAATGCCGATGAAGTGTTAGTTAGCCTGACTGGGGATGGGGAGGTAGATTCTGTTCAAGATCTTCAAGCGCAGGTAATTTTTTTTCCTTCTTATAGCCTTAAAGTTGCTCCCATTAGTACACTTAAATGCTAGATGATTATATCTGGTGAAAAGGTAGAAAAAATCACTTGATACTTACAGTCATGAATCCCCTTCTGAAATTTGACTGATAACTTTTCAGGTGCTGTGGCTGAAGGCTGAACTCTGCAAGTTGCTTGAGGATAAAAGATCAGCTCTACTTAGGTTAGTTTCTTTTCTCAATAAATAACTGGACACTAAACGGTTGCAGCTCGACATATTATTCCTAAATATGTAATGCCTACCAAACTTCCTATTTTATGGTAGAGCTGAAGAGTTGGAGATGGCTCTCATGGAGATAGTCAAGGAAGACAATCGGCGTCAATTGAGTGCCCAGGTATTCCCAAAGCTTGCCATTTCATAGTTAATTTTCGAAATTAAGCATATAAGCTCGCATTATGTTACTTGTCTCTTTATCCATGTTCTGAATACGAACATTACTTTCCCCCTCACTTGTGAATACCATCATTGCTTTCCTTTCTCTCTGTTCTTCTCCTGCTGGTTTCTCGTCTTTCATCTCTGTGCTGATCCAATTCAAAGGCTCATCGGTGCTCAGTTAGTTTTGAGATAGTCTTGAGATGTCAAATGCTGCTTGTCTTTCATGAATGTGAACTTCAGGTTGAGCAGTTGGAGCAAGAGTTGGCCGAAGTTCAGAGACTCCTCTCTGATAAGCAGGAACAAGAAGGTGCAATGCTACAGGTTTGCATTTGCATGATCTATCTGTTTTATTTGTTTGTGGCTGATACAAATTCTGAGATTAATTGATACTTATGAAGGTCTTGATGCGGGTGGAGCAAGAACAGAAGGTAACAGAAGATGCACGAAGATTTGCAGAGCAGGATGCAGCAGCGCAAAGATATGCTGCTCAAGTCTTGCAGGTAAAAAAGTTTATACTTACTCCCACTAACACAAATGCGGCTATGCTAATCAGTTTTGAAGAGCTTTAACTGTCTCTGATTATAGTTTGCTACTCGCCTTTCATGGAGTAGTTTTGGAAAAACATCTCTGTTAATCCGTATTAAGCCTTGTCTGTACGTTTTCAGTCTGCATGTTCCAAATGTTACTTTATTTCCTTTTTTTTGTTAACTGGTATAGGAAAAATATGAGGAAGCTGTTGCTGCACTTGCTGAAATGGAGAAGAGAGCAGTGATGGCAGAGTCCATGCTCGAGGCAACTTTGCAGTATCAATCTGGCCAACTCAAAGCACAACCTTCACCACGGTGTGTTCTCTTTTACCTGAGACAAACACATTTTGTGTAAATTCTATAAACATTTGATTCGTTGTGACTTATGACACTCTTGTGTGTGTATTCTGAATTGGGTGTATATATATATTTTACCATTATAGGCAAGTGAACCAAGATTCGTCTGTCAAGAACATGAATGATCACTTACCAGAACCTCCTCAAAGGAGGATCAGTTTGCTAACACGGCCATTTGGACTAGGGTGGCGTGACAAGAATAAGGTTAGTCTTCTTCGTACACGCAATATACCTAAAGATAGCTTCCATGACGAAACACCTTTGAAACCAAAAAGATTCTACTGTTACTGCATCATCATATACGATCCGGAATCTAGTACTGCCGTTTAATAAATTCACCAACCCACGATTTGCAGAACACAACACCGGAAACAGCTACGGAGCATGTTAATGAGGAGAAGCCTTCATCAGTGGAGGGAAAAGAGACTAATTCTGAACCAACAGACGCTAAGGTCATTTCTTAGGTATCATCAACCTTGAAGCTCTCTTTTCCACTTCCATTTTCAAATCTTAGTAGTTAAATCATCGTCCTACGTGAAGCCGCAATAGCCTTCTCAGTCACATTTTTTTTGTTTTAAAATTTCGGATTGAAGTTTTGGATATAACTTTTTAAATATATTCATTTTGTTGTTTGTTATGTTACTCATAAGTATCAACTATATTCATTTTAAGGAGGTGGGATACATAATACAAGACACGAATGGTGTATAGTTCATTAATATGTAAACGAGTAGTATTCGGTTCTTCTTGAATTCTCCCAAGTTTATGATATAATATATGAATTTTATGAACAATTCTTCCAACATCTTTTTTTCTGTGACAATTAGCTTTAAACTCATACCAAGTACATGTTTATAGTATATAAAATTAGAACGACAATGTTTTAAAACAGTCTGCATTTTTAAGAAATGCCTGTAATTTCATGGTATGTAAATTTGTAATACGCCTCTTAAAATGTAAGACTATTGCAGCTTCGATAGAGAAAAGAACAATCATTTTCACTACCAACTCCGAAACCAAGTTGTGTCTTCGGTTTCCTATTTAATTTCAAACGTGAACCAACTTAGCTTAAGATTTCCTCAAAATTCCAGAAACAAAAAAAACTCACTCAAAAAAAAAAAACAGCTGTCATTTGAAGCTTTAATTATAGCTAACGCCTTCACCGTTAATAACCTCTCCTATGCGATAAGCAACATAGTTGCCATTCTCAACCTCTCCAAGTATTCTCAAAGCAGCTTCTGGACTAACCACCATAACCATCCCTATTCCCATGTTAAATGTCCTTCTCATCTCACTGTCTTCAATCCTCCCAGACTATATAAATAATAACCAAAACAATCAAACACTTTAAATTATGTATATACATCGTTTTGTTAGGTGTATCATGAATGATATATGATTCTATCACCTGTTGGATCCATTTGAACAAAGGTGGAACTTCCCAAACATCAGTGTGAATAACAGCACCTAAACCATCAGGGAAGACTCGGGGGATATTGTCTGTGAAACCTCCACCTGTTATATGAGCTAGCCCTTTCACTCCTCATTTACTGATATATTCAAGTACCTGTGAATATTCACAGAGAAAGAGAGATGAGTCATGGAACTAATAACAAATGGGATGCAACTTTTTATTCACAAAAGAAAAAAAAAAACCCAACCTGTTTCACATAAATAACAGTAGGTGCCATAAGAGCTTCACCAAGAGAAGTTGAACTACCTGGAAAGGTATCATTCAACGAAAGACCTGTTTGAGCCACTACACTGCAACAATAAATTGGATTAGTGTCATGAAATCGGAAACTTAAAAAACCTTGACTATATATAACTAAGTTTTTACCTTCTCACTAAAGAGAAACCATTGGCATGAACTCCACTAGAAGGGAGACCAATAAGAACATCTCCTGCTACTATGTTTTTACCATCTATAACAGAATCTCTCTTCACTTCTCCTATTGCAAACCCAACGAGGTCATATTCGCCTCCTGATCCTGCATAAAAGCCAGGCATCTCTGCAGTCTAAAAACAAACCAAAAGTTATGTAAAGATTGCATTAAACTATACACTGTCAAAAACTAGAAATGGGTCTAACTGTAAAACATATACCTCTCCTCCTGTGAGAGGACAGTCTGATTGCCGACAACCTTCAAAAATCCCTTTAATGACCTGGCAAACAAAGATTCAAAAGTCCTAAAGCAAGCTCAAAGCCAAAAGAGAAAGATATGAAGCAATGATACCAACCTTTTCTGCAAGATCAACATCGAGACGACCAGTACCGAAATAATCTAGGAAACCCTTAGGCTTTGCACCACTAGTAACAATACCATTCACACTCATAGCAACCTGAAACAAAAGGAAACAAAACCATGACTTGTGTTTGTAGGCAGCATTATAAATAAAGAAACAAAGGAAAACTTTATGTTACCAAGTCGATTCCAATGGTGTCATGAATACCAGTTTCAAATGCCAATTTAAGTTTAGTCCCTACACCATCCGTACCAATCACGGCAAAAGTATTATCATCACCTGCTCAAGTAAAGCCACACACACTCATATATCCATTACAAGACCCAAAAATAAAAGTTTCAACATATGACGTCAAATATACCAAATGGAATGCGACCACTGAATCCGCCTATTCCAGGAGACATCTTTTTGATTCGTTCAACGAGCTCAGTTCCAGCATCGATATCAACTCCTGAATCTTTGTAAGTGAGACTATTGGTATCATCATCTTTCTTCGACATTGATAAAACACGAGATGCCTTTGCTCTTGTTCTCGTGGTCTGAGGAAAGCTGGTCGAGAGACGCTTCGGTGGTGATGCGGAGAAGAAACTGTATCGATTGACAACGTTAAGAGATGACAAGCAGGAAGAAGAAGACTGCAAAACCCGAGCTTCCATTATTCGGCTTCGGACTTTGGTGTCAGAGAAGTGACAAGCAGAAACTGAAACGTTTTATAATATAACCCTAACCCTTGTACCCCGCCACCTTCTTTTTATAATTGAAAATTGTAAGAGAGAGATGATAACCATAAAAAAAAAAAAGATTGGGATATATCTAATGTCTTTGAGTGAATTTTCTTTTCCCAAGCACGATCACATTAAATTTATTTTTCTTCGTTAATTTAGTTTCATGATTTTTGTAAAAAAATTATTTTGAAATTTTTCTGTTTCGTAACAAAATTTTAAAAAATATATCGAGCACTGCATTGGCTACGAACGAACACTGCCTAAATCAACATTGCTGCTTTGTACGACAGTGATCATGAAACTCACACTAACTACACGTTTATATTTTTACAAAATTTGAAAGATAATACATGCGCATTTTTCAACAATGCCTCATCTCCTGATTTTGTTAACCTCAGAAAATCGTTAGACAATTTAAAAACCAACCGGTGGGAAACAATAACTCAACAAAACACACAGCACATGGTCTTTTAAAAGTACACACAACAATGTTCTAATGATAGCTAACGCCTTCGCCGTTAATAACCTCTCCTACGCGATAAGCAACATAGTCTCCATTCTTGGCTTCTCCTAGTATTCTCAAAGCAGCCTCTGGACTCACCACCATAACCATCCCTATCCCCAAGTTAAACGTCCTTCTCATCTCACTATCTTCAATCCTCCCAGACTATATAATCACCAAACACACAAACAAACATTTGTAAAGTATCTACATCATTTCCTTCAGTGTACCTATCATTATCACACTCATTTGTTACCTGTTGGATCCATTTGAACAAAGGTGGAAGTTCCCAAGCATCGGTGTGAATAACAGCACCCAAACCATCCGGGAAGATTCGGGGAATGTTGTCTGTGAAACCTCCGCCTGTTATATGAGCTATCCCCTTCACTCCTCCTCTACTGATTATGTCAAGTACCTGTAAATACCAAAGAGAGAAGGTCAAGGAATTAGTACACATGCGATTCAATTTTTTGTTGACCAAAAAACCAACCTGTTTCACATAAATGACAGTTGGTGCCATTAGAGCTTCACCAAGAGTACTTGATCCACCTGGAAGCGCATCATTCAATGAAAGATTGCTTCGATCCAATACCCTGCAACAATTGAGATGAATGCAATTGGAATGTGGTTTCGTGCAATGAATCAGAAGCTCAAAAACCTGACTGTCACTAATTTTACCTTCTTACTAAAGAGAAACCATTGGAATGAACACCACTAGAAGGGAGGCCAATAAGAACATCTCCAGCCACAATGTTTTTACCATCTATAACAGAATCTTTCTTTACAATGCCTACTGCAAACCCACTGAGATCATACTCACCCTCTGCGTAAAATCCAGGCATCTCTGCAGTCTAATACAACCAAAACAAAATTAAGAAAAAATTGCATAAAGTACATTGTCAAAAGCTGGAATTGGGTCTAATTATAAAATACATACCTCTCCTCCTAAGAGAGCACAGTCCGATTGCTGACAACCATCAACAATCCCTTTAATGACCTGAAAACAAATCATAATGTTCAACATCAATATCAACTCCTAAAGCAGCAAGCTCAGAGAAAGAAGAAAGAGATGAAACAATAAATACCTTTTCTGCAAGGTCTACATCGAGACGACTAGTAGCAAAGTAATCTAGGAAAAACAGAGGCTTTGCACCAGAAGTAATAATATCATTCACACTCATAGCAACCTGAAACAAGAAACAAAACGATGAGTGTATTTGAAGGTCAGCATAAAGTCAAATAAAAACTCAAAAGACAATATCTTTACCAAGTCGATTCCAATGGTTTCGTGAATTCCAGTCTCAAATGCTAACTTAAGTTTAGTCCCTACACCATCCGTACCAGCTACGAGATAAGAATCACCTGAACAAACAAAGCCACACACACACTCATTCATCAAAAGACGAAAACTTTCAACAACTCAGGTGAAATTTTGAAGTTTTTCTTATAATACCTAGTGGAAAGAGACCACCAAATCCTCCGATTCCAGGAGCCATCTTTGCGATTCGTTTAACGAGCTCAGTTCCAGCATCGATATCAACACCTGAATCTTTGTAGGTAAGACTATTGGTGTCATCATCTTTCTTCGACATTGATAAAACACGAGATGCTCTTGTTGTTCTTGTCGTCTGAGAAAAGCTGATTGAGAGTGGTTTCGGTGATGATGCAGAGGAGAAACGGTATCGATTGACAGTGTCAAGAGCTGAAAAGCAACAAGAAGAAGACTGCAAAATCCGAGCTTCCATGGCTTGATAAGTAGTACCAAACAACAAGAGGAGTAGAGTAGAATAATTAACAAAGGCTAAAACTTTGCAAGCGAAGAAGATAAAGAGATGAACAATTTGCGAGTATGTTTTCGCAGGTGGCTAGAGAAACTGAACATTGAGGCTAACGTTTGTTTAGGACTTACCGGAGAAACACTGAGAATTGCGGCGACGCCGGGAAAGGGACTGAGTAGTTTGAGTCCGAGCTAGAGAGAATAAGAGAAGAAGCTGACAACTAATAAAAATGCTTTAAAACCCTAAACACCTTTTACTTGTCTCTCTTTTTTTCTTTCTTTTTTTTTTTCTGTAACAAAGATAAACCATAAACCAGTGCATATAAAGAGAAATTAAATTATCTCTTCAAAAAATTAATAATTAAAAATATTGATAATTTATTTTTATTTTTAAACTACGGAAATTTAAAACTAATATTTTTTGTGACAGATTTACATTTGTTGTACAGAAAGTTCCAGATTAATGGCTTAATTGTAGTTGGTTCTAGTCTACCATCTTCACAGATTAACATTTCTTTTTCTTTTTAAACATCACATTAAAACATGTTTATCCTCTTAATAAGGACAATAGCATTTGGTTGTAATTATATCCATAATCTTAATTCCAATCACTTTCTCAGACAATTTCTTTTGCGAGGTAATACACGACAAACAAAAAGCTAAAGAAACCGAGTTCCAACATTTAAAACCATAAACAAAAGATACACACGCACACATACATGCTGAATTTTATGGAAAGCCCTTAAATCAATCTTTACCCTCTTCTTCTTCACTTGTTCCATCCCTCACATTCCTAAACAACATCAATAAGACGAATAGATCAGATTATCATAACTTGTTTTTTCAATTCCATCCAACTTGTGAGGTACAGGATATAACAAGAGTCTTCAAGCTTACCTCCAAGATGATGTTAGGTTCCGAGTTTTCCTGTCGAGCTGAAGATTTTCCAGTGCTGCTGAAGCTCTTGTTACCTCTTCCGGTATATCTTCATTATCATATCTCCAATTGTATTCATCTTTTCTATACCCAGAGGTAGCGGCTCCCGATGCTTGAGATGCAGAAACTGGTGGCCTGCCCATTAAGTAAGCATGTCAGACTTGTGTGAGCAACATGAAAGAGTTAAAGTCTTTGATTTGGAATAACATGGAGTTGGAGTTACCTTCGTTGAGGAGGTAAGCTATCAGAAGCAGATGATCTGCGAGGAGGATTTCTAGAATCAAGGCTTGATGAGGACTCTGTTTCTGACTCTCTCCTTGAACCACCCATGGCCTGATTCATCTTCTGAAGGAAAATTCATTAAATAAAATGTTGATCACTAAACCTGAGGAGAATAGGATACTGCAAGATAAATGATACTGGTTTTGCTATGAAAGGATTGAAACATAATCCTTGGGTGTGAAGAGAACTTAAGGCTTGGAATTTTGCCAAACTTGTTTCTTAAATCTCTGAAGAATTTTAATCTCGACTAAGACACTTTATTTACTTGGAAAAAGTACATAGTACCAAGATTTTATGTAAGTTGGTGTTTGTAAAGTTTGAATGTACCCAATAAGCATTGGTCACGTTCAATTATAGAAGAGGAACTGGAAACACTACAGCCCAGAAATCATGTTCTACAGCTGGACTATTGTAATCTGTTTGAAGTATGGTGATAAAACTTGTAGACAGAGAGAAGAAGTTATTTATAGATACATCTTCAGAGAGTAAAAAAGAATCAAATACCTCCTCAAACTTCAAGAATCCTTCGAGAACATCCAGAAGGAGCGGTCCACTATCTCCATTTCTGTTGAGCTCATAACCATTGCTGCTACTAAAGTCGTGTAACTCAGACTTCCAAGAATCTTTTGGCTTTTGCATATGTTTTCAGACAGAATCAAAATCACCAGATAAGTGAGAAATATCCATTTTCAATCTTCTTAATGAAACAAAAAAGTTTAAAGAAAAGGAATGTAACTGATTACCAAATTAGATTCAGGTTGATAAACTTTGAGCGTGTGATTAAGTTGAGCCCAGTCCAAGTATTCACAAATCAATGCAGATAGCAACCTGCCTGCATTTCAACATTTTAAAAGTGATCAAGATGACCTACTCATCAACTGCACAATACCTCAATGTTCATATTGCATAAACATAAAAACAAGCAAAATTCTATTCTTGATGCGATTTCGATATACAAAGAAAAGGGTACATACATTTTGAACTAGCCAATAGTTATTAGAGTATCGAGAAAGCATCACGGCAGGCTTATGAATCAAACAAAGTTCTCCAAACCAAGACATGCCATTTAGAACCAAACCATTCAAAGAGAAAAGATCCAAAGAGTAAAAGTGAAGACAGAAATATGCAAAACTTGAGAAATACCTGAAGGAGAAGCATGTAGCCGCCTTGCACGATCATTACAGCTTCCCAACAAAGCTGGAGGCAGCCCTTCGTTGTTCTCTATCACTCTATCCTCTTCTTCAATTGCCTCAAACACACTCGCACGGAGCTCAGCCTGCAGAAGCAACTAAACTATCAGCAGCAGAAATATATATTTTTTTTAAACAACTCTTCGATCTCCAAACCAAAATGTTAACGAATCCAATTCAACCTGACAATAAAGATAACATTTTTTTTACAGACTCAATTTCTAAGTAAGACAAAAATTGTGAATTCACACTGAAATTATCACAACACAAAATTCTGTCAAGACATTCAATCCACTAACCAAAGATCTGGAAACAAGAACCCTAGAAATGTAATGTATTGTTATTTCAAGCGAATTTTCTTCTCCGTATCTCATTTCTCCACAAATCTCTGCGACCGAATAGAGTATGGCACAGAACTAGACGAATCGAAAGAAAAAAAAACCGAAATTTTTACCCGGATCTTAGCGAGAACACCTTTCTTCTCTAGGGTTCGAGTGACTAAGGTCTTGAGATCCATCATTTCTCTTGTATAATCGTCCATTGTTCTCACCGGATCAAAATAATAGAATCCTCTTGCTGTGTAATTCGGGTTTTGGTCACCGGAGAATTCAACAATGCGGTTCGGAGAGAAGCGCTGCGTTAGCCAGAGTGGTACTTTAGTAGTATAAACGAAGAAAAAGAGAAGACGTTGAAAATTCGAAATAATATCAAGGGAAAATATAATGTTTTCAAAAATATTCTAATATGTTTCATTTTTTTTTATCAAAAAATAGATTGAAACAAAAAAAAATCTAGTAAATTAAAAGAAAATCGCATTATATAAGAACAAGTTTTTTTGGGTTATAATGTGTGATTGTGTGTATAGTACATATAAATTCATTTTTAAAAAAAAAAGCTTAAATTAAAGAGTGGTAAAGTTGATTCTAGTGAATTTGAATCCAAACAAAGAAAGTTAGAAAGATTATTGGATAAAGAGAACATGTTTTGTATTTTTTTTCATTGGCTGATTTGTATTTATCATTTTGTTTTTAGTGTATAAAGTTAAAAAATTAAATCATCAATGAAATTTTTTACATAAAAACATCTAATAAACCGAAACGGAGGGAGTATATCATTATCATTTTATCACGTACATAAACCATTACAAATCCAAAGCCCTAAATCAATCTCTCCCTTCTTCTTCATTTGTTCCATCCCTCACATTCCTAGAAAACAACAACCAAACTGATGGATCAGATTTACCACAACTTGCTTCTTCTTTTTTTCTACTATGTTTTCATTTCATTTTGGTGGGATTCAATCCATGATAAGAGCTTTGAAAAGCTTACCTCCAAGACGATGTTAAGTTCCGAGTTTTCCTATCGAGCTGAAGATTTTCCAATGCTGCTGAAGCTCTCATTACTTCTTCATGTGCAGCATCTTGATTACCATGTCTCCAATTGAATTCGTCTTTTCTGTACCCCGAAGTAGACAACCCGGCTCGTCTATCTGAGAAGTCTTATTGAATTTATTTGGTATCAAAAATCATGAAACATACATATTTCAACCAATACTTCAAGATAATAGGGGAAAAGATGACTCACCCGATGCTTGGGATGAAGAACTCGGCCTGCACAAATAATTCAACATCAAATAATCAAAGTATGTCTGGCTCAAAGATGCAAAATGAAAGTTTATCTCTTAGTTGGAGTTATGTACCTTCGCAGAGGAGGTAAGCTATCAGAAGCAGATGATCTGCGAGGAGGATTTCTTGAGTCAAGGCTAGATGATGACTCGGTTTCCGAATCTCTCGTTGAATTACCATCCTGAGCAGAATACAGCAAGAAAAGTGATAAAGGTTTTACTGTGAAAAGATGGAAACTTGATCCTTTGATGTGAAGACAACTTTAAGTTTGAACTTTACTCAACTTGTTTCACAAATCCCTCAAGAATTCTAACCTCGAAACTAAGACACCTAAAACAAGTTATTTACTTATTTACTTGGAAAGAGTATGAGGTATTAACTACAATGAGCAAGTTTGAGCTTTTCTAGAGGTTGGTGTTTGTAAAGCTTGAGTCTCACCAACAGAATTAAAACTGAAAACACTACAACCCTTCCTCCTTGCTACAGACATCTTCCCAGGGAAAAAATAAAATCAAAGAAGTACCTGGAACTTCAAGAATCCTTCAAGAACAAGCATAAGGAGAGGTAGGCTATCTCCATTTCTGTTGAACTCCAAACTGTGGCTGCTACTAAAGTCGATTAATTCAGACTTCCAAGAGTCTTTTGGCTTTGCATAGGTTTTCGGAAACAATGCAGATCACCAGATTAGTCAGAAAGTAAGGTTAAGTTCATCTGTAACCTATTTAATGAAACAAAAACAATTCAAAGCAAAGGAATTACTTGATTACCAAATTGCATTCGGGTTGATACACTTTGAGCGTGTGATTAAGCTGCGCCCAGTCCAAGTATTCAAAAATTAACGCACATAGCAACCTCCCTGCATTCATTCAACAGTTCCAAGTGAGGACCTACTCAACTACAAAACCTCATTGTTCATATGCCATGTGCACACAGTTATAGCAGGGTCATGAATCAAACTAAAATTGCGAAACCTAGACAAACCATGGAGAAAGCACAAAGAAGCTGTGAAAGACCTGAAGGAAGAGCATGAAGCCGCCTTGCACCATCATTGCAGCTTCCCAACAAAGCTGGAGGCAACCCTTCATTGTTCTCTATCACTCTATCTTCTTCTTCAATTGCATCAAATACACTTGCTCGGAGCTCAGCCTACAGAAGCAACTTAACTATATCAGCTCGTCTCCAAATTCAAAACCAAATGTAGAGCAATTCAATTTCAGATTACAATTTGCATTCACTTAGAAACTAGTTTCTAAATACATACATTCAATCGACAAACACAAGGTTCTGAATCTATAACCCTAAAAAAGCAAACTTTGAGTTTTTATCTGAACTGAAAGACTAAACTAGCAAATTTCTTCTCCGTTTCCATTTTCCGAACAAGTCTATGCGAATTTTAAAGTGACCCAATAATATATTAAAGGAATCGAAAGAGAAAAAAAAAACAAAATTTTACCCGGATCTTAGCGAGAACACCTTTCTTCTCTAGGGTTCGAGTGACTAAGGTCTTGAGATCCATCATCTCTCTTGTATAGTCGTCCATTGTTCCAACCACCAAATCAAATCAAACCAGAGTAAGAAATTAGTGTAAAAATTGAATTTTTGCGATTTGACGATGCCCGTCCGGAGAAAGGTGTTACGCCGAAGCCGGTGTGGCCTGATTTTTAACGAAAAATAGATAAAAGACGTTGAACAAAAAATACCAAAACAGTCATAAAAGTGTAAAAAGGAAAAACACATCTTGCAGCATTTTTTATCCTTTTTTGAAAAAATAATTCCCCAATAGTTTCCATAGTCGTCCGAAATTTTTATAATTGAGGATTTGAAAAAATGTTTGATTCTGTTGTTAATTATTTGAGACGAAAATGAGATCATGCCAACATCATATATCTGTGCTCAATTTTTTTATATCCGTATTACCAAGATGTAAATGGTACGGATCACATTTTAAATTATGAAGATCTTGTTACTTGTAACATTATTTTATCAATTGACTTTTTACATATAATTTAATTTCATCACAGACACCATGAATTTGTGAATAGCTGAATTATATTACCAGATGAAAATTTAGAAACAGAGGGGCAAAATTAATTTGCCAATTAAACTTGAATGGAAATAAATAAAAAATTTTGAATTAGTTGACCTGCATGTTGTGTGTGCTAAGAAGCAACTCCAACATGCTTATAAGACTTTTGTGTGTTGTTTACCAAAGATGAAATAGATTGTCGTCTAGAAAAAAACTTTGACCGAACCATCTTCGGCTGCCAACATATTTTGTCAAATCAACTACTCGGTTAGAAACTTCTTCATACCCAATTGAACCATGCGGCTCGTGCAATGATCTTTATGAGCATTTTGACTTTCTAGCCACTCACCACTAATTTTACAAAGTAGGTTTTAATCATTAAGGGAAAACGTTTTTTTACTACTGAAAACATAGATGTTCTTACATTTCAAAGGGAGTATGATTTTAGAGCACTTGTATAAATATCGTTCAAATCACACGAAAGACACAGTAAATGTATATAAACTAAGAGTGCATAATTGCTACATCCCCAGTTACGACAGTTTTCAAATTTCACCTACATGATAATGTTTAAAATTTTGGTCAAAATGCTACTGCGAGCCAATATTTCTCTGATAATGAAACGGTTATCAAGTCAACTTTGAGCTAAATAATTTGGATTTGGGTCACAGTCCGCTTGTGTGATACAACAAATCGTAATCTACTGTTGTTGATAAAGAGAGAAACAAGTACAATTCTTCAACATAATCATCCATTTTTCGATTCCTAAAGAAAAAAATCAAATTTATACACTTGATGTACATTGTTTTGCCGTGATTTTATACACATCAAAATGTCTATATCACCTATATATTTTTCTTAACTTTAGTTCTTTCAAATGATTCAATATTGTGATCTTGAATTTTTTTCTATACTCAACCAACTTTTCTATATTCGAGCATATCTTCTTACAAGTTGTCCTGACAAGACGGCATATGACTTTGAAGCAGAATGATCGAAAAAATAAAAACGAAAATAACTTTTATATCTTTAGTATATGGAGCATCTTTCCTTATCCAAAAAAAAAAAACAAAAGAGTAATGGACGATAAAGTGTAAAACCCCAATAAAAGTGGAACAGAACCCTCTCTAATCTCACATTAAAAGAAGTCAAAATATGTGTGTTTTACAAAATCTGAAAACTCTATTTCTTAAAAATCAAGCTGCTGAACTTTGAAGTATCATCAACATGAACCAGAATTGAACATAAAAATGGATAGAACACAAGTTTATTTCGAGAGGGCACTTTCGTCAATTCAATTGGAAGTAAATGGGACTTGGCTTTGGCTTGGTAAACAAGGAGGGGAAGCAACCACGTCGCCCAAAACTGTTCCGACGAGCCCTCTTCTTATATATCTTCATATTAATATTATTGACGACGTCAGCAAATTCATATGCGTCAAACATTAAACTGAAAACGTTATAAAAATTCATTGCTTTCATATATATATATATATATTTTTAAGAACATTGGTTATTAAAGAATATGGTTGAATATTCAATTATTTAACCTTATAACGTGCTTCATGCGTTTCCACTAATTTCTCTATCGACCTTTTATAGCTCTACTTCTTATACCAACAGGCAACAGACCACATATTTATTTTTTCGTAGCAACCGTTTCTCACTCACATATATACCTTGTTAAATTTTAAATTCACCCTCCTAAACTTTTTAACTACGCAAAAAGGATTTTGTAATCAAAAGTATACACCTACATATGGTTATGCAATAGTTTAGTATAGCTAAATACTTATCTTACAAAAAGTGGTTTTTAAGGCTGGAAAATGCTGTTTGAAAACTTTAGAGTCTTTAATAATCATGTTTAATCAAATCACCTTATTTTAACTGTGTTTGGTAGTTGTAGAACAGTAGAAACTATAAACACAAGTGCAAAACCAGAAGCTTGCAAATAAATTATTAACCCCATCACTAATAATGAGTATTATTAATTGGTCAGTTGTAGTACTCACTATTCAAGCCGGTTTAGATTCAGGTGGTGAATCGACATTGACATAAATACAAATTACTACTATGTTATAAATTCTTGTCTCGCTAGTATAAATTGTAGTAGGCTTTTAAAGGCAGCTAGATATAATACTATGTGAACAATATATTTTAATGATAACGTAGTTGATACAAACCATTAAACAAATTAGAGCCGTATAGATAACATTTCAGTTTTTTTACTCAAGTATAAACTTTAAACTGTGGTGAATTAGAAATGATTAAGGTTATTAGGTTATTGTGCACTGCAAGTAATAAGAATGTTAAAAGAGAAAGGTTTCTTTTACTTGTAGAAGGAATAGATAGTATGGTGGAAAGAAAAAAAAACAATATTTAGTCTTACCAAATAAGGAAAGGGCAGATTCCTTAAAATCAAACTTTTTCTTGAATATCTGGATAAATTGAACGGCTGAAAATTGTAAAACAACTTATCATGAAAATCTATCATACATAATTATTGAACAAAAGATAAAATAAGATTTGGAGTGATTGATGAGTGGTTGAATATGTGACAATTGACGTAACCCCACTGTCCCTCTGTCTCCATTAAGGTTTCTCTCTCTTATTACATAAAGAAATAGTAGTTGGCATATTGGACCCATCCTTGGTTTGGGCCCCCAACGTGTAAACATCACACCCTCTCTCTTATTCTTTAATTCATTGACTATACACATTTATCATTTTTTTGTATAGTTTATGCTGTGGTCTACATTTTCTTTCTGTTCCTCCAATTATTTGGAATTGAAGATCCATCTCATTACCAAAAAAAAAAAAATCTTGAAGACGGATGGTTCAAATATCTATAATACTTTATTCTATTTATTATTCAACTTAAACATCCAACTTTTGGTGTTTCCACTTAAAACCTTCAACTAAATTATTTTTCCAAAACAAACTTTCAAATAATCTAAAATATGCGTAAGGGTGAATTGACTAACGGTCAACATCTAACACCGTTAACAAAAATTAATTTATTTTGTTAAATAAATATTATTTTTCAATTTAATTAAAAAAAATCATAACAAAAAAAAAAACTAAGTAAAAATAAAATAAAACAAAAAAGTATAAAAATAATATTTAAAAAAAAATAAAACTATCTTTCTAAAAATATTCTTAATAATATTATCTTTTCTAAAAAAACAAAACTATCTTTTCTAATAATATTTATTTTAAACAACAATAAAAACTATCTTTTCTAATAATATTCTTATTAATACTGTTATTTTTTTTTTACTAACTAAACATTAATATTAGAAACCCAGTCCAGAATTCGTGCTGCAAGATGTGTTTTTCTTTTTTATACTTTTGCTGCAAGATTTGTTTTTTTTTTTACACATCCTGCAGGAAAAGTGTTTACAAACGTAGTTTCAAAAAATAATATTACTGTTGTATTAAAAATAAATATTAGAAAATAGTTTTTATTTAGATAAAATAAGTTTTATTGTTATAATATTTTTTTATTTTAATAATTTTAGATAAAAATATATAATTTTATTTCTATTGTTTTAAAAAATAAAACAACAATAACATAATAAAAAAATATTATTAATACTATTGTTATGTTAACAATGTTAACATAAATTGATTGATTATAATATTAAAATTCTATATAATAATCAATTTATTTATTTTTATTTTTTTATTTGTTAACAATGTTAATGATAAATAATATAACAATATTAATTTAATCAAATAACGTTGAGTTATAGTTAATCTTTACTGTTAATATTATAATCAAATAATTTATGTTTTCTTTTCCTATTTTTTCTGGAAATTATATATTTTTATTTATGTAATTAAATAAAATAAATTTTATTTAGAAGACATAATTTTTCTTGTTTTATTTAGTTTTTCTAATAAATATTTTTAGCTTTAGATGGAACTAACGTTGACCATTAGGCAAATTTATCTCATACACATTTTATATTATTTAAGATTTATTTTGAAAAAATAATTTAGTTGGAGGTTTTATATGTAAACACGAAAAATTGAATGTTTTAGTTGAAAAAATTTATTAAGTTGGAAGTTTTTAATGGTATTTTCCCTTTAGAAAACTATGGGAATTTAAAAATATTTTAAATTTTAAGCATGTCTAATATAGTATTCAGCTTAATACTATTTTTGAAATAAATTAAATTAGTAATAAAATATAATATATTTGGAGGTTATAAATATGGTCTTAATATAAAATATAGATTCATTAATAAAAAGGTATTCTAAAATAATATTTTTATTATTTAATTTTTTATATATCTTAATAAACCAATAATAATAGAGTATAAAGTATTTATTAGTGTTTAGAAATCCTTTTTACTAAAACAATTTTCGAACAAAAAAATAGATATATAAATTCTCAAAATGTAGTTTTCTAAATTTATAAGAAATAATTAAAATAAAATGTTACTAAGACTTTATATTAAATATGAAAGTTTTAAAATAAAATTTGGATAGATTGAAAAAAAACAATGGTAAGGTCGAGCCGCTCGTGCAGGAGAAGATGTCTATATATAAGCGATTGGAGGTTAAACAAGAAGATGATTCACATCTTATAGATCAACCATATCATAACTTAACTTTCACAGTATAACTATTTCAGACCATCAAGTAACATATTTTTACTATATAAAAATAATTTATTTAAGCTACCAATTGTTGTTGATATTGGACAAGACTTAAGAGAAAGGCACACCAAATAGTTCCAATTTCTTGAAATGAAAGCTAAAATATATGATTTACACGCAATAAGAAATCTGTCGGTCTCTCTTATTTGTGTTGCTATGTTTTTTTTTTTTTTCCATAGATCGTTAATTAATCTTTAGTTTTAATATGAAAGGACTGGTCCTTGAAGAAAAAAAGAAGAAAAGATAGAGAAAGGATTTGTCGTGATTCTTTAAATGGTGGCATAGAGAAACAAAATCACATGTGTGCCTTTATTTCACACGTTGTAGATATCTCTGCGACGAGAACCAAAAACCCCAAAGTACCCAAAAAAAAATCCCTGACCGTTAGATTTTGTCATATCTTCTTCACACATTGGAATCACACGAGGGACCTCTCAATAATTGCTCTCGCTAGATGCCAAATCAAATGAATTAGAAATAAAATAAGACCTTATTACTTACGATCCAACGGTGGGTAGATAAAGCAAGCTTAACGGAGTAGACGATGTGAACATTTTTTCTAATCAAGATTTATGTTTAGTTATTACTGATATGTGACGATGTGAACATTTTTTCTTATCAAGATTTATGTTTAGTTATTACTGATATGTCTCAATTACGGCATAATTCATCATTATTCCTCAAAATTTGGTCGTCAAATTGTGTTACCGACATTCTATATATGTATAACAAACATATAGTATACTTTCATTCATTAATAATTACTCGTGACTATTTGATTCTGTTGCTAATTAATCAAAATGAAAACTTTTCGTTATATTTTTTTTTTAAAAGGTAAATGAATTTGTAAATATCGGCTATTTACGATTATTGCTGGTATGATATTGAAAATTTCAGATATTGACTTTATATTACTTTTATAATTGACTTTACTAATTCAGTTTCTTTTACATTTTGTCTGTCGGCACTAGCCACTAGGCCTATAGTATTTAATAACGTACACTTGGTAATTAAAAAGAAATTAAAATATTATAGACGATTCTACATTCGAACATGCATTAACAATTTATTTGGCAATAGAGACTATAAATTATAATGCTCGAAATAATTATAAAAACATAGAAACTACTCTTCAACCAATCACAATATAATACATCTTTAAGGTTTGACTTTTGGCTTTATTGATATTAAAAACATCATACAAATGTTTTCTTAAACCTCTCTATGATGTTATTTATTTTAAAAAACTTGTTGATGACTCGATCGAAAGTTGTTAAATTAGATTATGGGAGCAGAAAAATCTATTATATACCGTAATAATAGACCGCGACTATATTATATTTACTCTATTTTTTTTTTTACTCCTCTCTCTTTTAGCTTCTTTAATTACCTATTTGATGGCATTTTTTGGGTTCATGATTTAAACTAGATAAGAGTTAAGTAAAAGACAAAGTTATCCAACAAAAAAAAAATAGTATTTTACATCGTACTAACGCCTTGAGTTTACAACACCCAAAAGTTGTAAAAACTCATCGTACGTACATCCTTCTCTCTACGGCTCTCATATTTAATCAACAAAAAGGAAAAACTATCTTATGGTACATTTATATATTCGATACATCGGCAAGGCAAGTACATTTATATTATTTTTTTAAAAACAAATAAAAGAGAGTACATTTATATTATTAAAAAATCTAATAACAAAAAAAAAAAAAAGATTTGAAAAGGCAAATAAAGGGCAAGTGTATCCAATGCAACCTTCACAGTGAACACGTCCCACGATCTTTTTTCTTCCCTCTTTTAGAAGAACCCTCTCTTCCCATTTTGCCACTTATCCTCTCTCTTTTTTTTTTCTCTTTCTCTCGTCGGAGAAAATAAAACCATAAGAGTTATTAATACGACACCGTTTGTAGCTAAGACTTGATCATGTTGGATCTTAACCTTAAAATCTTCTCTTCTTTTGACGAAGATCAAGATCGGAAAGTACCATTAATGATCTCATCCACATGTGAAGAAGAATCTAACTTCTCATCCTCCTCTACAGATTCTGTAGCCAGAGGCGCTTTCATCACCTTTGGAATTCTCAAACGCGACGATGACATCGTTCCTCCTCCTCCTCAAGAAACCGGAGATCTCTTTCAGGTGGCTGATGCTCGCCGGAAAATTGAGCTCTCCGTCAACGACAGTCACTGGTTGAATCTGTCTTCTTTACAAAGGAATAAACAACAAATGGTGAAGAAGAGTAGAAGAGGGCCAAGGTCTCGAAGCTCCCAGTATCGTGGCGTCACTTTTTACCGTCGTACCGGTCGTTGGGAATCTCATATTTGGTAAACACAAAAAAAAAAAAAGTATTTAATTCGTTATTTCAATTTTTAAAAAAATATTACTGAGTTATTGATATATAAGTATTTTCTAATTTTTGGTGTTGGGATTGATGATGATCTGTAGGGATTGTGGAAAGCAAGTTTATTTGGGTAAGTAGATCAGATTTTGTAATTATTTTAATTACGTGTATGTATGTGTGTGTGTCTATATATAGGCATAACGATGAATTTCTAACTATAGTATATTTTTGTGATAATTAATTTGTAGATCTTGTCTGACAACTTCTTCTGTTAACAAGTACCGCTAAAAAAGTTTTTTTTTTCTTTTTTCTTTTTTATAATGCCAACTATCTCTATAAAAAAATAAATATGCAAAAGACAAAACATAATAGACTATTACAAACTCATTTTACTATGTTTGTTACTTCTCTCTATCTTTCACGTTTTTATTGAACACAATTTGTTGATTATTATTAATCTAATCTTTTTTTTTGTTACCTAATGTTTCTTTTAACAGGCGGATTTGATACTGCCTACGCAGCAGCAAGGTAAACGAAAATTCTATATATACGTTTTAGTTTTTACAACATTCGTCATTTTTAGTATGTTTTATATTTTGTCAACATATTATATGCATTATAGTTCGTTGAAGATAATAATGAAATAGTAACAAATATTTTCGATAAGATAAAAAATAGCTAGTTTGTTTGACTTATTAACAAAAGAATAATATATATATACCAGGGCGTACGACCGAGCCGCGATCAAATTCCGTGGTCTCGACGCAGATATCAATTTCGTCGTCGATGATTATAGACATGACATTGATAAGGTATCAAACATAATACGTTATGAAGACGAGTGATTTATTTCTTTGATTTGTTGAATTAATTATGGATCTTAAATTATCAATTACATATAGATGAAGAATTTAAACAAGGTGGAATTCGTGCAAACACTTAGGCGAGAGAGTGCGAGTTTTGGAAGAGGGAGTTCGAAATACAAAGGCTTGGCTCTTCAAAAATGCACTCAATTTAAAACTCATAATCAGATTCATCTCTTCCAAAACAGGTACACCATATATTACTCTCTCTAATCTCATATATTTTATTGAATCACTTTATTAATAATTCTCAGTACTTGATATATCACAAGTTTTAAGTGCAAATTAACAGTTGTCTAACTACATGAATAAAAACATATATGGTTGAAATAATTTTCTGATTTATTTGCCGAATTTTACTACTATAAATCTACATTATAGAAAATTCTTTATACTTAGTGGATGGAATGACAATATTCCTCAGTCACTTATCTTCTATTCATCTATATTCCATTTATGTTTATGCTATCTTATTCCTCTACTGCTTACCATTCGAAGCCTCACCTTTACTTTTACGTAAGAAATAGTGTTGTTCTTCAAAATTTCACTCTTTCTAAGAAAATTTATAGCGATTTTAATAACATTTCTTTATATATTATACTAACAAATAATTTTAGAGAAAGAGTATTGTTTACTCGATTCAATCATATAATGACCAAATCAAAAAAAATTTCCTGATATGATTTTCTAGATTACTTTAAATGAAAAAATTAAATAAAAACTTATCCCACATGCAATGGCTCCAAACTAAAAATAAAAAAACTCTCGCAGGTACAAATTTTTCTACTCAATTAACATGCATTCTAGTAGAATATGGAGGGGTGGCAATACAAACTTTGAGTTATTCTCTCAAACTATTCAAAGTTTTGTTTTGTTCCGATTTTTCAACTTTTTATGTGCAAATTTCAAATCATCTTTAAAACTTATATTTTGAGAAAAACGGAGGTAATATCATTTTATAAGACTTTGATGGTTCATTTCGTTTGCCTTTCATGTTCCGTTGTATAAAGCTTCACAGAAAAAGAAAAACGCCGTTGTTATCAACCTAAGAAAAATGAAACAAGAGTTCGTATTTTGCTGTGACTAATTTAAAAAATTTATTTGTGTGTGAAATAGTCACAGGGGATGGGATGCAGCATCAATCAAATACAATGAGTTGGGAATGGGAGAAGGAGCCATGAAATTTGGTACCCATATTAAAGGTAATTCATAAATGTGGGTCACAGTGTAAATATATTTATTATGAGGTGGTTGATAAATTTAAGTGAAAATTAACAATCCATACAACACCATTGCTCCAACCAAAAGTCTCATATTTATCAACCCTACCTAGCTAACCTTTTCATAAAATCCTAGCATCCTCTTCTAAGCAACTTAGTAAAGAATATCAATATATTAAACTTAATTATCGATAAAACATTGTCTTTTCTTTTCCAGGAAGTACTCACAATGATCTTGAACTAAGTCTTGGAAATTCGTCATCATCAGAAAATATAAAATTGACAGCGAGTGATTACTATAAGGGTATCAACCGATCCACGATGGGTTTGCTCGGTAAGCAATCATCGATTGCAGCATCATCAGGATTCCCTTTTATAAGCATGACCACTTCATCTTCATCCATGTCCACTTGTTTTGATCCATAAGATCGATCTACACTCTTTTAACTGATATATATATATATTTTTTCTTTCTTTCTGATTTTTGTATATCGACCATAAATTTGATTCTTTCCTTAATAAGTGAGAAATATTGGAAGCCTTCGTTCTAACTTCAACATGAATTATTATACTTCACCAAAAAAATACATGAATTATTATATACCAAACTTAGTCATCACGAAGATGATATGTTAGTAAATGTATGTGGTGATCCTTAATATCACGTGGAGATAAAAAAAAAAAATGGTACTACTAAAACTACTATAACAGTATCCGTTGTAGCTAGTGTTGTTTTTTATACTAAATATATTATACGGATCCATGTTGTTAGAATATGTATGAAGGTTTTCTTATATTGTTAGAATATTTCTTAGGGTTTTCGAAAACCCGAAGAAAAGTTATGAGGGTGAGGCATTTCGAATGCCAAAAGAAAATTTTTAGATCCAAAAAGGACAAAAACAAATGAAGACTAAAATCTTATAAGAAAGAAATTGCTGAGTCTTGGCAGCGTAAGGAGGCAGAGTGTTAAAGTTCGAGAACCACAAGGTCAAAGGTTTAACTAAGACTTAGCCATAAGCTTATAAACCCAAACCCATCCTTTATGAGCAAAGCTGATCTTGTAACTTGACAGGTTTTAATAACTATAACCTTGCAGGCTTAGCATCGTCTGCATTCTCAATCATCTCCTCCTATACTTACATAAGAAACTGCTAGATATTATATTCTTTTTCAGTTGCAGGTCCTTTCTGAATCTGACAGATTTCAAAAGGGCGTTTTCCTGATCCAGTTCCCATTGAGAAGACGACATGTTAGGAGGAGAATCATACGAAGAGTTTTGGTAAGGATTCACTACACTGTTTTCATCACCCGCCGACATTAGATGCTTTAGAAGACCTTGTCAAACTGAACCTGGTTTAAATTAGGCAATCAAGAAGCTTGGTATAAGAACATAGTGTCATGTTTAATAAATTTGACAAAACAGAAGTCTCTTCTTAAATTCTTTACAGAAAGTGTATAAACTCTCCCCTCTTTAATGAATGGTATTCATATTAAAACCGAGCAAAATGAAAAGTGCACACCTTAAGCAGTCATTATGGGGGCTCACGGGAAGCCGAAGCTAACTCATAAGTCAATAATAATGTGGCCTGGTTTGGCCAGACTACAAACTTGCTGCATGTATAGGTTGAGATCTTCCGACTTTCCCACTAACTAGAATATCAAATGTAGCACCATCGGGTAGAATACCCTTATCAAGCATCTCATCGTGAAGTCTAAAAGCCTCGTCAAGATTTCCTTCTCTATAATGTCCTGCAATCACTGCGTTGTAGATAAGAACATTTGGAGTCACATCATTCTTCTTCATCTCCTCAAGCATCTTAACCACATTCATAAACTGTCCCTTCTTGCTAAGGCCGTTTACGATTACCGTGTACAAGATTTCATCAGGGACAATACCAATCTCCTGCATTTCCGTGTACATATCAGATGCGAGGATCAGATTTCCTTCTTTTAACAGTCCATCAATCAGTGTTGTATACGTAACCAAATCACATTGTAGACCGTCTTTCAACATTTTCTTGTACAAATCAACCGCTGCTTCCATGTTTCCCAGATTACGGAATCCAGAGATCAAGCTGTTGTAAACAACTTTGTTTGGATTCAATCCTTCTTCAAGGAGTTCAGAGAACAGAGCAGAGGCGCTTTCCATGTTACTCTTTTTGCAGAATCCATCGATAAGAGCACCGTAAGCAGGAGTATCAAGTTTGAGACCTTTGTTCTTCATTTCGTTCCTCATTTCCAGTGCTTGATCCATTCTGTTATTTTTGAGTAACCCATCCATCAAGCTGGTATAAGTTATGACGTCTGGGGAAATACCATAACCACACATCTCTTTGTAAGCTGCAAGGGCGGAATCCACTTCACCCTCTTTTATAAATCCATCTATAATGCTACTGTAACTCATGCAACTAACAGAAAACCGTTTTTCTTCGATCATATTTACCAACAGTTCTCTTGCTTTGGATGTTTGACCAACTTTGCATAAACCATTGATAATTGTGTGGCATACGATCCCATTGACTTCAATATTGGAAGAAGTCATTTGATTGAAAACTTCCCAAGCGCCCTGTTCATCATGATTCTTGAAACATCCATCAATCAGAATGGAATACGTGTAGTTAGTCGGCTTTAGACCCTGTTCCAGCATATTTGAGAAAACAGTACGAGCCAAGTCCATGTTTTCCTTTCTGACATGGGCAAGCATCACGTTATTGTACGAAACTACATTAGGTCTAATACCTCTACTTTCCATCTTCTTCAATAACTTTGTGGCTTCGTTTATCTTACCTTGCTTGCATAACCAGGATAAAATGCTGTTACATATGAAATCGTTAGCAAGACCACTTTCAAAAGACTCGTCAAAGAGTTTCAGTGCCTCTTCCGGTTTCTGACCTTTCAAACACCCTCGGATTATCGCGTGGACATGAAACACCGAAGGAGTAATACCTAAACCTTCCATTTTCCTGTAAAACTCAAGCGCCTTTTCCATGTCCCCGTTCTTACTAAACCGTTCAATCAGAACTGAAAACGTGACAGAATTTGGAGAAGGGCCTTCCTTTTCCATCTTACGAAACAAATCCAAAGCACTACCCAAGTCATTATCCTTGCAGTGTCCCGTGATCAGACTTGTTGCAGCAACTACATTCATCGGTATCCCATTACTCACCATCTCATCCTTCAATCTAATTGCCTCTTCCATATTACCTTGCTTCACAGAAGCCACAATCACAGAAGTATATGTTTCCTGTGATGGCACACACAACTTTTTCTCCTTCATCTCTCTCAACAAAGCCAAAGCCATAACCAAATCGAGCGTCTTGCAACAAGCCTGAATAGCAGTACTATAGAGTAAATCATCCGGTTCTGCTCCTCTCTCGATAGCTTTACTAAAAACCTCCAAAGCCTCCTCAGGCTTCCCTTCTCTCAAACTAACTCGCATTAACAAATGCGTAGTGAAATTATCACCAACAACACCAATGGCAACCATCTTACCATATAGTTCCTTAGCTTCAGTTATCAAATTCCTTTGAACTAAAGCATTCAAAGCCCTGTTCATATATGGAACAAATGGAATCACACCAAGTTCCAACATCAGATTGACGCAATCCACCGCATAATCCGTCTGCCTTTCTCTAGAATAAGCATTCAACAAGTAATTAAAAGCTCTTGGATTGATTTCAAACCCAAACAACTTGGCCGAATCCACTAAATTACTGACCAAAACGCTTGGTATTGTCGTTGGATTGCTCGAAGAAACGTAGCTTATGAGCAAATCACTAGCTCGTCCATAGGTCTCAGGAGAACTAACCAGAATATGAATGAGTACCCAAAAGGCGTCACCATCTTCAAAACTTCCACGCCATGGTCTAGCCCAGTTGTAGAACCGAAGAGCAGATTCTGGATTGTTCCTACGATTAAGAAGAACGTCGATCACAGATGCATCATCCTTATGTTCAGGCTTAGCAGTCAAAAGACTCACTTCGGAGTTAACTGGATTTTCTTCAGAAGCGGATCCGTAAACAAGTCTCTCTTCTTGACTTGGATTCTCAGATTCTTTAGGAAATTGAGACTGTGAACAAAAGGGTTTATTGTTTCTCAAGTAACGAAGACGAAACCGTGCAGGAATTTTTCTAATAACCAATAAAGATCTCATTTTTTTTCCCAGTTCTCTCAGCTATCTTCTTCAGCAGAGAAAAGGTGATCGGAGAAAACAAAAAAAAGTCAAGTAAGAAAAAAAAAAAAAGCTTAAACCCTAATTTCGTTCCCAAAACGGCGTCGTTGTCGCGGCATTTCCTTTTAAAAACCTTCTCTTTTCTGTTTTTATCTAATTTCCCCAAAGCACAATAGAGACAATAAAAAAAAATGTCGAATTGGAGGTTTCTCTATCACAACGGTGTCGTTTTGGAGGCTCCTCCCGTCACCACCTTCCTTGAATAGCTCACGGGTAAGCAATCAAAACTACAGAGATGGCAAAAGTTTGAATTTTTTTTTATAATAATAGTTTTGAGGAATCTACAGGTGCTTATACAATGACGAGAACGATAAACAATGGCACTAGTTTATTGTTCTGGGAGAGACATATGAAGAGACTTTCTAGCTCGATTCGTATCCTTTTGAATTCAAAGCCTGAGCTTTTATTCAGTTCTGGATCATCATCTCGGTTTTGGATGAATCAACGAGTTTCTCATTCGAGTATTTACGATCTAGTCAATGGTTCTATGAACGAAGCTCTGAAATCTCTTGTGGTGAAGGAAAGTGAAAGAAGCTATGGTGAAGAATTAGCGGTAACTGTTCTTGTTACTGGTAATGTGGAAAAATTGAATAGGTTAGATGAGGAGAGAAAGGTTCTGGATTTTCTCCATGTGTGGTTGCATACAGGAGGAGCGGATCCAGCCAATAATATGACTGGGTGCAAAATATTGCAAAACCAAGATTTGAATTTTTAACCTCTACAAATAATGGATGTACCTCCTACCATTATACCACTTTAACTATAATGTTTAGTGTTAAAAAGTTAAATACTTATATTAGAGTGGGTGCAAGGGCATCCATACTGACATTTGAGTCTCGTATCCAATGTTTCTTCAAAGAATGCAGACGCAACTCCAATCGAATCTATCTTCACTTGCGCACGAGACTAAAAAAAAAAATACACGTATAGAAAGCAAATATAGTATGATTTCAATTCCAATATAATCTTGAAAATATCAATAGTTACTTGTCTCAAGTTGTAGTTACACCCAACACCAGGTTTAACATCAATTGAAAAGATGTTGTACACAAAATCCACTTGATTACAAGCAAAAATAAATGTGATCATGATTATTATACTACATAATTTAATGATGAAATTAAATGGAAGATATAGTGTTACCGTTTTTGAAACCTTATGAACATATGTCATAAGTATAGCACCAGTGGTAGCAAATTCTGCAGAGACGACATGTTGATAAAAAAAAACTATTAGTGATCCAAATTTTCTGTGAGCTATATCATCATTATTTAAGAAAAACAATTGTTATATAAAAGTAAGAGATTATTGAGAGATGAATTTTAATAAAAATAATGTTTATTTCTTTTTATCATATTGATCTAAATACAATTTCAAATTTTTTTACAGCTTGAGTAAACAAATTTGAATTCAAACTAAAAAACGTTTGGATGTTGAGTGTTGATGATAATCTTGAATTGATATTCACACTCATCATCCATTTTCTTCACGATAATTAATCCTTTGGTAATATTATTATGGATATGATGTTTGAATAAATAAAATATCTCAATTTGGAAAAAAAAAGATATGATGTTTGAATAGTAGAGTTGCAACATTTAAATAAAATAAAAATAATAACTATGCACGACTCGCCCGTAGAATGAATACAAGAGCATGACCCTTACACGTCGTGCTAGATCTAAGTCAACGATGACTCAGAATCGCCACGTGTCAGTCGTTCATTCGATATCTCCGTCTTGACCATCAAATATGGATCGTCCACGTGACTTCTTACTGTCTTGACTCTTTTTGCAATTAAAAAAATTATAAAAACCCGAAATCGTCTCAAACTTGAGTTTTCTCAGCTATCAAAAAAAAACTTCATTCGTGATCCGTCTACAACAATGGCGTCATCTACAAGCATCTCTCTCCTTCTCTTTGTCTCTTTCCTTCTTCTTCTCGTTAACTTGCGCGCAGATAATGCGTCCAGTGGCTCAGATCTCGACGAAGAATTGGCTTTCCTCGCCGCGGAGGAGTCTAAGGAACAAAGCCACGGAGGTTCATACCACGAGGAACACGATCAGTACCGAGACTTCGAGAACTACGAGGATCTCGAGCACGGAGGCGGCGAGTTCCATCACGGAGAGCACGGAGGCGGCGGGTACGAGGAGGAGCCGTTACCAACAGTCGACGAGAAAGACGTGGCGGTTTTGACCAAGGACAATTTCACCGAGTTCGTTGGCAACAATAGCTTCGCGATGGTGGAGTTCTACGCTCCGTGGTGCGGTGCTTGTCAGGCTTTGGCGCCGGAGTACGCTGCGGCGGCGACGGAGTTGAAAGGCGTTGCGGCGCTCGCGAAGATTGACGCCACGGAGGAAGGGGATTTGGCTCAGAAGTATGAGATTCAGGGATTCCCCACCGTTTTCTTGTTTGTCGACGGAGAAATGCGCAAGACCTACGAAGGCGAAAGGACTAAGTAAGTAGATTATTTCTTTATCTGCTCACACTTTAGCGCTCAGCTTTTAGCCAACAACATAGATTTTTTTTTGCGACATGAACATGTTCACTTGAAATGTAATAGAGTTAGCATTCATCTTTAGAGATTCATCTGATTTGGAATTTGGAGATAATTGTTGATGTTAAATTGTTAATGACTCTGAAGAAAGTCAATTATGAATCTGTGAAGAGATTTTGAGAATTATTGATGTTGATGCATCTGGGAAGAAGGTCCATTAAAAAATGGTGCAATTATTCGATCTGATTTGATTTCTCATCTGTTAGTTTTCAGTACGAATTATTGTTCAGTACATTATTGGTATTCTGATTGGATAAAACAACTTAATTTTTTGCAGGGATGGAATTGTGACTTGGTTGAAGAAGAAGGCCAGTCCTAGCATCCACAACATCACTACAACAGAGGAGGCTGAGCGTGTTTTGTCTGCTGAACCTAAAGTTGTTCTTGGTTTTTTCAACTCCTTAGTGGTATGTATTCTTTAAATTCAAGGTGTTTCGTGCTTTCCTTCGTGGATTTATCTTTGCCTTTTTAACTTCTTTGAGTTGTAAAACATATGCTCAACCAATTTGGTTACCCTGGGACTTCTCTACCTGAGAAAACCAGAAAGAAAAAGAAACGGAACCTTTAATCTTTAACCATGGTGTTTAGTAGTTATATGTTACAGTTGCAATTAGGTCTTGCTTATCAGATCCTATTGTCTACTACATTTTACTTTGTGTGGCTGAGAGTTTTAAGATGCTGGATTGAAAAATGTGAAGCTTTTGCCTTTAATATCCTTTTTAACCATTTCTTTTCTTTTTTTGATAAAATTTTTAACCATTTCTTTTGCTCAGGGGTCAGAGAGTGAGGAGCTTGCGGCTGCATCTAGACTGGAAGACGATCTCAGTTTTTACCAAACTGCAAGCCCTGATATTGCAAAGCTATTTGAAATAGAAACCCAAGTCAAGCGTCCTGCTTTAGTTTTACTGAAAAAGGAGGAAGAGAAACTTGCCCGTTTTGGTAAGACTCCTCAAATACATTACCTTTTTTTGTGCTACTTAGATTTCCTCTACGTCTCTCTCATTATGCTTCTTCTGGCAGATGGAAATTTCACTAAAACGGCTATAGCAGAGTTTGTGTCAGCCAACAAAGTCCCATTGGTGATCAACTTCACTAGGGAAGGTGCATCACTGATTTTTGAAAACTCAGTGAAAAACCAAGTAAAGACCATTTGTCTCTTTAAAGTTTTCCTCTATTCATTGCTATGAACTACTAATGAGATTACTTCTTTTTTTTTAAAACCCTTGTCAGCTCATTCTTTTCGCCAAGGCTAATGAATCAGAGAAGCACCTTCCGACTCTTAGGGAGGTGGCAAAGTCCTTCAAGGGAAAGGTAATTTTTATCTTTGAATTTTCTGTGTGAAATTTTCCCCACTTTCTGGAACAATTATAGAGAAAAAATCATCTCGTGGAATTATGTAATTGAGTCAAAAGGGCAATCCTCTCTATTTCTCTGCAGTTTGTTTTTGTTTATGTGCAAATGGACAATGAGGATTATGGAGAAGCAGTTTCTGGATTCTTTGGTGTTATCGGCACTGCCCCCAAGGTATAGTAATCGGTTTGAAATATCCAGTTTTGTTTCGGTTATCCACCTGGAACAAGAAACCAAATTTTGAATTATGGGGCGTTGGAACTACAAGGTTTAAGTATCCAATTTCTCCTTGTGTATGCAGGTTCTTGTATACACTGGAAATGAAGATATGAGGAAGTTTATTCTGGACGGTGAATTGACGGCAAAGAACATTAAGGTCGGTCCAACATTCTACTCTCTGTGAAATTTTTATTCTTTGAGAACGTTTTGTTCGTTATCTTAAAGCAATGAGTTTTTTGTTTTGTGAATTTAAATAGACACTTGCCGAAGATTTCTTAGCAGACAAACTGAAGCCTTTCTACAAGTCAGATCCACTACCTGAAACTGTAAGGCGTCCTACATATTTTAACAAACATCTAACATCCCCACACAATACTGATTCACTAGCTTCTAAATGAAACACAGAACGACGGTGATGTCAAGATCATTGTGGGAAACAATTTTGATGAGATTGTTCTTGACGAGTCAAAGGATGTTCTTCTCGAGGTAATAATCACTTACGTTAGAGCCTTGCTTTTACACGTCTTAGTTATATATATATAACTTAAGCGTGAGTTTTATCACAGATATATGCTCCTTGGTGTGGCTACTGTCAATCATTTGAGCCGATTTACAACAAGCTTGGAAAGTATTTAAAAGGCATTGACTCGTTAGTTGTAGCGAAGATGGATGGTACCAGCAATGAGCATCCTAGAGCAAAGGTGATTAAGAGCCAAAAAAAATGTGAAAAGCTTTTGGTAATTCAAGACACAGAGATTTGATTTTTCTTTGTGCGGGTTTTTCTAAATCTCTTTTTGTCAGGCTGATGGATTCCCAACAATCTTGTTCTTCCCTGCTGGAAACAAGAGCTTCGATCCGGTTAGCAAAGACTGTTCAGTATATCAAGCAGTGTTTTCAAAACCTGCAATTTTTTTTTTTCTTGAGTACTGAATTTGTTATAACTGTTGCTTGTTTAAAAAAAAAAAAAAAACAGATCACTGTGGATGTTGACCGTACAGTAGTGGAACTGTACAAATTCCTGAAGAAGCACGCATCAATCCCATTTAAACTTGAGAAACCGACGATACCTGAACCGGTCATCTCAATCAAGAAAGCTGATGAGAAGATTGAAGGTGATAGTGCCAAGGATGAGTTGTGATGATCTTTGCAAGGAAGAGAGTGTGTAACAAAAGGCTATAGATGATGACTTTTCTTCTATACATGATAGAAATTTGTATTGTCCCTTTTTTTTTTGGTATTGTAATATTGTTGACTTTTGTAGTATGCTATGAAATGAATAATTAAAAGAATTTTGGTTTCTCAAGTTTAATAATGTTGTAAGTTGTAACTGGAGACGAGGCGACCTGAATTCTTGTTTCTTCTCACATCAAGGGTTTTATAATAACTTAGACACCACTCTAAACAAATTAAATGACATAAATCACATTACAAAGAGAATTTTTTGTTTTTGATATCCTCAAAAGACGGCTAAAACCTTTGTTTGTTCAGTTTTACCCCAATATCCGACCTAATTATACGTGTTTTTATACTATGATTGGATAGAGACCGTACATGTATATGTAATATTTAACTATGTATATATAATATCTAACTTTTTTCCTTTTGTTGGCAGAAAAAAAAGAGACAATATGTTTTTTTCATAAATAAAGTTTTAAAATGTATATATATTTGTTATACACGTTGTTATTCAATATATATAAGCAATGGTAAAAAAAAAAATAGAAGTTTTTTATGTGTTAGGTCTTGATCCGGGTGGACAAGCAGTTGCAAGATTTCACGTTTGCTTTACAAATACATAGTCCCCCGGTTATGTCCTTCACGCCTGCAAGCTCGGTGGCACATATTTTACCAGCATCTCGTAAATTACAGAATTCTGACAATGCTGTTTTGCTTCGATTTCCATCACATGGCTTGTGAGGAGGCCATACATTTCCCATGGTTTTCCCTAATGTAATAAAGATCAATCAATAAGAAGTATTCAAATTCTATTAATTTTAACTGCAAACTATAGTTAGAAGATTCAATATTATTTAGGATTTGATTTCACCACTGAAATACTTTTGTAGAAGTTTGTTACCTTTTTATAAAGAGTAAAAAAGTTCTATTATTTTTGTGTGTGTAAATTGTAACTACAAACCAAAACCAGCCACATAAAAATATCTTGTTTCATTTGCATTAAGAGTTTATAATTTTATACAAAGTAGTTTTTTTAGATGCTAAAGGTTGCAAGTTTCAGTAAGAATATACACCAAATGTAAAAATTCAATACAAATGCAAACAATCCAGACTTTTGAGAGATTTATAAATTATGATATATATACTACCTGTGGAAATCAAGAAGAATATCATCACGAAAATGTCGAAGCAAACTACAGCCAAGCTTTTAGACATTTTGTTTTGCCTTTCTTAATTTTTTTATTGTATTGATTTGAATATTTTATGAATCTGATAGTCAAACTACTATAATATATACAATACTTACCAATATATATAATTTGTAAGAAAAAAAGAAAAGTAGTCCGTTGGAAATGCCTATGAAACAAGGAGAAACATTTAAATTTGATGGACACCATATATTCTCCTTTTTTCTTTGTTTACACCTTTTTTAGATTTCTCTTGATTTGAAAATTTTATATGAAAATATTAATATTTTTAGTTTTTATAAAATTTGATTAATGACGATCACTAACTGTAACATGGTATGCTAATTGACTCATATATGGTACAATCATTTTATGATAATCTAAAATCATAAAGTATTAACAAAAATTGGTCCCGGATCATGGGGATTAAGGTCCAAGGCCTAAAAATATCCATCAATGAAAAGTATTCAGATCCTATTGATTTTCAAATGCATATTATAGTTTCCATCTGTTAGAAAACACATCAATGATATAGGAGTCGATTTTTCTATCTTTTTATAATAATAAAAAAGTCTAAACTATAATTATAAACCAAAATTTCTTTAACAAAAAAAATAATTATAAACCAAAATCCAGCCGCAAAGAAATAATTTCTTATATCATTTGATTTAAGCATCTATTTAACTTTATGTAGATGCTACATGTTCTAAGTTTCACTTAGGAAAATATATACCAAATGTAAAAGTCCAATAGAACTGCAAACAATCAAGGTTATAAATCATGAAAGAGTAATAATACGTAGAAAATGTCTATAAAATTGATGGAAGAAAAGAAACGTAGAAAAGTAGGTACAGTATTTTGAACCAAACAAAAAAAGAAAAGAAAAAAAAAGTAGGTGTATTATATTAATTCGTATTTATACTGAAAAATCTTTTTATGGCTCTAACTCTAATGTGTGTGTGGTACGCTTACTGAAGCAATTAACAACTCAACTGATGATTAAATAGTAGACAGAAATCACAGAGTTACAAGAATATACATTTGTTTTGTTGAGAACAGATTAAAGTTAGTTTTGAGAACGGATTAATGGATTTGAGTAATTTATTTGACTACAACAAATAACAATTTGAAAACTGTATTAAATAAATAAAAAGGAGATTAGAGAACACGATAGAGCTTTGACTTGTCAAATTTTATTGAAAAGTTCTATAATTATTTTCTAGAGTCCCTCCACACACGTTTCTGATAGATTCTTTTTGATAAAATAAAAAAATAAAAATACGAGACATCTCTTCTCCGTAAAGGTCAAAACGCTAGTTTTTAAAACTATTTGAAGCGTTGCTAATAACGTTTACATTTGTATGTAAAATAAGAAAGTCAGAGAGGCAGAGTAAGATTAGGTGATTACAAAGTACCTTTCTTTCCCAAATATATAAGTAACGTCTAAAAAATTTTAAAACTATATTAGATGCTGTGCATATTTTTTCCCAATCTATAATTTCTTTTTTTAGTTCCAATCTTATATGGAAAATTAAATCCAAAAAGTTAGTATATTAGTAAATACTAATTATAGAAAGATTATTTTCATATTTGTTTCTTTTGCCAACATATCAGCATTAAATGAAACTAAAGTCTGTGTAAAAGTGAATGCAACTCCAAGTCTCTGTGAATGAAAAAATTGAAAGCAGTTATTACAGTGTTGTAAGTACATTTAAGAATTAAAATATTAATTGGTCGTTCCTCTTTTATTAATCCGCGTTTTGTCTCTGCCTTTCTCCTTTCTCTTCAATCTGGGTTTGGTGGGGGTTTTTAAGTCAGGCGTGCCATGTAGTATAAAAAAACAGACATCCTCTGTTATTGCCTATTCTTCTTCTTCATCTCTATTCTTATTCTCTTACTGCTCTATATATTTGTGTTTCATTTTGTTTTGTATAGAAGTAAAAGATTCATCCTTTTTCTTCTTCATATAGTTTTTTTTTTTTTTGGGAGCTCGCTCGTGTTTGAACAAGAGATTAAGAATTTTGAAGATTCCGCGCAAAACGAAAGAAAGAGATAAACTTTGATCTCTTTTTTGAATTTGAATTCGAAGATTCAGCATCGGTTCCATTTGACCAAAGTCGAAGACTGGTTTGGTCTGAATCTCTTGTGTTATTGTTCATATGGTAGACAAATAAGAATTTTAGAGGTTGGATTTTGTTTGTCTGATTTGAGAGTCAAAATACTTTATTGATTTCTCCCAAATCATCATCATCATCATCATGCATAGAGTGCGCAATAAACCGATTAAATCCACAGCCACGGCTTCCGTTAAGCATTTAATCAAACAGAGAGGCGGAGTAAGCGACGGCGCTACGACAACTTCCAAGTCGGCGAATGATAATAATAGCCTCTTGACGGATATGGAAGAACCTAGCATCGATACGGACAAACTCAGCTACGAGATTTTCTCAATTCTTGAAAGCAAATTTCTTTTCGACCCTAAACCGGAACCAGAACCCGAACCGATGGTTTCTGGGTCGATTAAGAACCAGAGAGGTAAAATCTGTATTCTGAGCATCGATGGAGGTGGAATGAGAGGGATTTTACCCGGAAAGGCTTTAGCTTATCTAGAACACGCTCTCAAATCGAAATCGGGTGACCCGAATGCCCGAATCGCCGATTACTTTGATGTAGCCGCCGGCTCCGGTATAGGTGGGATTTTCACAGCGATGCTTTTCGGGTCAAGAGACGGTAGCCGTCCGATTTTCAGAGCAGAGGACACGTGGCAGTTCTTAACGAAAAACGCCAAGGGTCTTTATGGGTCTTCTTCTTCAGCCGGAGGAGGAATCTTGAAACGGGTCATGAGAAGAACCGGGTCGGGTTGTTATTCCGGGACGGCTAAGCTAAAGAAAGTAATGAAAGAGTCTTTCTCGGAGCTAACTTTAAAGGACACGCTTAAACCGGTGCTCATACCTTGCTACGACCTTAAAAGCTCTGCGCCGTTTCTTTTCTCACGCGCCGACGCGTTAGAGACGGACGGCTATGATTTTCGGCTCTGGGAGGTTGGTAGAGCGACTTGGGCTGAGCCAGGGGTGTTTGAGCCGGTGGAGATGAAGTCTATCGATGGACGGACCAAGTGTGTGGCAGTTGGTGGAGGGCTAGCGATGAGCAATCCCACGGCGGCTGCAATAACGCACGTGCTGCATAACAAACAGGAGTTCCCGTTCGTGCGAGGAGTTGAGGATCTGCTTGTGTTGTCTCTTGGTATGGGTCAGTTGCTTGATGTTAGCTATGAGTATGATCGGATTATCAAGTGGACGGCTAAGCATTGGGCTCGACCCGCCGCTCTTATTTCTAACGACGGTGCTGCTGACACCGTTGATCAAGCTGTGGCCATGGCTTTTGGTCACTGCCGGAGTAGTAACTATGTCCGGATTCAGGTATACAACAATGCTTAGTGGTTTGTGTTTTGATGCTTAATTAGTTGACTTTGGTTTTTTATTGGTAACACTTGATAACCTAAAAATAATAGTTGATTTTCTTAATGAACTTAGCACATTAGCTTTTTTGTTTTTGTTTTTATGGAGTACAAAATTTGTGATTGGTAATAAAAAATCCTGCGGAATCTTGGATGATATGGTGTTTATTTCAAATGAAATATTTAGAAATTTGGAATTTTCACAAATAATTTTATGTTTATGGAGTTATGAATTGATGCGGTTTGTTGCAGGCGAATGGGTCGAGCTTAGGACCATGCAGGCCAAACATAGACACAGACCCGAGTGGGAGCAATGTGGATATGTTGGTGGGGGTAGCGGAGGAGATGCTGAAGCAAAAGAATGTAGAATCGGTTTTGTTTGGAGGTAAAAGAATAGATGAACAGAGCAATTTCGAGAAGCTTGATTGGTTAGCCGGGGAACTTGTTCTTGAGCATCAAAGGAGAAATTGCAGAATTGCTCCAACCGTAGCGTTCAAGCAATCAGCCCATAGGGCAGATCAGAAGACAAGGGACAAAGATATTGGTGTGACCGCTAGAGAACGATGAAATAATAAGAAATGGTTCTCTTTGGTTTATTTAGATAATTTTAGGATAAGGATTTCTTTTTTTTTTTTTCTTTCTTCTCTGGCTATGATTTGTTGTATAGATTTGTGTTTTGAGTTCCGAGACATCAGGAGAAAAGGAGAAACATCTATCATCTTGCTTCTTGCAAAAAGGGCTTATCACGCTCCTTCTTCATTCATGCTCCCAAAACAAGAAAAAAAAAAACATGATTCCTGTAATTTCGGTTTGTCTTTGTTTTCCTATAGTCATCATGAGTTTTTCTTTGACATTTCCACTAGCTCGAGATATGCTGTTAACCAGCCTTTGTTTATTTGGAAATAGTGAGTTGGGAGACTTGGAATCTAAAAAGAACAGTTTGACTATGCATGGAAAAAGTGTAACTTAATTAAATAAAAAGTTGTTTTTCAAGTTGTCCATAATCTTGCGAATATAAATGAATTTTAAACGCAAAAACAAACAAACTAGGGAATGAATCACGGAAACATTCCACTAATCAGCCATTTTACGAGTTATCCATAGAAGCCATCCAATAAAAAAACTCTTGATACTCGAGACACGACACCATTAGTGACACTGGCCATAAGAAAACACTTTATATCATCAATAGTAGTTTCTCGTGTTAAATTTTGTCAGAATGTGTAAAACTAGGTGTAAACGCTATAACCAAAAAAAGCGAAAAAACTCTTTGATTAGTTGAATTAAATTCCACGTGGTGAAAACTTGGGAGCCTAATGAATAGAACGTATCATGTGATCACATCATTGGGAGGCTTTTCAAAAAACTAAATGTTAATCTTGATAAATTTGGTTAGGAATTGAAACGTTTAAAAATCCAAAAAGAAAACAAATGTTGTCGTTTGGGTCTTGCGCGTGTGCGTGCGTCGAGGGAGGGACGGTGCGTAGAGAACGTCACAACAATAGTATCTGTGAGTAGCCCCACGTCTTTCATTGTCGGTTCGGTCTCATCCACCGACACTCGAAACAATATTTTCATTTGTTTTACAAAACTATATAGATTTTATTTTAAAATTTTGAGATCTTTTTCAGTCTTATCAATTATGCGTCGGTCCAAATTTATATAGTAGTTTGGTTGCTTCTTTACGTGATGTCATTTTTCATAGGGACAATTATTCGATGATTTATCTATGCCCTCAACTATAGAGTTTGATCTTAGAACATAGATTTGGTTTCTGTTCGAGTTTGGGTTATTTTAGTTTTGACTGAAACGTATTAAAGTCAAACCAAAATTATTTTTGTTTTGTATATGAGGTTTTGGTTTAGTTTGATTATTTTATAACAATCTTATGCGATAGTAGATGTAAATTTTGGATTGTTTTAGCTAGTATCGTTTCTTACATTTGTTCTACTTTTGGTTTATTTTCACCTAAAAAGTTAAGAGCTTACATAACTAAAAACTTAAGAGCGTTTGGTTGGTTTGGTTTAGTAGGTCAACTGATTTTTTTGAGTAACCAAAAAATTTAGCATTTAGGTCCTTATCGCCAAAATACTCATACTCGATCGTAATTTTGAAAAAATTCTCCTTTTGGATGGACAACCGTTACACATAGTTGAACTACCGACACCAAAGTAAATGAAGTGGTTTTGTTTCTTGGTTAAATTTGTGAATTTAATCACTCGTAATTCACTAATCCAATCATGTTGTATCCGAATTTAAATCTGACAATATCTACATATTGCCTTCAAACCAAATAAATTAACTGCATATAGATTGCGAAAATAGTTATATAGTTCTAAATGATTCGAGTCATATAGTCCTAATTATCTTTTATATTATAAAACACATGTCATTTGACCAACCAAAATCTGCTACATAGATTTAAAAAAAAAACTTTTGCCAAATAGATATTTATAAAAATTTAAATCTCATTTAAAAAAATCAAAACTAAAAAATAGATAAGAAAAAAAACTGGAAAACAACAAAAAATCTCATGTTAATTTTAAAAAACCTTAAAGATAAAAAACAAAAGTTATTTAAATTCATCTTTTCTTCATTTCTATAACTTTTTTTTTCCTCAAAAACCTTAAATTATCTCCACTAAACCCTAATTATCTCCACCACACCATTTTTTACTTAGATATCTCCACTAATTTCAGATTCAGTTTTTTTTCTTCCCTATAAATAATTTAGCCAAGAAATAATTTATAAAAGTTCTTTTTTTTGTTCATCCTCAGTATTTCTCTCCATTTATTTTTTTTCCAATTCTTCTTTCTCTCATCTCTATTTCATATTAATCTTTTGTTATCATCAGATTTAATATGTCTTTGAATTTTAGTTTAATTTCTAAACTAATTTCTTCAAAATAAAATAAAATATGGAAGATTAGAGCTCTAATATCTCAAATTAATCTATGACTTTAATCTAAAAGGTATTTTTTTATCCATAAAAATATATTTCAAAAATGGTTGGAACATTCTGAAATTTGAAAAAGCATTATGTTTCACTTTTTTTCTCTTCGTGTATTCTTCAAATTAATATAATATATATATATATATATATATATGATATCTTCTTCTTCTTTTTTTGTTAATAACATATGATTTTTTAACAATTCTTTCACATCAAAATATCATTTCGATAAGAGTATTTAATCCATATTTGATAGTTTAACATGTGGATATTTGAAATGGTATGTTTGTTAGGGTATATTTACTTTCTTAAAATGATGTTTCTCTACTACATGTTAAATTGCTAATATAAGAAAAGCATGAGTGCATGACAGAAAGATGTTAAACATGAAAGGTTTAAACTAACATTTGTACTCAACCAGCTAATTTAAATCAATATAAGTTTTTATAAACAAATCAAACTTATTTTATACATGTTATTTTTGATATGTTTATATAACTGCATTTTGGTTTTATTTGTAAACAAAAATATTCTTATACCGTGCGTACGCACGGGATCAATACTAGTAACTATATACGTACCTAGTTTGAAGAAGTTTGAAGAAAAATTAAGCACTAAACCGAAAACGAAACACTAGTTCTATTTTCACAAAATCAACATGGATAGCTTTTGTCTAGTTCTTCTGATCACATTATAAAAAAAACGCCGAAAGTGAAACTTTTGAACAAAGTGGGTTTCGAGTTCGCACTTTGTTTTCTTATTCAATAAACTTTTGTTGCCTTTTGAGGGGTTGAAAGTCTGAGATTTCAACTAAGAAAAGAGGAAAATGAAAAAAAGAAGAGAAGAGAGGTTAGTAATAGAAGAAGATCTTTTAGTGGGATACTCTTGCCTAGCACCAGGCAAGCATCATGGGACCTACTCTCACGTCTAATCCCACAATAAGACAACAACAACATCAAAATATGGCAATCCGACTTGGTCAATTTCTTAACCATATTTGTAAATTCTCCTTTTTCAGTTATCTATCTTTTGATTAATGAATGCATCAACAGACCACACACACATCTTCAGGAAAAAGAGTAGATTCTTTTTTTCTTTTAAGCATAAGATTGACACACTTTTTTTTTTTGTAATAATTTTTGTATAATGTGAATTTCTTTTTTTTAATATAAAATGTCTATATATATATATATATTTGTTGGCTTTTATATTATTTGATATCTTGTATTTCTAATGGAAGAGTTAAATTTATTAACCTTACAATTTCATCCTATCAGTTTGAGCATTATTATATAGTAGGGTAATTCAATTATTTTACAAAAAGTTTGTACTCTGCGCATTCAGCAAACACATATTCTCTCCCGTTTCATAATAAAAAGGTGTTTTAGAGATTTTTGTGTGTTTAAAATATAAAATATAAAGTGTTCTCTGATTTCTATGTAATTATTTACTTTATTGAATATTGTGTGACCAATAGTAATCTGCAGGTTTTTTATTAGTTAAATTTTGTTTGTTTATATATTAAATAAAATTTTTTATTTATAACAAAAATAACTTTGGATTGTAAACAAAAATACTTTTACCCAAAACATTTTATATTATGAAACAAATGGAATAATAAACAATGAATGGACGTGTTGCGGTAATCGAATAATAAGATCAAATTAGTAGTACTTTGGATTGTTTACAGAAACACTAAATTCAAAAGGTTATGTAAATGAATATAAATGAATGAGTATTAAAACTGTCACAATTACGCATTTCAAAAGGTTTTGAATTTTCCGTAGGAATCAAGTGAACCTTTAAAGACATGACATCCTCATATTCTGAGAAGTTATGCATGTACTCAAAACCTACAACAGAGTTTGTAAAATTTGGTTGTCTAGAACAAGTTATTCTGCTAAAAGCGTATATAAAGACACCAGAACCAAATCATTTAGTGTTCTTTTGATAAGAAAAACACTGTTGCCAAACGAAAAATGGATAAATGCAGATGATTAGGCCATGTGTGTATACAGATCAACGACCAGTTACCAACTCTAATTTGTTTTGTAGTCGTTGTTTTAGTGAACTAGAGATTTTGGTGACAATATTTGTACGTTTTAAAGAGTATATATGGGTCAACAATGCGTTTTGGCTAATCTCTGGTCCAAATTGTAAAGTGCTAATTTACCCAAAAAATGAAAAGAATATCCCTCAAAATTGTATTGCAATGGTTCAACGTTTCATATTTCAACACCTGCATGTGCCCTTTACTTTTATCCAGCCAAGCGTGCACTCACAATTGAGAAATATGAGCTTTATTTTCAACACTATATATAATCGTAATACAAATCCAAATTACCCCACATAACATTTCCATATATTTTAACAAATATTATTCTCATCTCACCCCGGTACGAGTAGTTGGTGACACTAATAAGGAACATTCTCAAGAAGAAATAGAAATCATATCCATTCTTACTAAAAGAAAAACGGTCACAGTCGCAGAAAAAGACAACCCAATAACTTCACTCTCCTAAAACCTTATCGAACACAAAAATAAAACCTAGCTAGAGAGTGCAGAGAGGAAAAAGACAAGACCCATCTAGGACGAAACTTGGGTGGCTACTGCAGAGACCATCGAGTTAATCCCACACATATTGTAGCCACGGCATAGCTTGTAGTAACCATCATCTCCCCATTTCTTCCCCCACGAGTTCTTGATGATCCAATACGGTTTATTACTAAGCCGCAAGAGCGAAAAGCCTTTTGAACCGTAACCCACAAGAAGTACCCCGTGGTTAACCTTTCTCTTGCTGCATATAAGCGGACACGATACTCCTCCTATATACGTTTGCATGAACACCGCATTTATTCCCACTATGTTAACAAAATAGCAAAGTGTTAGATATTTCTCTCAATATTCATCACTTTACATTAACAAAATAAATGTTTGTAACATTTATATATTAGTTAAATCACCTGCTAAGGGACCATGTCGTACTAAATTTGCTGCGATTTGATTCTCGTCCAATCGTATATTCGTGAAGTTTACTACTTTCACCGCAATCTTCTCAGGATCGAACTTGCAATGGCCTCGCTTACCGGTGTAAGGATATGATCTTTCCTCTTCTAAGCCTCCTGCCCCCATCAAATACTCGTAGGCATTTGTCATCAGTCCTCCACCACATCCATCGTCGCATGCTTTCTTGTCCCTTGGATCGCACTACACTCACATATATACAAGAAAAGATTTCAGATTAAAAACAAATTAGGATCAAGTAAAACTGAAAATTCAATGATTTAAACAGACCGATTGATCACAGTCAACAAGTTGTTGTTCGCTAAGACTGAGGAGCTTCCCGGTGGAGACGAAATGGGCTCCTTCAGCTGCTCCTGTTGTGCTAAAAGCCCAGCACGATCCACATGCACCCTTCACATCCACACAGGCCATATAGTTAATTAAAAAAAACCATTGAAGTTTACATTTATAATTTTTTTACAACAAATTAACCCCAAACAAAATTTGAACCATAAATTAGATATTTCTGTTAGTACCTAGTAATTTATATATCCGATAACTACAAAAAAAGATTTATATTTCCGATATCAATTACTTCGAAAACACTCCTAAGCTAATTATTAATTAAATGCCTTACTACAAAATGAAACAAATAGTACCAACTAGAATCCCACTATTTCCCCTTTACTTCTGTTTTTGGCTACAAATAATCAACTTATTAGATTCTATTCTATGTTGCAATCAAATATGTAATCAAAGCCTTTTAGACAAATCAGATTATGTATATATAGATCAATCGTAAATAGAGAGAACATACTTGATTCTTGACCTCAGTAACTCCACCTTTCTCCCTCCAGTCAAAATCTTTGGGTAATCCCTCAACCTCAACCATTGGTGCATCCGCTCCAACCGTGCCACCACGGCCGTTACCAACATCGGCTATTCCAGTGTACATCCGCTTGAACTCCTCTTCCGTGAGGTCAGAGAACTGAGTGACTCCGTGGACGGCGGTGGGGTCCAAGATCTGGTGCTCCGCGGCCTTCAAGACGTTTCTGGCGAATATTCCAAGGCGGTGGACGTACTCCTCCCTGGTTGAGTAGCTCTTGCCGTAGTCTGAAATGAAAACCCGGAACTTACTCTCCGTATGAGTCCCTAGTAGATTCGGTAGTACTTCGTCGTCCGTGACTTGACGTATGGTGAGGTCCTCTATGGAAGAAGCTGCCACTTGGCAGATGAAGATGATGCATGTTGTTAGATGTACTAAGGTTTTAGCCACCATGATCGCTGTGCTATCGATGGGTCTTATTTTGAGGTGGCCTTGATTAAATCCCGAGAGAGTCGATGACTGTCAATGTGTATATATACACAAGGAGAGTGGGATGATTAATTACATGAGTTTGAGGTAACGAAAGTGTTGGAGTTTACATGCAGAAAGAGAGGATACACGTGGGATGTTTGCATGTAGACTCACACAATGAAGCTGCATGACACGTGTCTCTCTCTCTCTTTGTTTTTGAGAATTTAGTACCGTCATTATTTATATTTTTATTTCCCCTGATCGAACGTATCGTCGTCATTGCTTTGTTGTAAAATGTATTGACAAAAAGTTATCCTATTGAATTTTAGGGGGAGCGGCGTAGTTCGTTTACCAGACGCTGAAACTTAATTAGCTCTTTAGAGATCGAAAATATGCTTTTACTTCTGGACTAGCAAATTGGGGATTGAACATATTTACCTACTAATTGTTGTCTCTGCAGCTTACAAATGGAGACAACGGATCATGTGCTTTTGCATTGTGGAAGCAGGTTCTGATACGTCTTGGATTACCAAACTTCATTTTTATGACCTGGGAAACACTCATTATTCGGATGTTGACTAGCTCTGTTCAAGCAGATTGATAGGAATGTACAGAGACACGATCCTAACTTGACGGAATCGGAAAATATTCAAGAAACTAATGTCCCTCACCCTTTATGTAGTGCATGATCAAGACATATATATACAGTTGTTCCTATTAATTTCTCCTTGGTTTTTAACTTTTTTCTTTTTTTTTTTTGGCCTTGGAAGTTCATTCGCTTATTTAGCATTGTTAAAACAATCATTTCCATGTTTTGGCAATTCTATTCACATTTTATCAAAAATAAAATAAAAAATAGAATTACTATTCCATATTTTGGTAATTCAATTCACATTTTATCAAAAAAATGTAATAACTCTATTATGTCCACACAAATTATCTTCTCAAGAAATGTATAACTTAAGGTATATAGACCTCAATTCTTTACAATACATAAACTCAATGAGAAGAAATAAATAAATAGTTAACTTTAGTTTTAAAATGACAATTTTTTAAGAAAATGGAAAATACTAAATATTTTCCCTTAAAAAAACTTATTTAACAAAATATAGCCGAAGATCAATATTCAAGAATCTATCAGTGACATGTTTAGCAATCAAACCGATCTTAGCCCCTATAAAAATAGATGATTCTCTTACTCTTTTATTGTTTGATTGTTTACCTTGTTTTCTTTGACCATCAAATTCTACCGTAAGTTGTGTCTCTATCTCTTCCTTGAAGTTGTTTATCTATATATCTATCTAGATATATTACATCTGATCGATCGATATGTGTAGTATTTAAACAAGCGGAGCTAACCGATCTATCTAGTAGGTAAATTATTGGATATCATCAATTTTATTCACTGAAGTTTAATTAATTACTAGATTCGATCGTTCTTTTCTAGTGGATATGAAGTTTCGAGTCGTGTTTAATAGAGAACACAACCAGAACCAATTCGAGAAGCAATATCTTCACAAGGTCATTGAAAGACGATGATAATTCCTTTCACATTTAATCTTATCAATGATTGATTAGAGTTTTATCTAAAAAAATCTTAAGGAAAGGCTTAGATTACCGTCCAACAATAAGTAAACGTAATGATAATTAATTATGTACCCATACAAGAGTTTCTAAAAATACACAACATTTTAGTATTATTATTTTTGCTTTTTACTACAGAGATACTGTACTATGATGATCACTACATGTAGAAACTATTGATGTATGTAGTTTACTCTAAGATAATCCATTTATTGTAACAGTCATACAATATTAATGGACCAAACACCAATAATTAATGTTACATTTATTGGGCTTTAGTCATCGAAATATTTTGATGGGCTTTGTACGGTGTTCAGGAGAAGCATAAATAATTGACCGTAATACCCTTAAGGATGAATTTTTAAAAAGTCGAAACAGTGAGGGATATTTTGGTCAATTCGACGTTAACAAGACTACTACCCTTTAGACCTTTGATCTCGATCATTTCAGAGAATCCTCCGCCGGAATCATGTCTTTCGTCATTAGTGAATTCTCCGGTAAGCTCTTTCTCTATCGTATTTTACATCTGATCGATCTATCACGTACGTAAACTATCAGATATAATCAATTTTATTCACGATTTCCAATTTTCTTAACTAAAATACGCTGATTCGATTGTATTTTTGAGTAATTAAAAGTGTATTAATTAATTTGTTTTTTTCCGTGAAACCTCGCAGAGGCTGACACAGGCGTGTTCTGGGACCTGGATGATTGCCCAATCTCTAGTGATCTTAGTGTTGCTGCGATCGATGCTAATATAAGATCAGCTCTCGATAACAAGGGTTACAATGGTACGGTTTCGATCGTTTTATTCTCTTGCAAAGCAGATCAAAGAAGAGTTTGACTTAGTCAACATCAAGCTTATGGAACCAGGTTAATATTTATTCCTTGACTTAGTCAACACTCACTTATTATTATTGTGCGTATGTATCTCATCTCTGTTGCTATCTATTTTCAGCAACTCATAAAGAAAAATTCATGATGATGTTAAGTGACGTTTTTATGTGGGGAATAAGCCATCGTGATGAACTTACAAATTTGATGGTTATCTCACAAGTCATCTCGAACGTCGACTTGGTCTCAAGTCTTGTCTCTTTAAGCAAGAAAGATAACAATCTTCTCTTAGCACACCCTAAGAGTAACATATCAGGAGTGCTGCTTGGTACTGCGAGTTCAATTTGGCGTTGGACTAGCCTATCAACTGGAGTTAGTCCTTCCCATAACCACAATGTAAAGTTACAATTTGTTACACCTTCTCCAACAACTTTCTCCTGTAAGCTCTGTCTCTATTCTTCTCTTTTTCTACAATGAAATCTTATGGAACTCAAGTTTCAAGTCAGTGTCTAAATAAAAATTGTATTTGTTTTTCCTGAAAACCTCGCAGAGGCTAAGACAGGTGTCTTCTGGGACCTGGATGATTGCCCAATTCCTAATGGTATTAGCATTGATTCGGTCTATGCTAATATCACTTTAGCTCTCAAGAATATGGGTTACAACAATGGTAGCGTTTCCATCTATGCGTATTCTGTTGCGAACCATATCAAAGAAAAGTCTGACTCGGTCACTATCAAGCTTACACACCCAGGTTTCCTTTATTTAAATCCTACAACTCTTTCTCTTTTACTTATTACTATCGTGTGCGCTGATCTCTGTTGATATACTTGCTATTTTCAGGAACTAGTCAAAGACAAGCTATGTTAATGGACGTTTGTTGTTGGGCAATACATCATCGTGATGAACCAACGAATGTGATGGTAATCTCAGAAGACATCTCGCTCTTTGTCTCAGGTCTTGTCGTTTTAAAGCAAGAACGGAAACAATATTCTCTTAGCTCACCCTCACAACACATCAGAGCTACTTCGTACTGCAAGTTCAGTTTGGCTTTGGACTAGCCTATCGACTGGAGGGAGTCCTCTCGATAACCAAACCAGAAGCTCGCTAGCTGCTAACCATTGTTCTGCGTGTTTGAAAAGGTTGTCACTACGTGTTGCCAAGAAGCAGAAGAAACGCTAGACCAAAGCTTTTCACTTCAAGCTCAAGATGTCTCTTATTTTTGGGTTTGCGCAAATGATTTTAGGAAATAATAGTTTGGTAAGGTATGAGTATGACTTCTGAAAATAGGTGCTAGAACATAAATGAAGTTGAAATGAGACTAGTCTTTGTATCTCATGATGATAATATTTGACTAATATAAGTATTGTTTTGTGATTTGGTAACCGGAGTAAAGTATTTACAGAGCCATTATACTCTCCAGTCTCCACTGAGTACTTAATAGCAAGAGATTTATTGCAGCTTTGTTTTTTTTGTCGGCCAAATTTTGCATTATAAAGTCCAAATGGACTGAAAGTAGAAGAGATTTATTGCAGCTAAATACATTCATTTAACCTTATTCACCAGAAATGCGATATAGATTCCATAAGGATCTGGAACCTGAATGCTAATAGTGAATTTCAAAATAATAATGAGTAGTAATAAATAAATAATTATTTATCCTTAAAAAAATGGTTAAAAATACATATCCCCAAATTTGATCTCCTCCTCCTCCTCCTTCATTCTTGAACATTGATTTTTCTGGTTTTGCCTCAAGAACATCCTTCCAGAATCCGGTTGGCTTCTTTCTCCATCTCCGATCTTGCATTCCCACTCCATTCATCTCTTTAAAGGTAATATTTATGAATTCACTCGTTCCAAATTCCTTATGAAAACAAAAAACAATCTCATCTTTTTCTTTTCATTTTCCTTTATAAGGTTATGATCAATCCATTCAAAAACAAAGAAAATATTACATTTTGATATAAAAAAAAACCCCGAAGATGTTCAACAAAATCATAAAACTTGGTCAGAAGAAATTCAACAAATCAGATCATCAACACCACCAAGATAATAACAACACCACCTCCGGGAACAACGTCGTTCGCGCCAGCCGTACAACAACCGCCGTCGTTTCCTCTGTTTCAAATGGCGAATCTCAAACAACAGCTCCATCTCCTTCACAGACACCAAATCACCCAATGTTCACATCCACACCGATCCTTGAAGTACTTCCATTGTTAAAAGACGTATCTTCATCAGATCGACCTCTCCTCTTCATGAAGAAAGCTCACATGTGTTCTTGCCAATGTGACTTCTCTGATGCATTGATTATGCCACGTGAGAAAGAGATCAAAAGGCAAACACTTCTTGAATTGGTTGATTTCCTTCACTCTTCCTCTGGTAAAGTCAATGAGACGATGCAAAGCGAGCTTATAAGAATGGTTTCAGCTAACATTTTCCGGTGTCTTCCACCGGCTTACCATGAGAACACTGGAGCTCCTCCTGAAGGGAATGATCCTGAAGACGAAGAGCCTTATCTTGAGCCATGGTGGCCTCATTTGCAGCTCGTTTACGAGCTTCTTTTACGTTATGTTGTGTCTTCAGAAATCGAGCCTAAGACTGCCAAAATATTCATTAATCACACCTTTGTTTCGAGATTACTTGATTTGTTTGATTCTGAGGATCCTAGGGAGAGGGAATATTTGAAAACTGTTCTGCACAGGATCTATGGCAAGTTCATATTCCACCGTCCGTTTATTCGGTGTTCCATTTACAACATTTTCTACAAGTTCTTGTATGAGACTGAGAGGTGCATTGGTATTGGAGAGTTACTGGAGATACTTGGAAGTGTGATCAATGGTTTTACAGTACCTATGAGAGAGGAGCATAGGTTGTATCTTGTGAAAGCTATTTTGCCACTACACAAGTCTAAAGGTATCTCTATTTACCACCAGCAGTTGTCGTATTGCGTGACACAGTTTGTGGAGAAAGATTACAAATTAGCTGATACCGTGATCCGCGGGTTGTTGAAGTATTGGCCGCTTACGAATTGTCAAAAGGAGGTTCTGTTCTTGGGAGAGTTAGAAGAAGTCTTGGATGCTACAGAGCCTTCTGAGTTTCAGCAATGTGTTGTTCCTTTGTTTACACAGATTGGGAAATGTCTTAATAGCGCACACTTCCAGGTTTGTTCTTTTTTTGAGTTTTATACTAGTTATAGATTCCACAAGTCAATTATATTTTGAGGCTATGGAGTTGTGATTGTTGATAAGAGATGTGAGGAATGCAGGTGGCAGAGAGAGCTCTTTTCTTGTGGAACAATGAACATATCGTAGGCTTGATTGCTCAGAACAAAGACGTGATCTTCCCAATAATCTTTGAAGCATTGGAGAGGAACATGAAAGGACATTGGAACCAAGCGGTCCATGGTCTCTCTGAGAACGTTAGAAGAATGTTTATGGAGATGGACACTGAGCTCTTTGAAGAGTGTGAGAAACAACATCCTGAGAACGAAGCTAAGGCATGTGAGTTGTTGGAACAAAGAGAATTAACATGGAAGAGACTTGAAGAAGCTGCTTCGCTACCTGCTAACTAAAAGCCTATTTGATGACTTTTTTTTTTAGATATCTTTCTTTTCATAAGTAATGTTTTTAGAAACTCCCTAATAATTTATTTATTTATTGGTTCGTTCTTTTTTTTCTCTTCTTCTTTTCTTTTTGGTCCTTTGTAAATGGCGACCGGGAATATGAATCCACATGTCGCCGACCAGATCATATCATAGAAGATAAATTTAGTGTTTTTCATTGCTAAACTTGGTAGGAACTAAGTGTTTACAAGCATAGACCGATGACAAAATGTGTTTTTTGACCTCTTACTCGTATTTTTCATGAATCGGTTCTCGACTAGAACTTGTAGTCTATTGGTTTGTTTTAGCCATGTTGTCATATCATAAGTTCAAATTCGGTAATTCCGACTTGTTTGAGAGATAGAAACCGAAAAAAAAAAAGCATAACACTTTATTCATGTGGGAAATTGCTATAATAAAATGTTATTTCTACACAAAACCTTTTAAAGTAATTTAATTTCCATTAAAAGAAAGGTATTGGACACAAAAAGAAAGAAAAAAAAAAGTGGAGCAACAGAAAGATCAAAATGTTATGAACCATTGCATTTGATTGGATTAGACAAAGTTCGTCTTTGACGTTGCCTTCACATTCCCAGATTTGGGTATGCATTGTTGAGAATCAAACAAAAGTAAAAACAAACAATAATAATGGAGGAGCCACTCTACACCAAAAACCAATTAATTGAACGGTCCAAATCCTATTAGTTATCCTTCCGGTCTACCACAATAATAGAGTGGATAATGACAAAACCAAAATCATTAACAAAGAAAACAATAATGTTAAACGCGGCCGAGACGGTGCATCGCTTCCAAATATCATCCTGAAGAAATCACTGTCGTCACTACTGCTGCTTCCTCTCGTCGTACCACCCATATCGTTAGTCCCTCCATCGCTACTTCCGCCACCGCCACCTCCGCCTCCATACGGAGAAAAAGAATTGCCACTCTGACCCATATCATCCCTGCACCCCAAAAATAATCTCATTAGAAATTATACAATTTAATCATATGCCAGCATTTAAAGGTCAAAGGATACATTAATGCGATTAAAAAGGAATCATCTTTCTACGTAAGGGTCCCATCTCACTTAAACACATTTCCATTATAATGATATCATTACTCCCAAAAAGTTGTTACCTTTGAATTATAAATTGGGTAGAGGACAAGTTAATTACATCTGATGTATCAAAATGTAGTAGCATCATGCATGTCTTAATCCTATTTTGTTTAAATTATGACAGACATTTCGACCGCCCATAATCCCAAAGGGACAAAATAAATGATAGAAACTTGAAGAAGATAGTACTATAAAATAATTAAAATGTGAAAATAGCAAGTGGAGTGTTTTAGACACTAGTCAAGTTGATCACGTGCGTCTACTTGAATTCTGGAATACTGCCAAAATCCTCTAATGTCTGATATTCTCAATGAAGCTACCTTTTCTTAAAAAACCAAAGGGTTACTTAAATTGTTATTCTAATTCAAATTAGTATTTACAATTTACCATAGTTCAACTATTACTTTACTATGTTTCTATTTCAGGAATAATTAAATATAGAATGTAAATCAGAACCTCAAAAAAGAAAGGTTAATCCTATTATAGTTGTAAAATATTTACCAATTCGTAAGTTTTAGAGTGTTAATAAATGCAAGTTAACTCGACCTAGACAACTTCTAAAACCATGGTCATGACACGTAACTAGACTCCAAAATAAAGACTAAACACAACACAAAATTAGTTTAAAAAGTAAGGTTGTTATAAGTTCTTTGACTAGACGACAGTAGCAAATCATGCGCTCTAATCACGCGCTTTCACAGCTAATTTAATTATACATTAACCATCGAAATGAAAGATCATGCATCATATTATAAAAAAACGTTAATGTATTTTTTTAATGGTTTGGGAAAATCTAATGTTAAAAAAAAGAAAAGAAGGGTAAAAAGGGAAAAGGAACCTGGGACCGCCAAAAACGCCAGCATTTCGAGTGAGCTGGTCTACAAGAGAAGCAGCTTTGGGGTCCACACTAGAAGCTTTAGAGTACATCGAGCTCATTCCTTCACCCGATGCCACAAAAAAAGCTCCGTTCTCCATCAAATCTCCATCCGTTCTCCAATTCCAATTCGCCCACTCACCATCGTCTTTCGAGTCCACTCGCTTCGTCACCTGCTTTTTTTTCAACCAATCATCAATCAATATATGGTCCACGCGCCGTCGTGGCGCGTGGTTATGTAAAAACCACAAAAGTGTGTGGACAGTGAGAAGAAGCAGCCCACATGGCTGTCATGCACTGCACACTATACACATACCATCACTGTCTCACTCCTCGTAGACCCAATCCCAATCAAAAAAATAAGATTCTCTTCCTGTTTTCCCATTTACATACTGCAAAACTTAACTGGATATTTTTCCTCCTACCAAAAGATTAACAACTGTCCATGTGAAATATGAACAGGATTGAATTCATATAACCATACTCAAACATTATAAACCAATCAAAACTCCTACAATTTACTCAAAGAATAGTTCTCTATGGTAAAAGCCTAAAACTTATCCCCAAAACCCTAAAAAGTTCTGAAACAATTTAACAAAATCTACTAAACAGAAGAAGTCAGTGTTTCAGAAGAACAACAAAGAAGGAAAGATTTTTCGATATGGGTAATTCAAAAAAGTTGTAAATTTGTTATTACCTCTTTGGCGCTAGGATCAGAAGGAGCAGCGTAACGATTTCCTTGACTGTTAATAGTGGGATTACCACTACCGCCAATAGCATACATTTTCCACTCAGTAAAATCATTATTAACAACATGAATATAACCTCTCCGACATCTAGGCATCCTCTGAACAAGCCCTTGTCCGAAATGATTAAACGCTATCGTCACTTGCATCCCCGTATCCGCCGCATAGTTATCATCATGACCCAACAACATCACTTCGTCATGATGCGTGAAGTAATTGTTAGATATTGTTATACCCGTCGAACCCATCACAGCATCAATAAGCCCATCGGTACAATGACTCATTGAACAATGGTCAACCCAAATCTTCTGAGATCCAAAAATCGAGATCCCATCTCCATCAGATTTACCACGATGTTCGAATCCTGGTGAAGGTTTACAATCGTAGATGTGGAGGTTGTGGATGATTACGTGTTGTACGTATTGGATGGTTAAGCAACCGTATCCGGTTATGTGTACGGCTGAGCCACGTCCGTCTAAGGTTTTGTAGCTTTTGATGAGAAGTTCATGTTTTAATGTGATGAGCATGTTTGATGAGAAGACGATCCAGAGTGGCTCTTCTTGGTATACTCCGTAACGGAGTGTTCCTGGTGTTGGATTTACTGGGTCGTTGTCGGAGGAGTCTGTTACGACGTAGATCTTGCCGTTTCTGCCTCCGAGTGTGCCGCGTCCGAAGCCGATTGAACAATCGGCGAGTCTTTGACGGTTTGATGACCAGTCGGAGTCGGCGCATTTCCAGCAATCGTCGATTGGGTTTCCGGTACGGCAAGAGGAGGAGGTTGAGCTGAGTTGTCTTCTTGTAAGGGAGGCATTGACACTTCTGTGGATTTGGAAGAAGTAGAAAGAAGAAAGTTTTGAGATTTGTTAGGTGTTTTTGCCGGGAAAAATGTGGAATTATTTAGAGAGTGAAGTGAAAATTTGTATTTACCTTATGACGTGGAGAGCGACGGAGTCAGGGGAAGGGTGTTGGTGAGGGAGAGTGAGATTTAGGGATTTAGTTGCTTCGAGAAGTGTGAAGAAGAGGAAGAGCAGGGAAATGGAGTTGGAAAAAGTAGGAAGAAGCATATTTAATGGCGGATTCTTACTTGGTGTTGGTTGATTTAGCCGGTGAGATTTGAGTTTAGAAATTTCGCCGGAATGAAGCAGAGCATTGGTTGTAGGTAAGTAAGTGAGTGTCAGAAGAAGAATGTTGGTTGAGAAATGTGAGAAAATAGAAGCAGAGAAGGATTTGGAATCCACATGGTAGAGAGCTTCGAAGAAGAAGAAGAAGAAGAAGAAGAAGAAGAAGAAGAAGAAGAAGCTCTCTCTCTCTCTTCTCTGCCTCAACCCTCTCAGCTGGAAACAAGGCTAATAGGTTTTTTCTTTTTTTCTTGAGCTTTTTGATTTTCTGTCTCTCTTGGGAATTTGTGTCCTCTATTCTTTTGCCATTGGAGGTTTGATTAGACTTAGGGTCTCACATTTTGGTTTAAACAAAAAAAGTTTTACATGAAAGCTTGACCCATAATCAGGCCCATTATTAAGCCCATCAGACCAGAGATTTAGATAATTTAGGAGGGTCCCGTAACTAAACCGTTCGCTAACCCAATTTCATGACTGAAAAAACTGCCGACTGTGCCGTTTCATAATCATACGCGTAACCACTCCGTCAAAGCTTTGTCTTTCCGATGCTCAGCTATTACTTCGATATCTTCTGAGAAACTAAATTATTCATCATCCTTATCCTCGATTTTCGATTCAAGTTTTAGTTACCCTCTCTCAATTTCGAGCTCATACAAACCAATCAATTCAGAATTTAAAGTGTATACAGTAACTAATCACCTAACAATCCAGCCTTTTCTAAGGTTTTGTTCCGTTCCTCTTTTGAGTTTGTGTTTTCACTTGTTACTAATTCGTTTGGTTTTAGCTTATTGGGCCTTAAAGATGTGATCTTTTGCTCTTTATCAGGGGTCGGAAAGAGGAAGACAAAATCTAAGTTCTGTCGACGGTAACAACAGTATCTTTGGGTTTTAAAAGATATGGATAGAATCAGTGGGTTATCTGATGAGTTGCTTATAAAGATATTATTGCTTGTTCCGACAAAAGTTGCTGTATCCACTAGCATTTTGTCGAAACGATGGGAGTTTCTTTGGATGTGGTTGCCTAAACTTGATTACAGTAATAGACATTCTTCACCCTCTGAATGCGAGAGTTTACAGTGTTTTCTTGACAAAAATCTGCCATTACATAGAGCTCCTGTTTTAGAAAGCTTACGTCTTGACTTAAGTAGTGCAAATCTTGAACCTGTAAATATCAAGCTGTGGGTTGTATTAGCAGTTTCTCATTGCGTAAGTGAGCTGGAGATTTTGTATTATTCGTATCACTGTAAGCCAAACATATTGCCGAGCAACTTGTATACATGCAAATCGCTCGCGACCTTGAAGCTCAATGGCCCGATTCTCTTGGATGTTCCTCGAATGGTTTTTCTTCCCTCGCTAAAAACTTTGCAACTTCAACATGTGATATACTTGAATGAAGAATCTCTTCAGCGGCTTCTATCTAATTGCCCTGTTCTTGAACATCTTTTGTTGTATTTACTTAGGGATGGCGTCATGAGGAAGTTAACAGTTGTTGTCCCATCTTTGCAGAGTTTATCACTCAATATATCTCCTCTTTATCCGATAGGTGGGATTGTGATACAAACTCCTTGTTTAAAGTACTTTAAACTTAAAGATTACTCTCATAAGAGTCACTACTGTTTGGTTGAGAATATGCCTAACCTGATCGAGGCACATTTAGATGTTGATTTACCTGACATCAACAGTCTTATTGGATCAATCACATCTGTCAAACGTCTTGAAATATGTTCAGAGGTAATCATTTTTTTCCATTATAAACTCATGTATATAATCATTTGTTAACAATTTGTAATATTGTCCACAGGCTATATATAATGAAGGTTTTGTGTTCAACCAGCTTGAGCATCTGAACGTTTGTAGAGGCCCACGAAATAGGTCTCATCTACTTGTCCGGCTGTTTAAAGATTCTGCTAACTTACAAGTACTAGACCTTTCGGGAATGGTAAGTTTGTTCATAAGCTATATCTTTTATTTGTCTGATCAGAATATAGTTTTAGATTAATTCTTCTGTTTGATCTCAGGATCATGATCATAATGAGGATATGGATTACTGGAATCAACCAAGTACTGTTCCTGAATGTTTGTTGTCGAGTCTACAAACTTTCAACTGGTCGGCATACACCGGAACACCAGCAGAGAAAGATATTGCAGTTTATATCTTGAAAAATGCTGTTCACTTGAAGACGGCAAAAATCACGTCTTTTGAATGTGATGTTCCAAAATATGAGATGATTAAGGAACTGGCACTTTCTTCTAGAGCTTCAACAACATGCCAACTCAAGTTTGAATGTATTTGCTAATTAAAATTGGGCTGGTTCATCAAATTCTTCTATGTGCTATGATTTGTATAGTTCGTATTAAAACTATGAAAACTTGTTTTCTACAGCAAACTTTGTTCTTTATGTTTTTCTTTGCTCTTTGTCTCTGTCTCTGTCTCTGCCTCTACTCTCTGCTGGAAACAAGGCTAATAGGTTTTCTTCTTGAGCTTTTTGATTTTCTATCTACTCTCTTGGGAATTTGTGTCCTTTTATTGTTAAGGCATGGAGTTTGATTAGATTTTGGGTTCATCAGTACTATTTTATATCAGATCATTCACCGCAACGTTTTCTTGAAATGCTGTAAAACGAGAAAAGAGTACATGAAAGCTCGGCCCATAATCAGGGTCATTTAGTCATTACTAATTTACTCTGCCCACAACACCAGAGATTTAAGATAATTTATGGTCTCGTAAATAAACCATCCGTTAACCCAAATAAATGGAAGCCGAACGGTTTCATGAGTGAGTGGTAAACTCTGCCGTTCAGACTCCATACTTCGTCAAAGGCTCAAACTTTGTCTTTTCTCAGCCATTATTCCGATATCTTCTAATAAACCAACTTCTTCATACTTCTCTCGCTTTTCAATTCAAGCGTTATCTACAATTTACCCTTTCTCATTTTCGAGCTCATACAAACCAGTCAACTCAGAATTGAAATGGGTATACAGTGACTCGTCACCTGACAATCCAGCTTTTTCTTAGGTTTGGTCCCGTTCTTCTTTGTGTCTGTGTGTTTCACTTGTTACTAATTCGTTTGGTTTTAGCTTATTGAGTCTTAAAGATGTTATTTTTTTCTTTTTATCAGGGGTCGGAAAGAGGAAAACAACATTATTTTTGGAGTTTCTAAAGATATGGATAGAATCAGTGGGTTATCTGATGAGTTGCTTATAAAGATATTATTGCTTGTTCCGACAAAAGTTGCTGTATCCACTAGCATTTTGTCGAAACGATGGGAGTATCTTTGGATTTGGTTGCCTAAACTTGAGTACAGTCATGGACATTCTTCATCCTCTGAATGTAGGAGGTTGCGGTGTTTTCTTGACAAAAATCTGCCATTACATAGAGCTCCGGTTTTAGAAAGCTTCCGTCTTGATTTGAGTAGTGAAAAGTTCAAACCTGAGAACATCAAGCTGTGGGTTATAATAGCAGTTTCTCATTGCGTACGTGAGCTGGAGATTATGTATTCCTCGAGTTTGAGTAACACAAACATATTGCCGAGCAACTTATATACCTACAAATCGCTGGTGATCTTGAAGCTCAATGGCGAGATTCTCTTGGATGTGCCTCGAATGGTTTTTCTTCCCTCTCTGAAAACTTTGAAACTTCGAAATGTGAGATAATTGAACGAAGAATCTCTTCAGCGACTTCTATCTAATTGCCCTGTTCTTGAAGATCTACTGGTGGGTTTACATGCGAATGGCACCATGGTAAAGTTAACCATTGTTGTCCCATCTTTGCAGAGTTTATCACTCTTTATACGTTTTAATTCTTCGATAGATGGGATTGTGATAGAAACTCCTTCTTTAAAGTACTTTAAACTTAAAGATGGTAAGAGCCACTACTTTTTGGTTGAGAATATGCCTAACCTGATCGAGGCATATGTAGATGTTAATTTTCCTAACATCAACAGTCTTATTGGATCAATCACATCTGTCAAGCATCTTGAAATATGTTCAGAGGTAATCATTTTTCTTTTATTATCAACCCATTTATATAATCATATAGGTTAACAATTTTAATATTGTCCACAGCATGTGTATGATGAAGGATTTGTCTTCAACCAGCTTGAACATCTGGGCTTTGTAGATGCGAAGAGCATTCAAATCTACTTGTCCTGCTGCTCAAAGGTTCTCCTAACTTACGAGTACTAGACCTTATCGTAATGGATGTAAGTTTGTTCTTTAAACTATTTTTATTTTTGTTTGTGTGATGCCCAGTATAGTTTTAGTCTAATCATTATGTTTGATCTCAGAGTCATGAACCATGTGATATGACTTACTGGAATCTACCAAGTACTATTCCTGAATGTTTGTTGTTGCGTCTACAAACTTTCAAATTGGTAGCATACACAGGAGAACAAGCAGAGAGAGATATTGCAGTTTATATTTTGGAAAATGCTCTTCACTTGAAGACGGCAACAATCTTGTCCGTTGATTGTAATGATGTTGATAAATTGGAGATGATAGTGGAGTTGGCACGTTCTTCTAGAGCTTCATCAAAATGCCAACTCATGTTTGCTTGAGTATTTGATCATTAAACATGATCTTGTTCATCAATTCTTCTATGTGCTCGGACTTGTTGTAATGTTTGCTTCAGCTATGAAAACTTGTTTGATAAAGCGTTTTTATTATATTGTGTTGTAGTCTGAAAATCAAATTATGTTGACTGACCTGTGCTTAGTTATATGATAAGTGGTGTTTGGCAACAGAGTTTATTCTATTCTCACTCGCACTGTGTTTATGGCTCATAATAAATCATTTTACCCTTTCAATTTCTCAAAATCCCAAATCTAAAAAATCTCTCAAAAAATGGCTCTCCGATCTATCAAAACGCCGACTTTGATATCTCCCGCCGGCGTATCCTTTTCCTCGTCTGCCATTGTCATCAAGTCTCAATCTTTCAAATTCGCCTCTAAACCAACGGCGACACTCACCGTCATCAACCGCAATCCGTCGTTCTACAGCATCGGTTCGACTCTCAAGCTCAAATCAGCATCTCCGGCAGTGAAATTCCGGTGCTCTGCCTCAGCACTTACGCCACAGCTTAGAGATACGCTCGAGAAACTGGTGAATTCGGAGAAAGTGGTACTGTTTATGAAAGGAACGAGAGATTTCCCGATGTGTGGATTCTCGAACACGGTGGTTCAGATCTTGAAGAATTTGAACGTTCCTTTCGAAGATGTGAACATTTTGGAGAACGAGTTACTGAGACAAGGACTTAAAGAGTATTCGAATTGGCCGACTTTTCCTCAGCTTTACATCGGCGGTGAGTTTTTCGGTGGTTGTGATATTACTCTTGAATCGTTTCAGAGTGGAGAATTGCAGGAAGTGGTGGAGAAAGCTATGTGTTCTTGAAGTTTGTTCAATGCCTGGATTTGGTTTTTGTACTGAATTGATCTTATCTATTCTCTTGAATTTTCTTGAACAAAGGTCTTTTGATGTGTCAGAGTTTATGGCTGTAACATTAAGAGACATATTGTATGATGGAATTAGCTATAGAACAGTTGAATTTGTGTGAAATCTGAGTCTCCTTATGGATTGATCCTTTTTTTTTAAATTGTTCCTTTGTTATATATTTAGCCAGCAACTTTGTGGAAATGTTCGTGTGAAGTTACTACATGTTTGGCAGAGAGAGATATATTTAGTGATAAACATGATAGAAGAAGTCTAGTAGAATCTGAGCATCAACATATGATCACTTGTCCTTGAAGATTCCAATATATTTTGATTATTTTCGTTTAGACGTTTGTCTCGGATTAGAGTCCTGAAGTCATTGGCTGTTGTGTTCAGCCTTGAAGATGGGTCTGGATGAGAGACACATTTAAGAGATTTAGTTTCAAGGATTCTGATTATTCACAGGGACAGTGTATCTGCAAAGTTGCTGCCATCAATGAAACCTTGTTGTCACAGTCGCTCCATTTTCAGTGCAGAGATTAGGGAAGTGATGATCATATGCAGGAAATGATCATAATCTGCTTTGTCGAAAATGCTAGCAAATATCATTGAATCTCTTCAAAATGGATGATTTAGTCTCGCATGTGTTGGTTGAAATCAATGTATTTCAAAGCATAACTCGCAGCAAGTTTTAGACTTTTAGCAATAAACCTGGACCGGATTAATGATTAGTTCACATGTTTACCAAGTCGGGCCAGATATTTAAACATTGGTTGATGATATGTTTTACCTTTATTCCACTTGTGGTCACAATGTATTTGACCACATCTCTCTGATTCGACAAGAAAAAAAAAAAAAAAAAAAAATCTGATATCTCTTTGGCGCGGATAAATGGCAAAACTGTAATAAAAGTAGATTCGGACATTATCCAAAACCACACATAGCAGATTGAAACATGATATAGAGAAGACACGTGGCCCAATGAAAAAGCCACGGAGGCTCTGTCTAGCCAATTGAAATCTGCAATAAGATTCGCATCCTAGAAAACCTTACTTATACGATCACTCTCTCACATTCACATTTCCCAACAATCATCTCTCGTCCACATCTTTCTCTTTTGTGGTTAAACAGAGCGAGAGAGAGGAGAGCTCAGAGTAACAATGGCGTCTAACGCTCTCATGAGCTGCGGCATCGCCGCTGTGTGCCCTACGCTTCTCTCTTCTTCCAAGTCTAAATTCGTATCCGCCGGAGTTCCACTCCCCAACGCCGGGAACATTGGCCGTATCAGAATGGCTGCTCACTGGATGCCTGGTGAGCCACGACCAGCTTACCTCGACGGTTCTGCTCCAGGGTATGCAATCACATCTCATAAATTTGAATCTTTTTTACTCTGATTTGTCGCTTATTTTGGAATCAGAATATTTTCAATCGCGGATCTGTCTCTGTTGCTTCATTTGTTAGATGTTTAACTGTTTATGAATGCAACATTAAATGTCCTTTTAAAGCTTCAATTTTTAAGTTATTGGGTATACATCACTTGTTTCACATTTCAGAAATGAGTCTCCTTTAACTCTATTTCTTGTAGAATTTGAAAACCCTTAGATGTAGTTGTGTATCTTAGAAAGATAAATTATTGAAAGGGGTTATGAGCTCTGATTTAACATTAAAGGTTGTTTAAAAAGGTTCAATTTTTCTAAGTTATTGGGTGTAAAATTGTGCAGTGACTTTGGGTTTGACCCACTTGGACTTGGAGAAGTTCCAGAGAATCTTGAGAGATACAAAGAATCTGAGCTCATCCACTGTAGATGGGCTATGCTCGCTGTTGTAAGTTTCAATATCCAATCTTAGTCAAATCAAAAGGGAGGGTTTTAAGTCTTGTTAAGTTTGATCTAATGGAATTGGTGTGGGATGTTGTAGCCTGGGATTTTGGTACCAGAGGCATTGGGATATGGAAACTGGGTTAAGGCTCAGGAATGGGCAGCATTACCAGGAGGACAAGCCACTTACTTGGGAAACCCTGTCCCATGGGGTACTTTGCCAACAATCTTGGCCATTGAGTTCTTAGCTATTGCATTCGTTGAGCACCAGAGAAGTATGGAGAAAGACACTGAGAAAAAGAAGTACCCGGGAGGCGCATTTGACCCTCTTGGATACTCTAAGGACCCCAAGAAGTTCGAGGAGTTGAAAGTTAAGGAGATCAAGAACGGTAAACACACACACACACACACTCATCTTTACCTTTCTTGATCAAACTTACATGAAAATGTATATCTAATATTATGTTTATTTGGTGGGTATGTCAGGTCGGCTTGCGTTGTTAGCGTTTGTGGGATTCTGTGTGCAACAATCAGCTTACCCGGGGACAGGACCATTGGAGAACCTGGCTACTCACTTGGCTGATCCATGGCACAACAACATTGGCGACATTGTTATCCCCAACTAGTGAATGTAAAAATAGAAATATGTACCTTATGAGCTTTATGTGTATCCAAAACACTGTAATGAAAGACAGATTGTGAAACCTGTATTTTGTGTTGGTGATCGGTTGATCTTTTGAGCTTGAATTCTGAGTGATTAAACATCTTGAACCGGTTTAAAAATCCAAATATGGTTAATTTGTAACATCATATTTCTGTTTATATATAATCTTATGCTTTTTTGAAACAAATTTTACATAATCTAGATATTAGGAAAGCAATGAATGGATATGAACCTGTCGACGTTGAGCTTTTTAGTAATCAATCACTACACTACAGAAGAAACAATAATTGTTAGTTCATGACTTTTTGTTAGATTTTCTCAAGTCTATTTAATTATACTTCTCTTCATACATGACAATATGACATGATGAATACACTATTTTGTTATACCAAGTTATCAACTTAGACAATTGCTTATTGAACCACACAAGACGCATGATTTTCACCTAGTATACATTGGAGTTTTAATGAAAATTTCCTCTTCATATTTTTTTCCCATTTTTACCTTTTTCCATTTACTTTCTTATCACATTTGTTTTCATATATACAAATCTCTAGTTTCTCTTTTGTTCTTTTGCATACTAATCCTCACCTACCGGCTACAAGATATATATTACTTTCCAAACAAAGCCTAGCCAGCCTAGCACTATCATTGTCACATCTTTTCTGCACGCCTATACAACTTCAAAGAATTACATAATTTTTAATACTAATGGACAAAAAGAATATCAAGGAAATAGTGAAAAAGGTTAAAAAGTTTGTGGTCCAGAGAGACAAAATAAGATCATTCACATTCATGGTTAACCAGTAAAAAATTGTCAATTCATATTACTTTGAGGTTTAAAATTTTACAAGCCATGAAATAGTATATATAACTCAACAATTGACTTGGGTTGTGACCTAAATAAGATATCTGATCAGTGTTTGATTGTGTAATTGTGTAAGATCTTTGAGATTAATCTCTTAGTTAATTAGAATTCTAAGAAAAAGCAAGTGTAAAGATTTTAATTCCTATGTGGATTATAATTCTATAATTAGGTGAGTTGTCAATTTGTTTATTCAATATTACAATCGGATCCGCACATACGTGCGGGGTGATATTTGTAAAATAAATTTTTTGATATTTGAATTTGTAATATGTATATTTTCTAAACTAAACAAATTTTTCCAACATTTTGATTAGAGGTGTTAAATCGGATTTGGATTCGGTATTAGTTTGGATTATTTCAGTAAATAATCTAGGCATACCTATTTTTGAAACAGAAAATCCGTAGTCTAGTCTCTATCAAAAATTTTCCATCTCATAACCATTTCTTTTTTAAATAATTACCCGTTTTACAATTTTAACCCAAAAGATTACACGTTTGACAATGTTTATCATGAAAAATTAAGTAAGAGTTTTAGACAGGATACATGTATTTTCCGTTTAAATATTAATTTTTATAAAACTAATGAAATTATTAAAAAAATATAATTCTAAAAAATTCTCTAAATATTTTCTAAAATTATCCAAAAATTTTAAAATATCCATTTCAATTTGTAGTATAACCCGTCAAATAGTCAATTCTTACCAAAATTAGTGAAAATTTGAGAAGTGAATTTATCTACCCAAATTTTTTGATCTCGTACCATTACACAAAAGTCTTGTCCTATTTTTAAATCAAAATTTGTTTAAGTAACTTTGTTGTTATCTGAATTATTTGTTCTCATCCCATACCCACAATTTTCCGTTTCAATACCAAAAATCTACTCATTTTTATAATAGCATGTTGATTCCCTTGAATAAAGATTTTAGAGTAATCAAAATTTAATTATGGTTTTTGGTAGTACAGCAAAACCTCTATAAATTAATAATATTAGGACTAATATATTTTTATGATATTTTATTAATTTATCGAGGTTATTAATTTATAGAGGTAATATTTGAGTCAAAATAATAATTTGGAACTAGAAAGAATTATTAATTTAGCGAGTATCAATTAATCGAATATTAATTTATAGAGGTTTAACTGTATATGTAGTTATTAAAATAAATTGCTTAAAAAACTGGTATAGTTTAGGAAAACAAATTATATACATATGAATATAGATTTAATGTAATTTTTCTTGGGGAATTTATGTTTTTTTTTGTCAAAAGAACATTTATGTTAAATATTATTAATATTTATAGTATTTGAAATGAAGTATTTAAGATATCTTTATTTATTCTATTCCGTAAAATTATTGATTTTTTACAATAATTATTGGTTTAACTAAAGAACCATATTAAATTTGGATGCCTAATAACGCAATGTTGTTTCTCATTCGAATTTTGAATCATTTTAATTTTTTTTATAATATGACTTAGAATCATTGTTTAAATGTTTAACCAATGTGAGACTTTTTCTTCATCGATAGGGTAATAATATATATCCGTTTATTAAAATTCGATTTACAACATATGCAGAAAAATCTATATATTTTATTACTTATAAGTATTATATAATAATTCAAAATAATTTTTAAATAAGATAAAACAAAGATGATAGAAAAATTCTAATTTTAAATCTTAACAAAATCTTAAAAATATAATGACTTAAAATAAATAATATGGTATAATTAGATATGAAATCTTAGTTTTTTAATTTTTGATTGGTTGACATTTAAAATAAAAGTTTCAATTTAATTTTTGTGCATAAGTAATAAGAGATAAAAAGTGAGTTTAGTTTTTTGAAAACTAATAATTATTTCAAATAACTTTTATAATTTTTGGTTGAAGTTTATATTAATTTTTATTATTATTGTACCCTTAATGATTTTATTTAAAACACTAAAAATTAATGGCATTACATGTAATATTTTAAGAATTTAAAGGTTACTTTCTAATAGTGCTTCTCTTTTAATAATATAGATAGATTTATCAGAATTTAAATAATTTGTATTTTATAATATTTTTTACACAGCTAAGAAAACTTTATATATAACATGTGACAAAAAATTTCACCATAGTCTTCCCATAGCTATCTTCCTAATCACATCCACGTAAGGATTGAGAGAGAAACTTGAGCAGCGTGGGACATGCTTAATTTTCTGTCTCATTGACCCAAAGATAGATCTGGATAGTAGTGGAAAGATACATTATTTACTCATTTACAACTCTACAAGTAAACAAACTCTTAATCCCTTATTTTTTTAAAATTCTATTTTTATCTCACAATTATTCCCTTTTTAATTTATTTTTAGTTGATTTTTATTGACCCAAGATCTAATATTTTCCATATAAAGCCTAAAAGAAAACAAAATGCAGCTCCAATCCCTCCATTAAATTTTCTGCTGATACTTCCCATTAAGGTAATCTTCTTTCCTCTTTCTTTTTTTTTTTTTTTTTTTTTTCTTCTTATCATGTAAATTCTCTTTTTATCAAAGTTTATATTTTTCTTCCTAGATAAGATTTGGATCTAGAATGATTTTAGTTTGGATCTTTAAATACTTTACAGAAATGCCATTGTTCCAATTCCAATAACCTTTTGAAAGGAGATAGAAGAAGTTCTTCAATTAAAAATCTCTTTTTTTTATTGCCTTATTGATGAAGATTTGTTAATGAATTTAAACGCAATGTGTTAAAAAGGAAGAAAAAGCTCCGTCTTTTTCTCTTATAAAATCTCCTTCTGTTTTGGTTTTTGTTTGCAATGAGTTAGGTATTGGATATGATTTGGATTTTTCCTTCATAAAGTATTGTTTTTTTCTGAGAAATCTGTTATTCTTTGTATATTGAATCTTTTAGGTTTTTCCACAAGCTGATTGATGAAAATATCAATGAGGTAAATGAAACCAAACCCTTTCTTGTAAACAACAGTTTCATGCCTTTTCTGAAATGGTTTTAATTTGGTTTAATGTTGTTGTTTGCTTCCCTAAGCAGCTTGTGTGGAAACCTTTGATGATTTGTATGTGGATGTGAGTTGGTATAATCGAGAGTTTATTCGTAAAGGAATGATCATACGATTGAATAAGAATGGAGCTTTATACTGCAAATTGTCTATCCAACGAAAACAAACCTCTTGAGCTTTCAAAATTGGTCAAAGAGGAGAAAAGCTCCGTTCAAAACAACAATGATAACAACACCCTTACACTTGTCAATCATGGTACTTTTCCACTTTTCAGCTTAAAACCTCTGGTATTATTTTATCTACAAGCATCTCTTTTTTTTTTTATTGTAGGTGCAAAGGTGTGGGAAGAGAACAGAGAAAAATGGGTGGGAGATCAATCTCAAGAAAGAAAAAACACATCAAAGGATCAGATTATAAGGTATTTGTTTCATATCCAACTTTAACAATAGCAATCATATATCTTTTTTGCAGTGCTAAATGTTCTAACTGATTAGTAAAGTAATGTTTTCTGAGACTGTTGAATCTCTTGCAGCTGGTCTACTACATATGAAGATCTTCTCTCAACTCATGAACCTTTCTCTGAGTCGATTCCTTTACCCGTAAGCTTGCTTTAATCTAATCCTGTTTTTTTACCTGATTTTAGAAAAAGATTAAGCTAAAACTAATTCTCAATATCTTTTATGTAGGAGATGGTGGACTTTCTGGTCGATATTTGGTATGACGAAGGCCTTTACGATTAGAAGAATCTAACAATTGACAAAGAACAAAGAAGGTGAAAATCAATTATGGTTTGAAGTTTTAATCTTTAGGAGTTGTGAAAACATCTACAGATATGTTGAACTATCTATTTGTTATATCCATATCTTTAGAGAAGGAACAAGTATTGCAAAATGGATTTTGGCCATATGAAAATTTAAACCAAATGAGTATTGGCTACAGACTTGTTATACAAATGACCATAGAACATCTCGAAACATGAAGAGAAACTGTTCACAAAATTTAGCAAGGGAGTCCAATTTTCGACGATGGAAACATTATACTACATCAAATCAGTTATCACAGTACATAATCTTCTAACATTCATTTCTTTTAAAATCTTAGCTTTCTCTCCTTGACTGTCGTCACCAATCACAAGGTCAATCAATCTAATGACATTCTTACAGACTCAGCTAAGAATCTGTAAGACTCGCCAGTTATGTTATGTACATGTCTTTTCTGTTACCTCTTGTTCAGCTTGAGAAGTAAGGGTTTGATTTGAGTATCTTCTTTGCTAAGCTGCGTATATCATCTCTACTCGACTCCACAGATATTCTTACAATCTCTGTCACGCTTCCAGTTATTTTGAATTCATTCGCATTTTCCTCTGCATCAGAGAAAAGGAGATACACATATTAGTCATATGTCCCAACTGCACAAATGTTTGATAAAAGAACAGTTTATAGCGTCCACAAAGGGCTGGGCATGCTCTTCTAGTGAGCGGAATGACAAAGTGAGGCTTACCGTTTTGAGCTAAATGGCAAAGCGCAAGCTCGATGTGACGTTGTGTTGATGCTGAATCAATATGTGAGTTTGAAGTCAACCATTCAAGAGCACCTTCTTCCAAGAGAAGAGAACGGCCTTTTCTACGCCCTGCAACACATAACATTCCTCCAGGTATTATAGCAGTTTGACTCGGGCGTGCAATTTATGAGATATACTTGCAAGCAAATATGATGACTACACGGACCTTGCATAATTTCTCGAGTTTCACACTTTGCAAAATTTGCCATTCCTCTTGCCACTTGAGCAATGATATCTATGTTTCCAGATTGAGCCATCGTGAGTAATCCCTTGATGCCTTCCTCTTCTTTCAGCAGCTTAAGAAACTTCTCTGTTTGTGCAAAACACAACAGTATATAGAGTTAGATATGTACTTAGCAGCATCCCAACACAAAGCTTCTTCACTTGGCTTTTGTTTATGCTATACAGTGAACACATGCTTTGATGCAGATGAACAGATACGCTTAAAATATTGTCTAGTATTGGAAGTCATTGGAACCGAAACTCTTAAATCTTGTGCTCACCGTTCCCACATAAATTGGCAAGTGCACCAGCTACCATTCTTAGAGTCTGTGGGTCATCTGTTTTAGTCACCATCTTTGCTAGAAGTTGAGCACCTCCTTTATTCATGATTAAATCTTGACTCTTCTCTGCAATTAATAAACCAATGAAAACATGTAAATAAAAAAAGCACATCTTTTCCATTCCAAGTTTAATAACTTGACAGCAAGCATCAAGAACCGTCTAATGCAACTTAAAGATCCAACATTTAAGCATACAAGCATTGTAAATAAATGACACAACAACAGCCAACAGGGGACTACTTATGTGTGAATTAGCTCTGCTTCTCAGTAGTAAGTTTAACTGGTTTATGAACAACAATATCATAAAAGCATTTGGACCACCAAGGGAAATGCTCACCATTCATTGCCAAATTAGCAATTGCTCCAGAAGCCACCCTAAGAATTGTTGAATTTTGAGATGACTGGACTAGCATAAGCAAAGCTTCTACACCCCCTTCCTCCACAATCTTCACTTGATTACTCTCTAAATACAGACACACACATGATGCAAGTCATTTAGGTGCAGGCACAAACAAAACAATGTAATGTTGAACCAGATTTTCTGGAAACTATAGATGTGTCAAATATCAGTAACTGCATGAACTGAGAATCCATTGTTATGGCAACGCGCCAGTGTTAATAGAGAGAGAAATAAAAACTTGAGGCTATTCACACATGCTAATAGAGAGAGATGAAACTGCACCTTCAGCTGCTAGATTAGCCACCACTTTTACAGCTTGAATTTGAACTTCCAAGTCTTCAGACTTAATGAGTTGTAATATCTTCTGAATTCCAACTGAAATCAAAGTAGAGAAGATATCAATTGGATTCTCCCACAATGAAATGAAATAGAAGAATGCCTAAGCTAAAAGGGCTCAGTCAATGAGAAAGAATTATGCCTTCTTCACAAAGTCTCGCCATGGTAGCTCTCTGACCAGATAGAGATTTTTTCAACCCTTGTGATCTCTGTGAGCCTGTTAGAGCTCCAGATTCTGATGACGCTTTAGAAATATCATCCTTCACATAACGCTTTTCCTGTGAAATGAAATGGACTTAGCAAGACTATGAAGTACAATACATGTGAAAAAGTGAAACAAGCTCATTGTAATTCACCTCAACAACAATATCACTTTCCCTTAGGTTCTTCTTTAATTTGGAGAGCTCACTCTCCATTTGCTTTCTTTGCTTTTCTTCCAAAAGGAGCCTTTCCTTCATATCCCGAACCTCTTCACCAAGTTTTTCCTATGCAACACAAATTTTATGTATTGTTAGACATATTCATCAGCCAAAAATAATAGTCTGATGTTTTTGAATATGACCAAATCCGAACAAGTAAGCAGACATTTACGGCGCCACACCTTTTGATGGAGCAGATCATCATAGTCTAATTTTACTATCTGGAGTTCATCAACTGTCGATTCATACATTTGAGAAACTTCTTCTAATTTTATCTTGAGCTCATTCGTCTCTTCATTTTCCTAGACACAAAATCAAGAAAAAAAGAACAGCTGAAGCACAAGATACATTTGTATAAACAATAAAGGAAATGAAAAGGAGAAATACATTGACCCTTTGTCACACTCACCTGAAACATAGAGCTGAAAATATCATATGCTTATTGGGATTCAGTTCAAAAAAATCAAGAATAAGCCTAACCTGTGATAAAACTTGGCGATCGCTTATAAGCCTTTTCATTTGTCTAAGTTGCTCTTCGGCAGCGTTGGAACGAGCATCTTCATCTTCTAATTTCTTCTGCAGCTCTGCAATTTTAGATTCATACGTGTAAGTGGTTTCGGCAAGTTCCCTTTGATATTGATAGTTGCCCTTCTCTTGTTCCTATTAAAAACAAAAAATACCAATTAGTTTGAACAGAGAAGTAATGCATTCAAAAGGTATAAAAAAGAAATCTAATCTATAACAATTGATGATGAATAATATATCCAATTAACTAACATGAATGGACTTCTGCTGTTTACTCAAAATATTCTTCATTTCATTCAACTGATGCTCGGCGTTTGTTGACCGGGCTTGTTCATCCTCAACGAGCTGAACCAACTCTGCAATTTTTTTCTCATATACTTGACTAGCATCTGCAAGTTTTTCCTGATATGCTGAATTTTCCAGCTGTTGCTGCTACTAACAATTAAAAGGACACTGTCAGAGCCCATCTACTATACACAGCTCAAAAATGTATGTATAAATATTTTGTGTATTTGATGCCAGGCCTTTAAGGAAACATCCAAGAACTTCACCAAGTAGTTAATAAAGACGATAAGAGAGAAGTATTGATCCAAAGTGTACCTTGGTGTTTTTCAAATTCATCTCAAGTTGTATGGCTTTGTCACGCATAAGATCGCACTGATCTTTCTGCAGTTGCAATTCCTTTAAAAGTTCCTTCATGCGGATCTCCAAGCGGGCGTTTTCCTTCTCCAGGAACTGTAATTCATATTCATCCCTCACAATATAAACAACAGATATACAATATCATAGGAAAATAGTTGAATATCAATTACTGTAAGTAAACGGAGAGTAGCCGATCAATAGAAGAGACAAATACCTTGGATCTTGAAACTGCATTCTTTTCTGCTTCAGCTAAAGAGATTTCACATTCTCTCAATCTTTTTTCCAACTCGTGTTTTTCACTATTTCTTAGTTTATTTTGTCTTTCAACTTCAGCAGTAAGTTGGTCCACCTGAGTCTCAAGCTTCCGACACAAACTTTCATAATCGAATTCTTCTTTAAGCTTTACCATGTTTACTATTTTCATTGCCTGTAAAGGAAGACATGGCCAAATGGATTGTTATTACTATTACTATAAAATTCTTTGAAAGATATAAGATTGTTAAATGTTAAACTACTGTCTTTCTAGTTTATGATTTCCTTTAGATATCAGAAACTAGAGATTCTGCAGCAAACAAAAACTTCATGGAACAGAAAAGAAAAGCCTCTACTGATTAAACTAGGCAAAAAAAACAATAGGTAAGCAACTAGACTCATGGATCAACAACACATTTTTCTAAGAAATGTGAAAACTGACCCTTTGTCCGAACATTATCGTGCTAGTGGTTTCCGCATGATATCGTGCAGATGGCCCAATTGTTATTATAAGCGAAGTCCTCGCAGAACCTATTTGCTCAGGGAAACAAAAACAGTTTCAGAATTTATGTAACACACGCAAGAGTAACTTGGAAGATATGATATGAACAATGTATAGACACGGAAGTGAGTCATGCTTATGAGTTCTATACATACATAGACAACTAAGTATATTTATAAATGGCTCAAGAAAAAGTTAGTAAGCTAACCCCCAAAAGAATCACGAAGAAGCCTTGTTAGCTTAGAATCTCTTGTTGGTATATGAGCACTGCCTTCAGCTAATGCATTTATGCATTTACCGAGTGATGTCAATGAAAGATTAATGAATTTTGCCTCTTCAATCAAGTGGCCATCAGTGCCTTGGAAAAAGAAAACAGGATATAATTCCCAACAAAACTACTTGATATAACATGAATGGTTATATGAACAGTGAAGGAGTTCAAACCAGATTTATTTATTCTTTCTGAACCAGCAAGATCCACAATTAGCAGTTTGCTCTTTCTAACTTTAGGAATGGCTTTATCTCCCAAAGATTCAGGTTTAGTCCCTGTTTCATTCATAGCCCGCCTTACGTAAACCTGCAAAGAAGATACATTTTCATGAATTAGCAGATACAACTCATGGATTCTGTTGATGAACAAGAAACAATATAGACCAAATAATCTAAGGAAGCACACCGTAAGAATTGCATGACTACGGGAGGATTCTGTATTTAGCTTTGTATTTGCTGCATGACGGTTTGTTTCGCCAACTTGCAAAACCTGAAAGAAATGGTCTAAATCTTCAATGTTAACTAATGTAGCGCCTGGTACTGATACTTCCCCAGTCTTAGCATCCTCGTTGATTGAAATGTTGTTTTTTTCAGGTGCAAGAAGATCTTGTAAAGTTTCCATATATAGCTGTGAATAACAAGAAGAAATATAGATATTAGGAATGGTTGGTTTCAGAATTCACAAGGTTTCCATCATCCTGTGTATGAATGTTCAACAAGAAAACCAAAATCTAAGTACTGAAGTAATACTCTCTACAAATATACAATACTATTTGGCCAAATGAAAATAAGAGATTTCCACAGAAGAATGCACTATCACACCTGCAAATAAGAGATCTCCACGGAAACAGAAGCAGAAGATGCATTCAGAAGTATGTCTTCAAGAGCTCTAACCATAATACCACGCTCAGCTGCATCATCTTTACCAATTTTTCCTACGGTATAAGTTTTACCAGTCCCAGTTTGACCATAAGCCATAATGGTACCATTGTATCCATTCAGAACACCCTGCAGATAGATTCAGTGTAGTTGATATCAATAATCAAAATATTTCTTCTCAATGTTTACTGATATCAGACATTTTCTAACCTCAACGACAGGTTTTGCAACTCCTTCATACACTCGTTTCTGTGAAGCTGTGTCTGTAAATACTTCATCAAATCTATAAGACTCAGAATTCCAGTTGTTTTTCCTCAACTTAAGCCGCTTTATCTGCAGATATTAAAAATAAAACACTTTAGAAGGATCATAGAGTTGGAAGAGAGAAGCAATTTAGTTGGTTTAGCATCTAACTCACTTCTGGTTGTAATTCAACAAGATCAGCAAAATCAGCATCTGATTTAAGCTCTTCTCCATTTCGAGGTCGAACTCTTACAGAAACTCTCACCCTCCCAGGATCTGCAAGAAAGTATGAAAATTCAAATACTTGAAATTAACAAGTTTTCTTATATGAATAAAGTTTAAACTTTGAATGCCAATTTTTGTCAAATCATAGTATTGTTTAACATAAAAAGGATTAAGCCAAGATTGTGCATTTTATCTAATTTCTCAGACCAACAATTATCCTTAAAAAACCAACAATTCGAATCAACAATCTCAAAATTGACTGTAGCATTGACCTATAGTGAAAGTCAAAAACTTTAAACCAAATGAAAAAGAAAAACGCATCTTTCAATTGTAGAATCGTACGGATATATGAGTGAATAGAAAAAGAGAGAAGGAAAAAAGAAGAGACCATTGTCGTCGTCGAAGTCTTTAGACTGAGATCGGCGGACGGGAGTACCGGAGCGGCGTGTAGAAGGAGAAGAGGCGGAGACGGCGGAAGAGGAGGAGACAGAGGAGGAGGCGGAAGGACGATCTTTAAGGCGAGAAGAGTGAGAAATGGAGGGAGCGATAATAGAGGTTCTAGCAGGCAAATTCAAGGAAGAAGAAGATAGAGAAATGGTGTGATTGTTGGGAGGTAAATGCTGCTGAATCCGCTCAGCTGCGTGTTTCGCTGGAGATCTGACGGCGGAGGATGAATTTGAAGAAGTCATAGCTAACTAACTCGTTAAGAAGCACGAAAGAGAAATGGGAACAGAAGAGAAGAGAGTATGAGACAAAAGAGAGAGAGAGAGATGAGATTTGATTGTTTCAAAAAACAGAAAAAAAAAAGGAATTTGAAAATTTCGTGGGGGAAGTGGAAAGAGAAGAAGGAGAAGGAGAAGGAGAAGAGAAGAGGGAGGCACGATTGTGAAGAAATGAAATTGTTCCCGCGTTCGTGGATTAGTGGGGTGTTGACGTTAAGACGCCTCCTAAGCTTTTTACACTCCATCCCAATTTTTCGGTTTGATTTCGGTTCTGTTTTTTCGGTTTTCTAAAATTTCAGTTCAATTAAATAGTTTGCTATAAATAAATAAAAACAATAACAGCTCAATTTTTTTTTTAAAACGACATTGGTAATATATGCCATAAGAAACTATTTGATTTCAAATTCCTCTTTTGATCCACGAAATATTGTGGTTAGATAGAAATTTTAGTTTCAAGGCATTGGTTTACCATGGGTTGTGGTGAATGAATGCATAACATGTTAATAACATCCCAAGTGAAACTATGGAACCATCACTAATAAGCGGGGTCCAAGTGACATTATTCCTTTCGTTTTCTCGCTATCAAGTTGGTACATATAATAATAGTGAATGCCAACAAAAAAGAAAAGAAAAGAATGGAATTTGTTGAGAAATCTGAAATATCTTTAGAATTATTACTTTTTCATATGAAGACAATCTCATGTAAATTTTGAAAAATGTAACAACACCATTGAACACAATATGTTATCAATTATCACGTTTATATTCCATAGGATCTGTTTTGGGTTTATTCAAAAGCAACTAAGATGTATGACCACGGTCCATCTATGAAGCCCACCTACAGAGTATGAGGCCCATTTGGTAATTTAATTAATCTTCTCTACGGAGCTCTTCCATCGCCGTGGACTAACTAACGCGGTGGTCATTACGGTAGGCAAAAACAGAGAAAGGTTTGTGAGCTCGATCATATCTTAATCGTCGTCAATGGCGCAGATCCCAAACTTGGAACATGCTCCTCTCAATCTCAAATCCATTAGGTGAGTCAGATTGTCATACTTTGAATTGATTCACCCTTTATTCTTTTTCTTCTCATATGTTGCTCATTGCTTATTCAGGGAGAAGTCTCAGAGAGAGCTCGAAAACTTGCTTAAAGACGTTAAAGACGTAAGTCACGCTCCTTTCTATCGAGAATGTGAAATAAAAATCATTGCTTCGTCTTCCTTTACTCTGAATTCTTCTCCTTTTCGACGAACCCAATGTCGCATGATGGACTTTTTAAATTTATTTCTCTTTGATCGTAGATTCATGGAAATAGATGTTTGGTTATTGATCCAAAGCTCAGTGGTTCCCTCTCATTGATCATCCAGACGTCTAAGCTGAAGGTAGGTCCAGGTTTCCTCACTTATTTCTTTTCTGTGAAGAATTGAAATGCTGAGGAAGATATGATTGAGTTTGTTTTCTTCTTCTAATGGTTGAATTTAGTTTTTCAACATTATTGGTGATCTGGTTTTGTTTTTGCTTAGGAACTTGGTTTGGAGTTACGACATCTTTCTGAAGAACCAGTTCAGACTGAATGCACAAAATTGATTTATCTTGTTCGCTCTCAACTCAGTTTTATGAAGTTCATAGCTTCTCACATTCAGAATGATATTTCAAAAGCGATTCAGAGAGACTACTACGTTTACTTTGTCCCTCGTAGGTCAGTTGCGTGTGAGAAGGTATGGTGGCTATTTCTGTCCTCTTATACTCTTTGTGCTTTAGTTTGCGTGTTTTAACACCTTTTGAATAAGAGATGATAAGTATTTTATTCTGTTATTTTTCAGATTCTTGAGCAGGAAAAAGTGCACAGCCTTGTTACCGTGAAGGAGTTTCCCCTGTATATGGTTCCACTAGATGAGGATGTGATTTCATTCGAGCTTGAGCTCTCTGAAAAAGTGTGTAGAACTCTTATGGGTCCAATTCTTACTTATAACTTCATGTGACCTTTTCCTTGAGGCCTTAGAATCACAGCTTTCCTATTTATCTTTTTTTTTAATTGTGGCTTTGGAATGATAGGATTCCCTTGTGGATGGCGATGTTAGCTCGCTTTGGCATGTCGCAAAAGCCATACATGAGCTTGAGGTTTGAATCTTTCGTTCTTCTTTACATTAGGAGCCACACAATGCTATCTTATGACTAACTTGTCTCATAGTTTTCTTTTGGAGTTATATCGAAAGTGAGGGCAAAGGGCAAAGCATCAGTTCGTGTTGCAGATATACTAAATCGCATGCAAGTGGAGGAACCTGTCAATTCGAATGATGTAAAATTCTAATGTTATAATATCCAGTGACTTGGCTATCTCATTATTTTATAATGTAAATGATGTTTGTTCTATTTTAGGTGGGAAGGCATGAAGTGGATACACTCATTCTATTGGATAGAGAGGTAAGATTATCATGAAATCCTTCAGCACAAAGACGTCCTTTAAGAATTGAATGATAAAAAGTTCTGTCTGATGGAAGCAATGAGAAGTTGGAAAGATAATTTATATGATGCAAATGATCGATGTGTACCTTTAAAATGCTATACTTGTAAAAGATGTATTCACATGGTGCTATCAGTTTCAACTTTTACTTTGATGTTTCAGGTTGACATGGTTACTCCGATGTGTTCCCAGCTAACTTATGAGGGTCTGTTAGACGAGGTAATGTCACAAAAGTTGATTACTGCAGTTTTGACAAGAAGTATCTTGAATAGTTTATGCCGGCAGTGCAACTGATGAACTTTTTATTCTCTGAGGGACTGATACCGACTTTGTGTATCATAGTTTTATTAGTAATTTGAGTTATAGTCAGTGTTTTCGTTCTCTTTTCATTATAAACTTGCACAAGTGTGAGAGCTAAATTAGTTTCGGCCAGCTTAGTCATTATCCTGCAAAGTTTATGTACTTTTCTGGAATTTTGGGAAGACAAACCAATGGTGTAAAACTATTTGGTTTCATTGGCTGCAATGATTATCAACAACTACACAATTTGGATTTAAATTATGCTGGTCAATTGAGTTTTCTGTGAGCTGACTCAAACCTTTTTTTGAAGTTTTTGCATATCAGTAATGGAGCTGTTGAGGTCGACACATCTGTGATGGATATTCAGCCGGAGGGAAGAAAGATGAAAGTTCCCCTTAATTCAAGGTTAGTTGCTTTACTCGTATGTAAATATTCCTTCAATCGTGTGAGAGCCATTTTTCTTCTGTTGCACTGCTGAATGATTTCTGTGAGCAAATATGATGCATGAAATAGGTATTGTGATTTTCTTGGATTGGATAATCGCAATGTTTTGCTACTATTCTTGTATATTAATTGGTTATGTACAATAAAGAGCTTCCTAAACTGATAGCTTGCTAGATTAAACTTGCCAAGCTACATGTTGTGTGTATGTCTGTTTATTTTTCCATAACTTTGTATGGAAATATTTATGAAATGTTGATCTAAAAACGAAAATCTATTGACTAGCTAACACTTCTAGTTTTGGGACACGTTTGAATGCTAATTTTATTTCTTGAATGCTTAAATTTACAGTGATAAGTTGTTCAAGGAGACAAGGGATCTCAACTTTGAAGTCGTTGTACAGGTTGACCTTTGCCCTTTTGGCTTTCATTCTTTGTCACATGGGATTCTGTTTCCTCATCTTCCAGACGCAGTATGATTGCAGGTTCTACGTCAAAAGGCAACAACCATGAAGGAGGACTACACTGAAATTAATTCTGTACGTTTGTCACTCTCTTCCTTTGGGTCGACTTGTTTTCATGGCAGAGGTTATGGTACATACATATTTGAGTTCAAATATCTTAGCCGTCGATTAGGAGACTTCTTTGGCACATTATTAGTTACCAAATTCAAATAGACCATGTTATGCCTTAGGAGAACTAATGATCAGCCTCTTCGTACATGTTATGCCTTAGGAGAACTAATAATCTTATCTATTAGATTATTAGTTATATCCAGATTTTTAATGAGGGTATGGTAATATAATGCACAGACCCAGACAGTTTCTGAGCTGAAGGACTTTGTTAAGAAGCTTAACTCATTACCAGAGATAACAGTAAGTATTGTCTTACTTTTTTAAGTTCCTCTTGTTTTATTTCGCAGATGTACCGACCACAATTAGTTTTATTTTTTAACCTATCAGTTATGACTTTTTCATTCCCAGAGGCACATACATCTTGCCCAGCACCTGACGACGTTCACATCCAAGCAATCCTTTCTTTCACAACTTGATATGGAACAAACACTTGTTGAGGCAGAAAGTTATGACATGTAAGTTTATTTTTAAGGCAACACTTCAATTGCATATCATAATTCCATTCAAGAGGATCTCATGATTCTTTCTGTTACAAGGGATGTGAAAAATATTTTACTTGTATGGCATACTGTTTCTTAAAATCTATGATATGTTTGATTATTACTAACTCTAGTTTTTAAATGCAGATGCTTTGAGTACATAGAAGAGATGATCCATAAACAAGAGCCTCTCACTAATGTTTTACGTCTATTAGTCCTATTTTCTGTTACAAACTCGGGGCTACCGAAAAAGCAATTTGATTATATAAGGCAAGTTAATCTTCCATCAGGCATATGTATTATATATTCCAATTTTCTGTTTTTTTTTAAAACATGTCTTGTCTTTTGGTCTCAACTTCCAGAATGGAACTACTCCACAGTTACGGGTTTGAGCATGTGGTCACATTGAACAACTTGGAAAAAGCAGGATTGTTGAAGAAGCAGGTTTGGATATTCTTGGCTTCCTTTCGGAATGAACTACTTTCTTGTATTCTATTGTTAGGTAAGTCTGACATTCTAATGGCTTGTTGTACCTTCGTTTGGTTCCTGCAGGAGTTTAAAAGCAACTGGCTGACAGTGAAACGTACACTGAAACTTATAGTTGAAGAAACTGATACGTCAAAGTAATCTTCTTTTTAGTCATGTTGTCTCATACTGGATACATGATACATTCATTGACATGATTTTGTCAATGAGATTAAGCTTATAAAGTAGGTCCAGATGTCTTAGTCCAGAAATATGCAAACTTGATCTTGATAAAATTATGCGACTTGAAAGCTCTTTTCCACTGCTATATAATCTGTAATGAATGATCTAACAACAGAAATTGCTGAATTTTCATTTCAAGATATCTCTGGTAATCTCTAATACCCTTGAAAGCTCTTTTTCAACTTGCAAGTTTTGTTGCAAGATGAGGACTCCCACTTCTCTAATGCATGATCTAACATCATCAATAGCTGAATATTCAGTTTTCATAGCATGAGTAAATAATCTGTTTTCCTCCTTGTTTGTGGCATGGGATCATCATCTTTTTCGTAAGATGCATTTGTGGTTTTCAGTAGAATCTAGGCCTTGCACCAACTTTTTCTAATCACAAACTAAAGTGCTTAAATCAGTTCCAGTTGTAAGGAAAATAAATTTCTTCTGCAGGGCTGACGATATTGCTTACGTCTACTCTGGATATGCTCCTCTTAGCATTCGTCTTATCCAACAAGCTATTCATTCTGGATGGTTAGTATGTTCTTGCATTCTTCTAGCTAAAACCTCTGCCTAGGTAACCTGTGAATTTAGCACTTTGGCTTTACTAAATAAGTAAATAACCATGAGGAAAAAAGTCTAGATTCTGCTCAGTTTCGATTGAGAAGCATTTAAGTGAAGGGACAGATAAAACTCCAGATAAGGAACTTTTGCTAATCCGTGTATGAATGAATAGGATTTTTGTTGTCTGCTTCTTTGGGGCAAGAAAGAAATGCCGAAGTAGTAAATTGGGGTCTATGATAAAGCAATTTAACATATTCACTTTTTAATGAAAGAACAGTGTGGTTCATTGACGTCTCAATCTACCTTACAGGCGTCCTATAGAAGACATTTTGAAGTTGTTACCAGGGCCGCATCTGGAAACTAAAAGAGTTAGTACACTTTCTCCTTTGCCCAATTAGGGAGATAAAAAAAAAAGACTTCCATTTTTGTTATGCTATTGTATCTTTCTTTTTTCTGACTATTTTTTAATGTAACTATAACATGAGGCAGAGTGGATTCCCAAGTAGTCCATCAGTTGATTCATTGCATGGAGCTTCAAATGGGTAAGTTTCTCATTAGCAACTGGTTTGTTACCACAAAAGTAGTTTCTTCAAAACGATAAAACATTGAGGTTTCATGTGAGACATCATTACAGGAATGCTGATGGAAGACGCTCAATTGTTCTTGTTGTCTTCATTGGAGGAGTAACATTTGCTGAGATCTCTGCTCTACGGTATCTCGCCTCTAAGGTAATATTCAAACTTCAAGAGTTTAGTATCAAAAGACTTTTCTTCTGAATCTTCTGATCTTGCACCTGCATAATTTTTTACAGGAAGGAATGGCTTATGATGTGATTATTGCCACAACAAAAATCGTCAATGGCTCAACATTGATAGAAACATTCATGGAGAAACTAGGCTGATCCGTAACAGTGTCTTATGTTTCATCTTTTCCCTTTTGAGTGTGTTTGTTTGTGTATGTCTTCTGGATCATTTTTGGTTGCAGAGTGAATGGTATTCGAATGTTGTAGTGTATCTCAGTTTTTTTTATTGGTGGTGAGATACAGCGTGATCTTATATATAAAATTCAGTAATGTTTTCTTCATATGCGTTTCACTTCAACTTCTGCAATCCTTCTTTACTTCTTTCATTCAATGCAGTATGAACGTAGATGAATAATACATGAATAAAAGCGCAAATAAAAAGGTTTGTTTATACTTTAAATCAAATAGATATACACTTACACCGTTACATAAGGTTCTTTTGTCAGACTCAATCCGAAGTTTCTTATATATACACATATAATCTACACTGGAACAGTAGATGCTATAACAACTTCGATTTGCTGAATGAGCTCCAACAAGCTCGCAGCTTTCCTCTTTGCTCTATCAGTTCCATTCTCAGTAAGTTCCTTCAAGGCTATCTCTGCACCAACTTCTCTTGCTACATTTAGCCTCTCCATATTCCCAATGCATAGATACCAAAGTATTGCTGCAGCATTTTCCCGGTTTCTAGGTGACCCTGTCCTGATAATCTCTACCAAAACCGGGATCGATTCTGCTTCAGCTATCGCTGTTTTTCCTTCTTGGTTTGTAGAAAGAATTGCCAGAATAGCTAAAGCCTCATCCACCATTCCACCACCTGCATCTTTCAGTAATCTTGTCAGAGGATCAACGATCCCGCCTTTGACTGCCCTTGATTTGTTTCCCTGGTATATGCATAAATTGAAAATTGCTGTTGCAGCGTCTTTTTTGCCTCTGCGGGTTCCTTCATCAAGCAAGCTTATAAGGGCCTGGATAGCTCCAGCAGCACCTATTGCCACTTTGTTTTCATCTATAACAGATAAACTGAAAAGAGTCGCAGCTGCGTTCTCTCTAGCCTCCATGCTTCCATTTTTTAACACTTCTACTATATCCGTTATGGCTCCTGCATCAACAATGGCTCCTTTGTTCCCTTCATTTATCGAAAGATTGAGAAGAGCCGTCACTGAATGTTCTTGAGTCCGAGGATCTGGTGAGGATAGAAGATCTACAAGGAGAGGTATGGCTCCAGCCTCAGCGATACAAACTCTGTTATCCACGTTCCTCTTGGCTAGTAACCGTAATTCTCCAGCTGCAGCTCTTTGCTGTTCTGTAGTACCGTTGAGCAATTTCTCTAACAAGGCATGGACAAATGCTCGATCACAATCTGAAGAGCTGCTTCCTCCTGGTTTTGTGGTTCTGCAGCCCCCTTGATTTTGCGGTAGCTCAATACCATTGCTCTCACACCACAGAGCAATGAGACTCTTTAACACGTAATTAGGGGTTAATCCAGAGTGCAAAAGTGTTTCCTGAGATTTCGGACAGGTTTTATGACCAGCATCGAGCCACTTCTGAATGGATGATCTCTCATATGTCTGCAAGGTAGAAAAATGAGCTAAAACAACAAATTCACAAGTGTAATAAACAAACAATGCACAAGGAACTTGCAAAAGCAGACCTGTCCAGTGGAGACAATAACAGGATCTTTCATCAGTTCAAGTGATATTGGACACCGAAAATACTCTGGTATAACAGGAGAACGATGTCTCGAAATTATTCTGTTGCCGGTGGATGTATCAGGTTCTGAACTCTCCATTGTTACACTGTCCACCAGCTTTTTAAGAAGTGAGGACATCCTCTCGAAACAGTCATCAGGGTCCCCATCATATGAAAGGAAATATTCATGCATGGCATGTGATTCTTTCTTAAGCTCATCAATGGTACTGAGTTGGAGCTCCTGCGACAGTCTTTTGAGTATTTTAGGGTCAGGATCCATCACATTCTCTGACATGGCTAGATCATGGATAAGCTGTATATCAAACTCTTGCCCTCTTTCTTTTGCTCTCTTGAACTGAAAATGAAGAAGCTGTATCTGCAAAATTCAGAGACCATATCATTAGAATTCATATTTAATTATCAAAAAAGAAAAAAAAACTCCGATTATTTAAAGTTGCAAATTCTAAGTCTTCAAACCAGAAAAAACTATGCCTTAGAAGTACCTGTTCTCTGACCTCCTCTGATACCTCAATCGTATCATAAGGAATCTGACTTAACGCTGCCTCTATCTCTACTGTCATGTCGTGGAACTTCTGCATAACTGAAGCCCTATGGAAAATCTGCCAGAAGAGAGAACACAAACAAACACACAAAAAAGATCTCAACTTCTTGATTTCAGGTGAATTCTAGGAGATATAGGTGACAGTAGGAAGCTCATACACGAGAAAACAATACAAATTCTACATAATCATCGATCACCAAAGCATTGGCAACTATGATGTTATAGTTTGCAGAACATAGAAGTTAAACCATGATGGCCACAAACTTTCCCACATAATCCAGAAATGAAATTGCTTTTGATCATTCTCCATATAATCAGAGAAACAAAACAATACCCAAATTCTGGAAATTCTTATAGATGACAAAGATATACAGCTAAACCCTAAACACCAAAATCTTAAACCCTCCTCGAATTAAAAAAAAAACAAAGGAAATTGCTAACTTTGCGAGCTAAAAAAGAGAGAGATATAAATCTTCTCAGAGAAATGAGTATACTTACCTGAAAAAGCTTGCTTCCTCCATTGACCGATCGAAAAAGCTCAAGACTTGAATCAAGAGCGATTCTCATAACCTCAAAACCTGAAACTTGGTCCTCCTTCAATTCCACATTGACGTCAATCAATTCCTCAAAGAAAGGGCTGAGAAGCGTGATCCTACGAAGAAGATCGCCTTGGCTCTTCCCGAAGAAACCTTTAGAAGAGGTAAACCCAGAAATTTCCTTGATGGAGTTAACGAGTCGATTTATCAGCTCCTCCTGTGAACAATTCGTTAATCCCATCCTTAGATTTTGCAGTTACAGAGAGGGGCTTCAAAGGGTTTTTAGAAATGAAGAAGAAGAATTTTGGTGTTTAAGGAGGAACAAAAATGCTATGGGGACCCATTAAAGCTTATACACGTTATTACAAACTTAAATGATCCTTACGGAAATAGTCTTCTCACCAACGTGACAATAAAACACCTACAGTGTTTGGACCTTGACAAAGCCACATTTTGTCCATTTTCAAACCATGTCATATTTTCTTTAGATTCTATTTTAAAATCTTGGATTGAATTAGATGTTTGCTGAGTATTTTATTTCGAGTTGTTATTTACCCGAATTATTATATTAAGGTTGACCAAAAATACATTAAAAGAAGTTTTAGTTTGATTGTTTTGAAATAATAATAAAACTTTGACCACGAACTCCGACTCTAATAACCAAAAATCAAAATATAACTAAGAAATAACTTGACCATTTCAAAAGGACTATAATATAGCTTAGAGAAATCCATTATACAAACGCTCATTGCACATGAGATGATTCTTTGACAATAAACATGTATTGATGAAACAATTCCCCATCATTTCTTAATCTAACTTGGGTTTCCACTTTCAAGGTTTCATATTTCCCCAGTTTCAACCTCAAATCATCAAATTATACAACAAACTTAACAGATAGAGCAATACCGGTTTTTTAAACATTACATTAAAAGTATGAAAACATTAGTAGTTCGAAATTGTTTTTTCTTTTGCTTTCCCTGAAGATGATTCAACACTTCAATCATGACGAAGGAGGAAGACGAGGTAGCCTCTTGCCAATTTCCTATCAGACATACATGTACAACTTCAACAAGTTAAATTCCATCCATATACACCAAAACTAATTCAAATTAGTTTATACTATTTGGAAGCCCGTTTGTAGCTTGAAATGAAAAAGATATATACACCAGCAACCAAAAGATCTCACTGCCTATCAAATTTTTATTCTCCAGCTCCAAAGTAATGAAAGAAAAGGGATCACAAGAGCTCAACAAATGGAGGTGACAAGACAATCAATCATAATCCAGAGACAATAATGAAATACACACCTCAAATAGTTGATTTATGTTATCAGCTGTCTTGGCTGAAGTCTCAATAAAGAACATGCCGTTCTTCTCTGCAAGCTCCATCCCATCCTATTAACAAATTGAAAATGTGATAAGCGCTGAAGAAGCAAGGACAGTGCAAGTCACAACAAATGTTCCATGAAATCTAGTTAAAGAAGTTTATGCAAACTCACCTCAGTTGGTACTTCTCTTTTTTCATGTAGATCAGCTTTGTTACCAACCAAAGCCATAACAATATCTGGGCTTCCATGCTTTTGCAGTTCCTGTTAAATTTAAGGGCAGGGAGAGTTAAAACAACAGCAATACATTCAATACAATATTAATAGCTTTCCCACACAGAGTTTGTACCAAATTGTTTCATGGTATTGAAGCAGTGTGCAAATTTATGGGACAAAAATATCAGAAAAGTCGAGAAGTTGCTTAAAATCACATTCCTGTATCCTAGTATTTTATATGTTTGAGTAAAAAAAAAATGGGTTATGTTGGATACTTTGTTTCCTCTCATAACTTTGCTATCAGGAATGTGATAATTACAAAGACATAGCTGCCAAGTTGGAGGGGTGATATAAGATAGTTCTGAAACTAGCTGAAGATCATGGAGGTTTTTGTTCTTTTTCAACTATATACAGCAGGGTACAATTTAAACTGGTAGAGTTGTTCTACTCTTCTACAGTTATCAAATAATTTCGCACTCTTCTATGGTTATACAAAACTTTCTTCAAGTCAATTTTTCGCCATAAGAAATATAGAGGTCAGAAGATATTGCATGAGTCCAAAAACATGAAGGAAATGGGACCCTTGAAAACATACCTTGACCCAATACTGTGCTTTCTTGAAAGATTCAGGGCTTGTTATATCATACACAATAACAGCAACTCCAGCTCCACGGTAGTATAGTGGTGCAAGAGCAGAATACCTAAAAAATACAGATTAAATCCAAGCATGTATGCAAATCGTTTATCTTAAAAAACTAAGAAACACAAATCTACATGAAGGGTTTAACACCTCTCCTGTCCTGCTGTATCCCATATTTCAAACTTCACTGTAGTAGAGTCTTGCAAAGCTATTGTTTGGGATAAAAACGAGGCTCCAACAGTAACCTGATACACATAACTAGTAGTTTTGAGATTCAATGGCAGATAAAAATATTCTTAATAGCAATTCACATTCCACATATCAGAGCACGTTGTTCTAAAAAAAATGTCAGATAGTCAATAAAAACAATTTACATAACAAGGTTTTAACTTACCTTAGAGGTAGCGTCAAACTGACCACGGACAAATCGAAGGACAATACAACTTTTACCAACACCAGAGTCTCCTAGTAGAACTAACTGCAATGCAAGTGAATCCAAAAGTTAGCGACTTGTCTTTGGCAAAGTTGAGACCAATTAGAAATGTGAACAATCAAGTATAAAGCATGAACTTTCTAAGCTATTACCTTACACAAGTTTATTTGTTTCCCTTGATTAATCTCATGAATCAGTCAAGTTAAAAGAGAGCAAAAGAACAAAACACACAAAATCGCACCTTCACGCGTAGATTTTTGGCATCTGCTGGAACTGCATTTTCTGAATTGTTAAGACCACTTAACGTTCCAGAGTTCCTATCTGCTACACACACAAATCTCCAATAATCAATTCGGTTTATCAATTTCTACACACGGAAACCCTAAACAATCATCATAATCCCCAATTTTCAAAAGCTTCTAATTCGAATCCCGATGATTACAGCTTCTGAAAATTGGTGATGAAATTTCTCGAGGGTCTCTATAAATTACGAATTTTGATTCGAAAATGGAGGATAAATTCAACAAAATAGAGAGAAAAAAAAAAAGGAAAGCTTGCCTGGAAGAGAAGCAGCACATCCCATAGCTAACCCCTAAATAGATAATTGATGAGATTGCAGCTGATCGTATCCAAGATTTGAGCTTCGATTGCAGCGAGCTGAAGAAGAAGAAGAAGAAAAGGAAAAAAGAAGGATCGTCACATAAAAACTTTCGACTCGATGATTATGATTATTATCGTCCTTGACTTTGCCGACGATTATCGAGTTTTATTTCAAAAGGCTCTTTCATGAAAAGCGTTAAATAATTTCCAAATATTTTATATAATGGAATTTCTATCCAATTTCCACAAAGTTTTATAAATTTTAAAATAAAATAAAAACTTATATTATACATCTATTATGAACATATATTACATCTTTTATAGTTTTATTATTAAAAACCAGGAAAAAACAAAATTAAGAGATGATTCGTTAAAAATAATTAGTATTGATGCAGTGTAATCGTGGTAAAGAGAACAGGCTCGTTGGCTCGTTGATATATCCAGTTAGTTATTGGTGTTTTAGATTAAGATGACTATTGCTCTATCTATATATAGCTCAGTTCGAACATCTCATACTTGTAGCAATTGAGAGACACTAACATAAAACATCTTTGTTGGGAGAGGTAAAAATGTTACCAACGCTATAAAGGAAACGAATCCACAAGAACCGGCGTTTGATTAGTTCTCTAAACAACAAATTCATATAAATTTACTTACTTCTTGCTTTCTTTCATATATGATATATGTAACATTGCTTAAATACTATACACAATTAATTGGATAATACATACTGGGTTTTATTCAAGAAATAACCCAAGTGTAGAGAAGAAACAGATAGGTGAAATATACAATTATATGCATATAAATTCATGAGATATTTGTATCAAAGTGTTAAATAGAGTTGTATAGCTTGGTTTAGTCCGGTTACGTCCACCGGTATTTATTCTGATTGTGATATTGGTTTTCTCTTGTGTCGTTCAAGAATTGTGGTTGATCGCGATTAGGAGGAATGATTTTGTAAGATATAGTGGATTGAGATTTTCTAGTTTGGCTTTAGGAATGATTGTGTAATAATATATAGTGGAATATAAGTTTTTTGGTCTGAAATTGCTTGATAAATCAATCATACTTGTCTAGAATTTAGGAATCATTGTTGAATTAGTACTGTTATGTGAAATCTATGATGATTTATCATGATTACACTTGTAAATCCACTATACTTAGTGATCAATGTTATAAGCATCTTGTTGAAGAGAATAATTTATTAGAGATATCATATCTTAGAGAATCAAGATCCCCTATATTTAGCTGGTCAAATATTTCTCCACAATTTCATAAACGTTTCCACCAAATCTCTAGAATAACCCAACTCCTTACTAAGATTTAAATTTATATAAATTGAAATGTACATTATTTGTAATACTAATTTTTAATCTTTTGAATACATGTGAATATTTTTTTTTCATTTCAACAATTAATAATATTTCTCTTTAAACGTGAAAATTTCTTATATTTAAATTTAACATCAATGAAATTAACATTAATGGATATTTAAATTCTAACTTACATATAGGGGATGTATTGAACTAATTATTTAGAGAGATTTGAATTTAAATGACAAATCATATGTTATTGAAACATGAATTTAAAATATCTTTTAAAATCTAGTGTTAATGGATTAATGATTTTAAATTATACACTCAAATCCACTGTTATTGAAAAGATATGATTTAAAAGCTTTAAGTGAGATTTGAGGGGATTTCTTAATTAAAAATATAAAAACCAAAATCTCAAAGTTTTAGATAAGATTTCAGAAAATTTAATAACAAAGTTTCTAATTCACTAAAATTTCACTAAATCATCTCAAAACTCATTAAAACTCAAATCTCTCCAACTCCAATACATCCCCTGTAGTTTCATCTACCCAACGTTTGTTAACCACCAAACCTAAACCATTCCTAAGCAACTCGCGTTTGGATTCCGGTATGAACTCTCGTTTGGGCTTCTTCCAAAAACAAATTTGGGAAAGATATGTTATAAACATCAACATTTCGAAGTATATGCTACCGATTATAATTGAATCACAAATACACATTGAATCAACGTTCATAAAACACACATCAAATCTCATGTTCCAAGAATCTGTAACACAATAAGATGTTCTTTTTTGAAACAATGAGATTTTTCTTCTCTATATATCTTCAGCTACCGATCTCATCCATCTTCTAACAAACTTTTCCAGGCAATCAACTCCACATGTTTCTTCTACAGCTTCCAATCAACTCCAACAAACAAAACAAAAAACATAATAGAATTCTCCTATGAGCTAGTGTAGATTCTTTCAAACGGGATCCCCTAGACTTTAGACCTCTTTGTATTTCACCCAAAATCATTGTTTCTCTTCGCTTTACATCCCGATCTTTTAATATCAACCTAATTCCACAAATTCTATTAATCTCATTAATTTGTGTTTATTAATTGTTCAGCATTGCCTTGACTCGAGTTTAATTAAACCTCTAACCCAAAACCTCAGTTTGTACCCGGATTAAACCCTCTTATTGTATTAGAGCCTTCCAAATAAGGGCTGAATATGAACGGTATCAGAATATCCAACCAAATAAAAGATTAAGAAAAAAAAGGAGACAAGGCCAAACATCATGAGTGTATGTGAGGCTTAAGTGCTTTGCAGTGTTGATGATCTGATCCAAATTAAGTAATTTTAGTAGTAATATCGATTATTAAGAGTTAAACACGCATGAGTGCCTACGAGCCGAGAAGGAAAATAAGAAGCCGAGCTTCCCTCGATTGATACAGTATACTCAAAGTTGTGATATTTTGAATGATGTCGAGAGTGATGCAGTAAACAAATTCCAAATTTGTTATGTTATATCATCATCACACATAGACGAGCAAAAGAAAAATAAATCATAATTATTATGAATAATATTTTATTCGGATAAGAGTCAAACAAGCAAAATTAAATTTAATATTTTCTATATTTTTTATAAACTACACAATACATATTTCTAGTATTTTATGTTAATTTTTTTTCTTTTTTGTTGGTTAATTTCCTTGTTTTATGTTACAAAAATATAAAAATTAAAATGGGAGAATAGATCAGAAAAGTAAAAAAAAAAAAAATGGTAGAAACAAAAGAAAGTTCGTGAATCTGTATACCTCTAATAGTTCAGATTCCAAAGACAGCTTTTTGACATCTTTTCGTTGACCAAAAATATATAAGTGTGTATTTTTACCATTTTCAAACAATATTCATAATTTCATAGGATGATCCACAGTCCATCCGGGTCGATCCAGCAAGCCGCATAGCTTCCCGGATCGGACTTAAAATCATTTAAAAGGTTGATCATATTTGTTACTCTTCTTTTTTCATTTTTTTTTCTGGCTAACAACAATTCATTAAAACGATAATTAGGCTACTAATCTTGCCATCTTGGAGACGCACGGTGTTACTTAAGCTCTCGAGAGACGTTCATGCTCGTTGCTATATCTAATTAGTTATTGGTGTTTTAGATTAAGATGATTATTGCTCTATCTATAACTCAGCTCGAACATCTCATACTTATAGCAATTGAGAGCATAACATACAACGTCTTTGTTGGGAGAGGTAGAAATATTATACCAACGCTATAAAGGAAACGAAACCACAAGAACCGGAGTTTGATTAGTTCTATAAACAACAAATTCATATAAATTTACTTCTTCTTGCTTTCTTTCATATATGATATATGTAACATTGTTTAAACACTATACACAAGAATACATACACAATTAATTGGATAATACATACTGGATTTTATTCAAGAAATAACCCAAAGTATAGAGAAGAAACAAATAGGGAAATATACAATTATATGCATATAAATTCATGAGATATTTGTAGGGCCTTCATTGCTCTATGGCTTAGGAATGGCTGTCTCTGTTGTAGAACAAAGTTTTGAACCTAAAGCATGGCTGTTTATGTAGCGGCTAGGAGCCGAATTGAAGCGAAATCCTTTTGGAAGACAATCATTCATTGCTCCACTGTGGAATGCGCCTTGTTTGCTGTCGCTTGTGTAAATTGTATTCGTGCTCGTGTGACCTGACTTATTCAATTCCAAGAAAGGCCTCGATGCACAGACAAAGTTTGTTCGTGGAGAAAAAAAGAAGAGAAATATTAACACAAAGAAGGAAATGTAGCTCGGCATTTGTTGAGTTTAGCTATCAAACTTTGCTATGTAGTTTCTTGTGTTCTTAAGGCTTAATGAGGAAGACATATGCTCTATATATATATGTTTATGTGTGGTCGTATTGGGCAAGTTACGTATGTGTATCCTTGCATAGTCGGCGTTGAAATAGAACAACTCACATTGACACTTTTTGATAATGCTCGTGATTCTCATTACTCCAAACCTTCTCCAAACTTTGATTTCCCATGACACAATTCCACGTCACTTTTTTTTTTCTAGTCATAGTTCCACGTCCCTAATTGATTTTTGTCAACCTATTAGATTCTTCTAAAAGGAAAAGGAAAAGGAAAAAAGGACATACAGTAATAAAATACGAAAACAATTACATATTAACAACGCAAAATAGTACAAAGATCTTATAGGATAAAAAAAAGAGAGAGAGAGAGAGAGAGAGAGAGAGAGAGAGAGGGAGGAGAAATGTGTATACTATAACAGAAACTATTTATGTCCGACGTGGAAAATGAAACTACAAATTAAGAGAAAAATCTAATTTAATTGTACACCTAATACGATCCAGGACGATCTAAAGTTGAACGAAAGAAAAGTTGACACGTATTTTCATGCTGTTAGTATTTAGATCTTCTCTCTGTTAAACTAATTAAATCTGAGATCTAACCATGTAAACCAATCAAAGAACACCATTTGGATGATGATGACACGTCAAAAATTGTAATCTCATGTATAGTGTTGGTTCGTTTACCGGTTAGATGAGTGAGTTGTCTCTCAGTGCCAAGTGTTCCAATGTCTCGCTTACAAGCTTTTGATCGTATATATGCTTTTGAGATATATTTTTGCTCGAGAAAAAATCGTTAGAAGATCTATTTCAAATTTGCATTCCAATGAATGAAACTTCCTAAACCTTCACGGATTTTTCAACATAAACCAAATCTATTTCTAACAACTTGGGAAAAGAAGAGTTTACATATGACATGTTGTTCTAAAGGGAGTCCTTATTAGCAAAGAGCTTCAAGTTGGAATGAATGGAAAACATTGGGTTTGTTCATTTTTTTTGGTGTTGCTAGTGACTGCTATAACTGATATTTATCACATTATTTGTTTTATAGCATGTTAACATTCAACGATTATCAATATTTGCCAGTAACTAAATCATATTTATTTTGTAGTCGATGGCAACAACGACATGTTTTAGAGGATGATCAGTAATCTAAAATTTAAAACGTTAAAATTAGTGATTTAAAAAAAAAATTAGTTGTGTTTTCCAATAAATTTATTTTAACCAATAACCTACAAAATGAAGAAAATTTTAGTCGATGTTGATGGTCACTAGCGATTGCAAAATTAAAGAACAATAACACATGTCGTTAAACGACTAAATGACTGAAAATTTATGGAACAATCACTTAAATTTCAGAGACTCGAACGCCCTATATAAAATTATACATAATTACATATCTCATTCTAAGACACTTTGATAAATAAAGTATTTCAATGTTATTCTACAATAAGATTTTTTTTTTTATTTTTGGACGAATGGGGTAGTAGAATCTAAAGAACCAAAAATAAACAGGGATTATTTGTTAAAAAGAAAAACAAACTGAGATACCTAAAGTCATGAATTCATCACATGTTTTCGGATTAAATCAATCGCTCGACTAATGGAACAAACTACTTTTAAGATTCAAATTCTCTAAATGACCTTTCGTCTAGCCTTTCATGTTTGCATGTGTCAAGCTTCTTATTATCTATTACACAGATAAACATGAACCATGCATCATAGTTAAATCATCATGCAAAAGCATGTGAGGATGAAGATATTTAAATATAACTGGAATTGCGGCGAATAAAAAGAGATTAAATGTGGGCATGTTCCTTTTTTTTTTTTTTCTTTTTAACAAAAATATAGACATGCTCTTGAGTTGTGGTTTTGAGATACAGTTGGTTCTTTGCCGTTCTAATATTAGAAAATTTAAATTATCACGAAGCAGATCCACACAACATGTGCAAAAACTAGAAAATGTGCCAAAAAAAAAAAAACAGATACATGCCATGTTTTTTGGAATATTGCTCGAGAATAGAGTAAAGGATATTTGAATTAATCTCCTGAGATAATAGATTTGATTGAACGATGAGAGATCAGATGGGTTAGCGACTGAGATCATTTTATGATGCACCTGGCCGGTTTCAAACATTGCAAAAAAAAAAAAAAAAAAAAAAAAAACATTAACGCAAGACCTCTATTCCCTTTATTTTATTACATCAATATTGATATATATATATATTCTCTAAAATAAAATTTAAATGTATATTCTTACGATAAATAAGGGAAAAACGAATTATGTGGGAAACAATATTAAAAAAAATCAGTTAGAATTATTCTTTTTCTTTTATACATACCTTAGTTCATCTTCTTATTCTTTCGTCTATTTTGACATATCAAATTCTATTCTTCTTCTCTGTTTGCTTTTTTTTCTCATCGTTTCTCTTCTTTTCTTCAGTCATAAAAGGTATTTTCTAAACTAATATTTAATTGATAATTGTTCATTTTTATGTTTAATTTCCAATTTAAAACAATTAGAAATTTTATTTTTTAACAAAAAATGTCAAGGATTTCAACACGAAAAAAAACAAAATGTAAAACATGAATCTCTGTTATATATGTGAATCTACGTTTGATTGCGTCTGTAAAAGAGATCACAAATTTTTTATTTTTAAGGTCTCTGAATTCTCAGTACCGGTCCTGCATATTGATAAGAAAACCATTTGTGGAACATATTAGACACGTTAATTCTTAATAACATGCTACTGGTGTATTTGGAGAAATAGTTTGGTGTAATTGTCTCTACAAAGAAATAACTAATTTTTGTTATCAAAATCAAAAAAATGGTTGCGCTCCTAGTTTGATTTCCGGTTGGAGGGATGATATTATTAGATATTATCAAATGTTGGTTTCAAGGCATGAACCCCTCCTATTTAACAAAAAAAAAAAAAAGGCTAAAAAATTGTGCTCAAAATAATATTTTTCAAATAAATATTCTTCTTCAACTATAAAAATAAATTTAAGTGACTTATAATTTTATGTAAATTTGAATGATATATTAGTAATACTTACATTATTTTCACTATTTAATAATAATATACCTTATTTATTATTTTATTCAATATTGTACATGTATATATTATTTTGGAGAAAATCTAGAAATATATTTATCACCACTTCTAGAAATATATTCAAAATTTTGTTTCCTTTTATGATATATTATATAATATTAGCAAAATATAAAAATAAAATCTATTTATTTGAATACATACCAAAATCTCAATTGTTTTCTCATATTCAATTAATGAGTTATAAAAGGATAATGAGTCGATTATTGTACTATAGTTAAAAATTTGACTTAACCATAGTTAACTCTGATTTATATGAATCTCACGTTTTAACGGCTCTTTGCTTCTATAGTTGTCCTCGACCAGTTTTTGTTTTGCCCTTTCACTCGCCTAGACTCCTACTTTGTGAAATCCATTTTTTGTTTGTTTTCTTGTGCAATTTAAAGATTTTCTTGAAACCTTAATAATAGCTTTCAAAAATCGGATAAGGGTAGTAGTGTGAGAGAATGAATCACTCAGTTTCTGATCAGAGTCTCTACCTTGAGAGCGATGAAGGAGAGGACGAGAGAAAGAACTTGTCCGATAATGAAGAAGAAGAAGAAGATGGAAATTTTTCTGATTCTTCTGATGCTTACAATCAAAACCAACATCAGTCTAAAGCTAGCTCATACTCAACCGCATGGCCAAAGAGTTACAGGTATAATCTCATCATTCTATCAGTTTCCAACGTTTTGATTTGGATCCTAACCATTCGTGTTTTAGGCAGTCGATGGATCTGTATGGAAGTGTACCATCACCCAATTTGGGTTTTCTTGCAAATTCTTCAATGTCAAGATATGGAAGCTCTTTCGTGTCTTCGTCCTTGACAAGAAGAGATACCCCAGAAACATTACCTGCTGTAACAAAACCTCTGCTAGTAGATGAAGAAGCACCAAAGCATAAACGTAGCTCTCATTCGCTGCTTCCTTTGAAAGCCTCATCTATGGTGTCTCATGAAATGGCAATCTCCAATGATAGCTCGTTTGGACAAGCTGTTCTTAATGGTTAGTTTCATCACAACTACTTGATAATGTTAATGATGACAATCACTCGTTAATTATAATGGAGTGATTGTTGTGATTGAATGAGTGTAGTGATTATAGGGATTGTTGAGCAATCACAGTAATTGTGATGATACTCTTTCCTTAATAATTACGACTTCTTTTAGTTACCATTAGCAAGTTTTGATCCGCATAGAAAACAAACAAAAACAAGAATTTCCACAAGAGATTTGATAAAGAAAAGAATAGAACAGTTTAGTCCTTTTTCATAAAATATGTCCACTATAGACAATACTACAAAAATTTATAAATGATAATGAAAAAATAGTCTTGACAACAACTAGATTAATCTGGTCCATTCAAAATTTTAGTTAGATTTCTGACATAGATATATAAATGTATAGGAGTGAATGTTTTATGTGGGGTTGGAATATTGTCAACACCATATGCTGTGAAGGAAGGAGGATGGTTAGGACTTCTCATTCTATTTGCATTTGGTATTCTTTGTTTCTATACTGGTTTGCTTTTGCGTTACTGCCTCGATAGCCACCCTGACCTCCAGACCTATCCCGATATTGGCCATGCCGCTTTTGGTTCCACCGGCCGCATCCTTGTCTCGGTAAGTACCGAGAATTTTATCTAATGAATTCACTGAGACATTCATCAATGTTATTAGGGAACTTAGATATCATTTATCTTAAAAATAAAATTCTAATGATTTTCTTTTGAATGCAGATAATACTCTATCTGGAGCTATATGTAAGTACAACTTGCAATTTAATCTCAAGTCAAAACATAGGACCACATGTGGAGTATCACAAGACCTTTGGTCAGGGTCCATACTGTTTTCTTCTCTCTTGTCTCATAGTTGGAATATTTGGTATTATAAAATGATGAAAACCGTTAACCACATTCTTGAATATTTGTCTTATTAGATGAATTATGAATGTTCCTTTTGATATGATAAAGTTACATAGACTTTGATGTATCTTGTCTTTGCATGCAGGCTATGAGTGTAGAATACATAATACTGGAAAGTGATAATCTATCATCAATTTTTCCAAATGCTGGTCTAAATATTGGAGGGTTTCAATTAGATGCGCCTCACCTATTTGCTCTGCTTACCACTCTCGCTGTTCTCCCAACGGTTTGGCTTCGAGATCTCAGCGTACTAAGTTACATTTCAGCTGGAGGAGTGATAGCATCAGTGTTGGTGGTTTTGTGCTTGTTTTGGATTGGTTTGGTTGATGAAGTTGGAATTCACAGCAAAGGAACTCCTCTAAACCTTGCAACATTACCAGTTTCAGTAGGACTCTATGGTTATTGTTACTCAGGACATGGTGTTTTCCCAAATATTTATACTTCTATGGCCAAACCCTCTCAATTTCCTGCTGTTCTCTTGACATGGTAATCCTTATAAAAAATACATTACAAAAATCTTTATAAATTTATATTTTTTCTAAAAGTTGTTGACTCTCTTATGCAGTTTTGGAATTTGTACTCTTATGTATGCGGGTGTAGCTATTATGGGATATAGCATGTTTGGAGAATCAACAGAATCACAGTTTACTCTTAACATTCCTCAAGATTTGGTTGCATCTAAGATTGCTCTATGGACTACAGTAAGTTTTTTTTGTTTTCATCTTTTCCTCTGCTTATTATACTCTGGTTAAAGATCATCTAACGAAAAACAAAATTTTGCCTTTTCTTTTGCAGGTAGTTAATCCATTTACAAAATATCCCTTCTCAAGATATATATTTATAAACTTTTCACTTATTTCTTTAGTTTTTAATAAGCTTATTCATTCATAAACTGGAATATTGTTTGACCTTAATAGAAAGAAAGCACATATGCTTTGACATTATCTCCGGTTGCAATGAGTCTTGAGGAGTTAATACCATCAAACCATGGGAAGTCACGTTTCTATGCAATAGCCATTAGAAGTGCATTGGCCATCTCTACTTTGCTCGTTGGTCTTGCGATTCCTTTCTTCGGTAAGGACACTCAAAAAAATCTACATGAACCAAAACAAAGTCACACTTTTTTTGACACTCAAGAATTCTTGCAGGCCTTGTCATGTCATTGATTGGATCATTCTTGACAATGCTCATTGTAAGTTACATATCGTGCTTCTGATTATGTAAACAAATTCATAATTTTGCATTTTTGATATGAATTCTGTGTTTTCTGGACACAGACCCTGATACTACCACCCGCTTGTTTCTTGAGCATCTTAAGGAGAAAAGTAACCACTACACAGGTATATGGCCTGCTTCTTATAACCAAACCGAAAACCGAAATTCCTTGGATTGAAATTAACAATAATGTGTTGTCGTTGTAGGTGACGATCTGTGTCTTCATCATCACAGTAGGAGCTGTATGTTCAGCCATTGGCACATATTCAGCCCTTTCAAAGATCATTGGGAAGTTGAACACCTAAATATGATCAGTTTACTCATTCTCTCTTGAGATTTTTTTTTTGTTATAAATCAAACCACATCTTAGTTTACATGAAACATTCCAAACACAGTTGTATCAAATGTCTTCTGCATTTGAATGTACCAAAGAGTGAACTACCAGAAAAGAAAATTTACTAGAACATAATGTAAAGGTCCCTTCCATAATGGTTACTAAGCAAAAGCAAAGAAGAGCTCTCTCTCACACACACTATTCAATGGACATCTTGTCTCCAGCTAAATCTTCAAGTGTAAGATTAAGAGTATCCATGGATCCTCTCTTGAATTCTTCCCCACGAGCAGCGAGAAAGTCCTCTATGCTTCCTGGTTCTCCAAACCAACCACGACGGTCTGCAATCAAATGTAGATTATCACACCCTCCACATCGTACCACCACAACACCTTTCTCATATGATTCTCGGCTGGCCATCTTCATAGATCTCGTATGACAAACTTTGCAAGTATAGACCATCATTAAGTCATGCCTCGGGTTTATTTTCAATTGGGACTTATACTTCACCATCAGTTCCTCAAAGACCGTTGCAGGAGATTGAGCTTTGGCCAATTCAGTTGCAGAGTTTGAAGAGTTGCATCCATTGGTTTCTAAGGCTTCATTAGCCTCACGCGTTACACATAACTGTCTCTGAAATAATCTTCTATGTGCATTATTTCTGCTGAAGAGTGACTTTGATAGCGACAATTGCTCTGTTGAGATTATTTTCAACAAAAAAAATCGAGAAAGATCAATAAAAGTTATCATAGAAACCTCGTAAGATAATATTAGATCTTATACACGAATTTCTTTATGAAAACGACATATATGCTAACACATACAAGTATTGGTGAATGTGAATGCATAGATTTGCGCTTTTATAGCAGCAAGAGAAGAGCAGTCACAAATCACAAATTGAGAGTTTTCACAAGAGCTCAAATCAAGAGAAGAATGACGAGACAGAGATGCAAACAATGTTTAGATTATAGATGCAGGTATTGGAATACTAATTGAATCTATGGCAACACATCTTAGCCAGGAAAAAATATTAAAACCAGACTAGAAAACTTAACGAGTGTCTAGCTAAGAAGCCAATGTTCAATGCATAGATATGTTCAAAATTCAAATCAAAAGCACTTAAACGAGTATTCATAAATTTCAGTTTTGTTGGCTTTCTCTAACTCAAAAAAGTAACCAAGCAAAGGTGATATTAGATGTTAGTGTCCCATAGCTCAAAGGCTCCCAAAACAAAGCAATACCAAAACCTCCACAAAAACTATCAACCTACTATTTTATAGAATCCCCTTTCTAATGTAAAATCAAACATCAAAACCCAAGATATAAAAACCACAACTTTCATGATTCTCAACTAAATTCACCAATTACGTTTGGCCAAAAACATCCTACAATTTCAAGCTACCAGTTTTTAACTCTAGTGTCTGAATTTTCATTTTAATGCCATACTCTAATTTTTCACAAGGAAGCAGAGCAAAATCAAAGTGGATAAGAATCAGAGCTAATCGGGAAGATAACGCAAATTAAGAAGAAAAAGATGAAACCTTGAGACAAAGGAATTCGATGTTGTTGGTTACTGAAGAGAGATAAAGCGCGCCTCAAAGCAAGTAACCTAGCTGCCATCGATGACCTCCTTCTTCTTCTTCGGCGGCGACTAGTTGAAAGAGAGAAAGAGAGAAAGAGAGAGAGAGAAAGACAGACTCGACGCTTCTATTTTGGTTAAAAATCAATATTTTACGCGTCGAACCTGTGAGCCGCAAGTAGACCGACCTTTTTGCTTTGCCAACACGGATTATTTTATTTCTGCTTGAGAAAAAAAAAGGTTTGTAAATTAAATTCCCAAAAATGAAGAAGAATTTAAAACATATCAAATACAAATACAATATTCATCAAAAAAATTTAAATACCAAAAGATTATAGGAAGAAAAATATGGCCATATCATATGACCGACAATTATCTTCATGCAAATCCTATTTGTTTGAATATCGAAACATTATAAAATTTATCAGATTCACTTTAGATTTAGGATGTGACGGTTCGCTATACTCGCTACTTTTTCCGCAAGCAAACATCCGATTATCCAATAATCTATCTAAGCTATATTGCACCATGTCACAAACGATTACGATTAGTTATGACTTTATAACCTTTAAGAAATAGAAAATCTTTTGACCAAAAAAAACAAAAATTAGATATAGAAAATCTTAAATGGAATGAAAATTTTGACGGAAAAGAGTGAAAAAAAAAACTAAAAGACGAACAAAAATATGATGACAACAAACTACGAAATCAAAAGCATCGTAAATAAATTAGAAAAAAAGCATCGTAAATAAATTAGAAAAAAAAAAGCATCGTAAATAATTTGGAAGAGAATAAAATCCAAATACAAATTTCAGTGTTTATTAATGGTTATCAGTATTTTACCCCCCCCCCCCCAAAAAAATGTTTATCAGTAAATTCTGTCTGAAAAAATGTTAAAAAATAGTGTTGCCAAATGCCAACCACTAAATATGAAAAAGTGTTTAGAAACTCTCTTCTCATCCTAAATTTATGATTTGTTGACGATAAATAAAAAGGTTATAACTCTAAGTTGAAATGTGCATGATCATACTTCCTTAAGTATTTCTTAGGACAGATGATTAAGACATTAACATGAAATTAGTTGAAATATAGATTTCTTAGGTGGTCTATTTTTATTTTTTTTAATACCAGAAATTTCTGGGTCGAATACCATAATCTCCCAAACCCGAAATCACAACATATAATATTATTTTCATCTCAAATGTCACGCGAACCGGTAATCTCTAAGTTTCGCTTAGAATTTTACCCGTTCAACTAATGACACTTGGGTGTCTTAGCTTGTCTCCAAACCTATTTTGGTAATGTGTTTCAACAAATATGCGCATGGAACACAAAGCTGTTAAGATTCTGCTACTATATGAGATTGAGGGCCACTTAATTTGACCTCTCGGTGCGTCTTTTCCATCACTGTCAAATCCAATACACCACTATACCAACAACATCAGTGGACTTACTTACTTCCAAACTACAACGCTACTCAACGTAGTTTGATTGAAACAAATAGTTCTAACTTAAACTCTTGAGACATTACAAGTTCCATGTTTTACTTTTCACATGTTTCAGTTCTCATCAAAACACCCTTTTTTTTAACTGACTTAATGGATATAAATTAAGTTTGGTGCTCCAGCATCATCATAGCCGTTTTTTTTTCAAAAGGATTTTGCATTTGTATAATTGCAGACTACGTTTGTCATCGGTGTGCTTAAAAAAAAAAAACGAATCGAATGGGACTTAAGTTGATCATAATTCATAAGAAAATTTAGCAAACTAATAAATAGAGAAATATTAAGTTAAAGAGTAGACATAGGGTTTAATTATAGAAGTAGCAATTCAAAGTTGGCTCACAAGTGACACTTAAAAATCTCTCTTCACCAAAGCTAGAAATTAGATACTACACATCACTTGGTCCCATCTACATATATAAAACGCCTTCCTTTATTGTCCTCGTAGCCTCTCTTTGATACTTGGGGAAGAGAATCAAACTTAAACGTGAGGTTGGCTCCTGAAGGACCCAAGCGCCTTCACCGCACCAGCTCTCAACACAAACTGATGATAGAAAGCCGCAATAGCTGCACCCGCAAATGGACCCACCCAGAATATCCACTGTAATAATACCAAAAAAAAAACATTGATAAAAAAAACTTTGTTGAATGATTATAATCGAAGACAAAAAAGTAAAGCAAATATATCATATAGTATGTATAACACGTACATGATGGTCCCAAGCTTTGTCCTTGTTGAAGATGATTGCAGCTCCGAGACTTCTAGCAGGGTTGATGCCAGTGCCCGTGATTGGAATTGTAGCTAAGTGAACGATGAACACCGCGAATCCAATTGGCAATGGAGCCAATACCTTCAACAACAACATAATGAGATGTTACAAGGACGAGACAAATAGTCCAAAAATATTATTCATATAGTTTATGTATGGAAGAAGTATACTTGGCTGCAAATAGAATTGGGACCATTTACATATAAATAAAGTGCATACATGATGGAGAGAGGCGTGTGAAAGACAAAAAAGTTTAGATGATCGATGTCCTTTCTGTCGTTTATTATCATGAAGAATCTAGAAACTAAACTTACAATTTATCCTAGATATTTTATTTATCCGATCTAATCGGATTCGAAATATCTAAACAATAGTAAGTTTTACTAACAAAGCAAAGACTATAATGTAAATTTTATTTCCTATAAGACCGATAAATAATTTACTTTCGACGGCATCGATTTAATGAAAAATAGTGTGCCGTACAGTACAAGACACGGATATTCTACTGTTTCCATTAATGCATCTAATAATGACTAAATTTTTCTTTGTTGTGACTGTGACATAATCACCACACTCTCTTAAATAAAATAATCAATAATGGGAAAAATGAGCTTACAGGGACGTGAGAGTCACGCGCACTTCTCTTGGGGTCAGTGGCGGAGAAGACGGTGTAGACTAAAACGAATGTACCGATGATCTCGGCGGCAACACCTGTGCCGATGCTGTAGCCATCGGAGAGACCATTTGCGCCACCACCGTAGCGGGTGTAGTAAGAAGACTGGAAGGACTTGACTAAAGCCACACCACAAATGGCACCGAGGCACTGAGCCACCATGTACATCACTGCTCTAACCAACGTCACTTTCCTAGCCAAGAATAGCCCAAACGTTACCGCCGGATTAATATGTCCACCTAAGATCATCATAATAAGTTGTACCAGAACATTTATGTCAGCATAAAAACCTAACCAGACTTAACCGAATCTTACTAAAACATGAAGTCAAATCCGAACCGAACCATAGACTGAAAAACTCATTTTAGCAGTGCAGTTATGTTTTGAGAGCACTAAAATTGAAAAAAAAAAAGAGAGTGAGAGATCAAAGACCAGAGATTCCGGCAGTGCAATAGACGAGGATGAAGATCATGCCACCGAAGGCCCAAGCGATGCCAAGAATGCCAACGCCTGCGCACTGGTCAGGATTAAGCTTTGGATCGGTCTGGCTCTTGTAACCGATGACAGTCATAACAGTTACGTAGAGGAAGAGGAGAGTGGCTACGAACTCAGCTATGAGAGCTCTGTAGAAAGACCACTTCCCAAGCTCAGTAGCGTCGAACAGAGGCTCCGGTGGTGGATCTTGATAGTCTTTCCCGGAGAAAGATCTCTTCTCCCCGACCACTTCTTTCGTCATTGTCTTCTTCTTTTTCTTTACCAAACTGTTTCACAGTTATCTTAAGATATATTAAAAAGAGAGAGATAGAGATAGAGAGAGGTTAAGAATTGATGTGGTAAGATGGTGAGTCGGTGAAGGGTATTTATGGACAGATGTGACGAAGCTTTGGGTTCTGTTTTTTTTTTTTTTTTTTTTTTTAATGGTTGTTGCTGATAATGATCATTTTATCTAGTTTTTTTTAAGGTTTAGGAATGATAGCAACGGACGGATCTGATTAATTTGCTTTGGAGTAGACTGTTTTTTATTTATGTTTTTATATGATTTGGTTTATAGTGGAGAGGACAAACAATGTTTTGGCTAATGCGTAAAGGATTTATGAAGAATAATCACTAATCCACCATTCAAATCTAAAATTACTAGTTTAGTGTTATATCATGTGGCTAACTTTGGCATTTTATAACACTAGTTTTATACTTTTTGGCGATTTTATATTTTGTGAAACAAGAGCTTCCAGTGTATAGTTTGAAAGAAAACTTTTGAGGTTATTTGCTATACAAATAAATATAAACGGTGTTAAAATACGTGTGTAACATTAGACGGGAATTCTTAGTGTGGTGGTTGCAAGCAAGCTATTCATTCATTACAATCATGGCTCAAAGCCGACTCTTTGACAATGGGGTTAAAATGTTGTAAAGAAATAAAAGAAGTTAGGAAAGGTCAGCTTGAGAATGCAAAATAATGATTCGACCGATAACATAATATATCATTAATGGTCCACTTTGAAAATCGATAATGGTTTACATTTCCTGAAATTTTAGCGTTGCATATGAAAACAGCTAGTTGTTTCTGGGTTTTTTTCTCTCTTAATTTATGAATAATATATTTAATCCAAAATAATAATAACTGGATGAATAATCTAATTAACAGTGTTTATTAACCCATCATAATCTATGTTCTGAATTCTGATCCACGGTATAGGAGATTATAGGTACCTAAAACCCAATTTTTGGTAACTAAAACAAAATTAGTAATATACGTATGGATATGTGTGTTGTTGTATAAGTTTAACATAAGAAACTCATAATATAGATTGTAGAGTCGGCAAACTAGATATGAATCAAGGGATATGAGAGGAGACTGCCACAAAATGTTACTTGTATATTTTTAACGACTCACTTTAGAGTTATCAATTGATGGTTGCACAACAAAAGGAAATAGTACCAAACCCTAAATAATACAAAGTTTTCCAACTAGCTGTTTCCAAAACAAAATGTTTTGTACTCTATAAATAGGTTGACCAAGTATTTGAGAGCTTCATGCCGACTTTTTAGTTGATATATAGAGAGAGATAAAGGAGTTTCTTCTAGAATCTTAAAATTTGGGTAATCATTCAAATTAGCATGCCCTCTTCCACTTTAATTTCAACTTTTAGAACCTTGGTAAAGAAAACTGTTACATTACTACATGGAACAATAGTGTATTTTTGTTAAACAAAATCAAGATGGAAAAAAATTGCAATAGCCTGACATAATAGTCATATGGTTGAGAAATGAGAACTCGCCTCTTCTTGATTGAGGTCAAGGATTAAATTTCATCGGCTGTGTTTTCATGGATATCAGAAAAAATAAGATAAGTTTTGGCTAATGATTTATTTGATTATTGAAAAGAATGTATATGAAACAAAATGGTGGTTCATAGCGAGAAGAAACGGCACATGTTCAAACTAGAGAGGACGGCCTAACGACGGCAGTGGGGGTAAAGGTGGGCTCTTACCTTTCACCGACCCAACTTGACTTTGCAACTTTGCCTTGTCTTTTTTTTTTTTGGCTGTGGTTCCAACGTTTTTTTTCTTCTGGCCAACAAATTTTTTAGATTTGAGGTGTTCCCTAAATTATTAAATTTTCTAAAATTTTTTGTCATTTTCATTTTTTCCTATATTAATCTTTTAACTGTTAGCTTTAACTTTCTTAATAGTGAACTTCTGTATTTTTTGCCTTCCACTTGTGAATAGGCTCGTGAGTACCACAACTAACGTAGCTCTTAGTTTATTTCTTTTGGGTTGTTAAAACCAATTTGCTCCTTATTTATTAGTGTGGCATTCTGAATTATTCCTCTTTTACTAGGAAGTATTTTTAAAAGAGTTTTGGATCTGTTCCCGTGAATAGTTGCCCACTGTATGTTTCACCTTTTTTTCACGTAAAAGCAAAAACCAAAAATTGTAAACAACTTTGTCCTTGTCATTTATTTTGGATTATTCAAATAATTCTTTCGTAAAGTAAACTCTCCGTGGTAGCTTGTCATTTGTAGCGAACAAGATGAATCCAAAACATAAAATTGTTAAAACCATTAAAACCTAAGAAATTAGGTTTCACATAATTGATAGGAGCGCGAAAGTCTAATGTACAAGTAAACCATCAAAAAGCTTGACTATTTTTATTAAATTATTTAAATACAATATTTATATATTAGATACTGCATTAATAGATTTTTCTAATATGTTATTAAAAAATCTTGAATGTTAATTATATGTACTCGCAGAAAAAAAAAATATAATGTGAAGAATAATGATGTTTGAAAACGCCAACTACCAATTTCTGGCGTTTTTCATACACAATTTTTTTGGATAAAATCAGAAAATAAAAAGAATACGTGGGCCAATACTGGGCCTGATAGTATATTTTAGGTCCATGAAGCACACGACATCGTGTTGAACGAATATGTTGCAATTTGCAAAGTTCTCGAGGAACATTTGGCTTCCAGAGCTGGTGGTGTTGATCAAATTGAGTGAAAGTAATGACGAAGATCATCATAGCCTGAGGAGAAAGAAGAGCAGGCAGGGTACGATCAAACAACTAAAGGGTTCGATTTACTTTTTATGAAAATCTTGGTCCCTAATGTAGTTTTACGTTCTTTAACAAACAAAAAATGTAGTTTTTCGTTCAAATAAATAGTATTCACCGAATTAACACCAACCGTCGGATTTAAAATTTGTTTTAACAAAGTTTATAGATGTTACAATCTTTGTCAACATGTTTGCTGAATTGATGCGACTTGCGAGACTTGTTGTCTTAAATTTGGCAAAGTCTTCTCAATTTGTCATCATGGTTCAAATTTCAGAATAGTCTCCGAATAGACTTCTGCAGAATTATGTAAGTCTACTTGCAAAACCCCAAAAGAAAACACATAAGTCTACTATAAAAATATATGTAATGTTTCGAAAATAATATATACATGTAATGTGTTAGGCCAAGACCCAACTCGACCACTGAATATACCTAGTAAAACACCCTCACATAAAAGAAAAATAAATGAATACATATAATTAAAAGACAAAAGAGAAAAAAATTATGTTTGGTAAAATCATCAAAAATTGTAAATGAAGGAAGGTTTGTTGTCCAATCGAGTTCGTTAAGTTTGCACTGGTGAACAAAATTAACCTTTATTTTGTCCACTACTTATCATCAGCCGATTCTAAGTCCTTTTTATGGTTTAAATATAAAAAAAAACTGAGAGCGAAGATAAAATCATTCGCTCATTGTTACATAAATGCTCAGCAAATTAAATATGCTGAAAGATAGTTTCAATAACTATGAGAGACAGAGACATGAAAGATACTCATGAAGGACTAAAGTATGAAATGAGTGAGTTTTGAAAGAAGGTGGTAAATTAAGAAACACGTTAACTAAAATTGGCATCATATATAGATGAACAGATTTACATATTAGCTAGTATATGAAGTCTTTGTTATAAAAAAAGATAATGGTTGTTGTTTACTCTTATGTTCTCTCATCTCCATTTAGTTTTACATTATTGCTTTATATCATATATACCACTGGTTTAAAAGTTTATAAAAGAGTAATGGCAATCTTTTTTAGTCCTGATAAAAGAATATACCTTCTATAACTCTACATAAACATGTATTTAGCTTGTTGGCAAAAGTTCGTGTATTTAGCTTTGTACAATAAAATGTAGTTTCAAGGGTAGAGAAATCATATTATAATTAACAATTTATAACATTGGATTTTAACAAAAACAAAAAATAATCCTTAAGCTAAACAAATCAACTACAAAAAGAAAAAGAATCCTCACAATAAAAATACAAAGAATTGAAAGAACAAAAAAGAAGGAGAGGAAGATTTTAATGTAAAAACTCAACACCTAACTTTCTCTAATTTCTTCAAAATCTTCTGCTCTTCCCCCAACTTTCTCTTCCTCTGTTTCAAGAGTTTTTGCTCATTCACACTACAAATACAAATACAATCAATTCTCATCCTAACTTTTAATCCCCCAAATGATTGCTTTCTTCATTCATCTCTTCTAAAGCTAAAACTTTTCTGCTCAACTGACTCTTTTCCTACTCCTCACAACTCTAAAATCACTTCCGAATCATCTTTCTTGATTTTAGTCTACGCCAATGTAGGCATTGTTCGGAATCAGTTCTTGCAGATCATTCTCTTCGGTTATGTAGCTACCATCGCTGCATCTCTTGCTTCTCATTTCAGCCACTTTCTTGTGTGAGTTTGAGTGAAGAGCTGGAGTGAATGTTGGACTAGCAGCTGGACGGTATTCCGGGAAAAGCCTTCCTGACTTGTAACGCACGCCGCACGCGTTACAAAGCGTCTTTGGACCCATAGGTCCAAGCCTCCACTGTGGGGTTTTAGTGACCTCACAATGCATACATTTCCTAACGGGAACTAGCTCTGAAGAATACGAATCGACGTTGTTTCCATTGACTTCAAGATCAATCCCGGAGGAAGAAGAGGAAGAAGTAATCTTGGCCTTCTTCTTCTTCTTCTTGTTGATCATCTTGTTGTGGTCAGAGAGAAACTGCTTTGGTATTCTAATAATGAGGCGCGAGTCCGCCCCGCAGACATTTTCTTTAACTCTATCCTTCTCCTGGACCGGTGGACGTGGGCGCTTTGTCCGTGGACGACCGTGCTTTCCAGGGAGAACAAGAGAGGTTGTGTTGGTGGTTTGAGATGAGGAACTGCTGCTTTCGAGAACCGACACTGGACTTGAGCTCCTGAATTGGCTATGGGAAGATGATGAATCCGTGTTTGTCGAAAACGAATCTTCCTTCTTCTCAACCAATGATTCCTCTACAAAGCTTGGTGGCCTTTCCACCTTAACAATATCTTCAAACTGCAATTTTCCAACCAAATAAAGAAACAATGTTAGCCAAATTATATAGAGAAACAGTTTAGCGCCAAAAATAACAGACTTGATTTAACTAAATAAACAGAACAAAGAAGAGTGCGTATGTTAGCATAAAACTAACCAAACAATGTTAGACAAATTATAAGCGGAAAAAAAAACATTGACTCAACTAAAAACAACCAAAATAACAAAAAAAATCTTTAAATTTATTTATTAAACATGCGAATTGGCAAAAAGACCGAAGAAGAGGGCGTAGGTTAGCAGAAAACTAACCGGAACATAGAGCTCAGGTGATGAGTCGGAGTTCGTGTTGGAAGAGAAGAGAGGATCAGAAGCGGCGGGCCACGTGTCATGATGATTGGTCCAGATTGTAGAAAAAGAGTCGGAGTCACCTAAGTCAAAACCAACATCGATATCTCCACCGGGAAAATCAATGAGATTATCCATGTTGTCAAAGAAGTTGCCACAATCAAGATCCTCTGGGAAGCTTTGTCCAATCATCTTTTACAATTATTGCTGCAACTATATAGCTGGAAAAACACAAATTGATAATAATATATGAGAGATGGGCTAATGAAATGAATGAATGATATATAGAGGATAATGACAAAGGAGTCTGAAGTTTCTGAAAAGTTTTGAAAATTTTGAACTAAATTTTGGAACCACCTTAAAAAATCAAATTTTGAAAACGAACATGCTTTGGCCCACCTTTTTTTTTTTTTTTTTGGGAAGTCTCAATAATAATGAAGACCATTCTATTCTTATGCACACAATTCAATTTCAATAGACTAAAAAAATGTCTAAAAGTCAAAAGTCACCGTTAATTAAGCATTCTTGATTATCTATCTTCTAGAATTGTTGTGTGAAATGGAAAAAAAAAACATGTGTTTAGAAAACCTAAATCAGCAAGAATTGCCTCCACCGACACAACTTAAACTATGCACAAAACCAAATTTCAGAACACAAAGAATACTAAAAACCATTACAAATTCAAGAATTCTCAAGAAAAAGAAAGCAAAAGCCAAAATGAACAATGAGAAGAATTCGAACCTTTGTTCGTAGTGCTTTGCAAATCGTATGAGAGAGAGAGAGAGAGAGAAAAAGAATCAAATTAGAGAATATAAGAAAGAGAGAGAGATTGCTTAGAAAGGAGTAAGGAGTGGGGAGAAGTGAAGAGTGATTGATAGGGAAAATGGGTGAGAGTAATGGAGAGAGCAATGGCTTCTCTTATTATTATAAAGAGTTTGGTGTGAGAAACACTTCTTTTGCTAGCTGTATTTTACCATTCCTTACCCTGTCTTCATGTGGAAGTCTCTTTCTCTCTATCTATCTCTCTCTCCATTATAAACATTTCATAATTAAAAAAAATCTATATATCATAATCTCACCTCCCTCATGTGGGTTCCATTTCTTATTGAGACTTTACCAAAGATGATTTATTCACAAACCTTGCTTAGCTGTTCAAAAGTTGTTTTTGTTTTAAAAGCAATGGTTTTTAATTTAAGTGAAAACTTATTAAAGTTAAGTTGTTTAAATTAAAGTTACGTATTACCTTCTCATCAATATTTTTTTATGTTATCAAGAAAAAAAGGTTTATTTATGTATTGTAACGCAAGATAAAAAATAATATATCTGGAATTTTTTTAGGTTGTGAGTTTTTTTCATCTAATTTGTCATTTAAGTAAAAGAGTTGACGTAATTAGAAAAAGTGAATAAGGATTTTTAGTTTTTAGGTAAAAGTTAAGAAATCGTTGAAGTAGAACGCGCATATAAGTCTTAGCCTAGAGTCATGGTTTTGCTCCTATCGTATTCGTTAGAAAAGTCAATGAGATAATGGGAAGGTGAAACTACACTTGGAATATATACGACGTTTACGCGTACATGTAATTCCAATTTTATATTTTCTCTTCTTTTTTTTCATTGTTTTTGTTAGTTTTATTCCCATTGTTTTTGCCATAGACTACGTGTTGAAAAGTAAAAGTAGAGACCTTTTTTTTTATAAATACATATTAACGTTTTTTTGGTCAAATTAGTATTTACATAAAAGTCTATTACTTGTAGGCTTTATGAAATATGACTATTCCTTGTGAGTTTAAAACAAACAAAAAAGTTCCTCATGAATTAAGAAATTTGCACACACACACTGACACACAAATATATTCAGAATTACACTCGGAGGGTACATTCTTGCTTAAGACGCAAAGTATATGTTTTTAATATCTGAAGCCTTAAATATTTCCTAAGCTAATTAAGGATATTTGTGAAGTTTAAGCAAATTTAACTTGGATTTCTTTAACTTTTTCACTGGATAGCTAAAAAGGCAGGCAGTATAAGGATACTCTAAAGTAAATCCTATAATGGAAGGATTGATAATTTCTTGTTAAGATATCTTGAAAATCAATAAAATGAGCTAATCATTTTTTTCTGGTAGATATCATCATAAGAATTTGTTTCCAAGTCTCTAGTCTTACTAAACAATGATGACACAACAAATTATGAAAACTTAATTGGCCAATTCAAAAAAAAAAAATTGATATACTAGTTTGTGGAGAACATTACTGTACGCAGTCACCAAAAAAATCAAAGACACAATGAATTCAAAGCCAAAGAACTTCACATTCTTAGACATATGCAATGAGTTTTTCTTGGAGATTTCTATATCAACATTTTCTTAATCTAACTTCAACCATACTCTTAGCTTCCTTACTTAAAGCACACTCTTTCCTAAAGAAATTTAAAATTTTTTTTAAAAAACATGATCAACCTATTTAATTTAATGCTGATTTTCTAAGGCTCTACTTTTTACTTTCTTTCTTTTGTTTTTTCTTCTTTTTCAGTTTCATTTGCAGTAACTAACTTGGACTTCACTCCATAAACGATCACTTTCTTCTGAAAGAATTCTCCCCATTACTCTCCAAATGACAAAAGCTATATGTTGTTGTTATTTTTTAATATTTTAATATGTAAACATATAAAGACACGTACTGTACATATACATATGTATATATAGTCAATGAGTTTATGTTGAGATCACTTCATGCATTATAGCAAAATAATGTAATGAACTTTTATTTATTTATTCAAATGCATGCTTATTATGCTTTACAAAAAAATTGAACCCCAGCCTATGGTTGGGACCAAAATGTTCTTATAACTTCCGGCATAAAAGAGAAAAAGGTATCTCTTATGTATGTGGATCATTAATCTTAAATTGATTAAGACATCTCAACAAAAATTGATTAAAACGAGTAGATATGTTTACAAAAACGCTAGTTTCTCCAACCAAATAAGTTTTAGTTACAATAAAATAGTTCAAACAACGCATGTATATGATATTAGGTAAATGGTTTACGAAACGCCATTTATGAATTATGGTAAGACTTCCGCGCTTTAAACCAGAATAAATATATCATATAAAAATAGAAAATGTTAAATCCAAATATTTATTGAAGAATAATTCACATTAGCATAATTCTACGCTTTGTATTAAAAAAAGGCTAAACTCCTCAAAAGATTTCTTTCTATGATCTCAATAAGTACACGACTAAATAAAGTCACACTTGGATGTGAAAAAATATAAATAATAAATGTAAAATTGACACCTCTATCACAAGAGTAATACAAATCCGTGACACATAATTTATAGTTAATAATGATACCGAAATGTTGGCGGAGTAGGGGTTGGGGGTGGGGGGAGGTGTAGTAATTAAACATTTTTTTTGTATGGTTGACCGTATTCGATAACGTATAATATACGATATGCGACCGTATCTAGTCGGTGGAGTTAGCATGTGCACAAAGAACAGGTGAGGAGGCGCGGGTGACTTGCGAGCAAGTAAGAGCCCATGTTTTCGTTAGGACCCACCTTTTGTCTAAATACGTGAGAAGATACGTTTGTGATTGGCCCCACGCACATTTTTACTATTATTATAATACGGATTAGGGAGTATTTTAATTAACAAAGAACATTAGAAATTTATATATTATTCAACAATCACGTGTTTTGCCTCGGGATCGGCTCTTTCTTCCTGACAAATGAATATTTCTAAACTCAAACGAATGGGTATCAAACACGTGGCCAACAATCTCCACGTTAGATCATGTGACGATGTGGGTCCTAGTAGTGTGCGAGCTCTCTACTAGCTCGAGGAAGGACTCACTCAAGCGTACGAATATAATTTCTCATCCAACAAGTCCTAGGATCAATGGATCAGTTCAATTATCACTACTAGTCTCTAATCACCCACATGCATTGCTTTTTTTTGGAATACATATTTTTTTTATCCGATATTCCGATTTATATTTTGTGTATATTCATTTATATTGATGTGATTTGGACTATTCATGAACCTCTGATAATTGTTATGAAGCAGTTTTGTCAGCAATTCTTCACATGGTATTTGAACTAAAGACACTGGAATATATACATATATATATATATATATTATTGTTCTGTAAGCCAAAATCATTATTAAAAGTGGTTTAGAGCTATCTTCCTTCAACTTGGGCTTATTAGCATAAAAAGATAAGAGTCTGGATTTTTAGTCCATTTTTTTAGTTTATGAAAATCATATTTGATATAAGATGTAATTGGATAAGATTCAACCGGGTTTACTGTAATAATATAAACCACTATAATGCATGTTATGTTCTCGCTATATATAGGTTTAAGTAGTAAAAGAAATATTTTAGTATATTAGAAAAATTTATATGATGTTATATAGAATTATTCTGTACTCACTTTTCAGTTTATATGTAGTTTAAAGTTTTTACTCACAAATTAATAAAACAATATAAAAAGTTTCTTTTATCTCATTAATATGTAAAACAAAAATTTCTATTGGTCATGACATTAAAATAGTAGGGATTAAAGTAGAAGTTTTACCAAATATTTGCATTGCAAACTGAAAAAAAACACATTTAAAATAAAAAAAAATTTAAAACCTAAAACTACAAATAAAATGCAAAAAAAGAAAATATATTATAATATTTAAAATATATACAATTTACCAAATTTTTTCTAGTCCCTTTTTTTTTTTTATTCGTGAACGACGGTTGCCAACTCTCAAACTCAATTGGGCACCGATGCCATTTGTCAAACAGTGAAATCTCTAATATTTTAAAATATTATGCATTAATCAAATGATTTGTTATCTCTAACAGATGTCAGAGATCCTTGGACTTGTCTCAAGAAAAAAAAAAGAGGAAGAAGAATCTTTGGACATTGGGACATGCCACAATGCTCTTCGGAGATACTTGATGAAGATCTAATATACGTCTTCCGAGAGGGCATCATACACAGATGTTGACATATAAATCACTCGCAAACCACAACAAAGGTATTTGAAAAATCATCGACATAATTTAGCACCATCTTCAAATTAGTTTAATGGTTACTTCACCGGCAATATTGTTCGCCATGATGCATCCAAACATAAACATGCTAATTTATTTCGTTCGAAGCCAATTCACTCGCTTGATTGGAGTAAATATAAATGTTTGTACTAATGAAACAAAGGAGTCACAATTGATATTATGTTATACAAATTCGCGATGAAGTATGAACGGTGATGGAAATTTTCTCACAATTTTCTGATACATACTAATGCTGACGTGATCATTAATTTTTCACAAATCTGTCGTCATTTTTGTCGGTATAGCTTCTTTCTTTTTGGTGCGTTGCTTATTTTTGGTCTTTCAGAACAAACAAACAAAAAAATTTGCCGTAAAAAGAAAAAAAAAACTTTTTATTTATGAGCGCAAGGTTAATTGCGGTTTCCATATATTTTTCTCATTTATATTTTAGGTACTATGTCTATATTCGCATGCTTTTGAGCATTTAGCTAGGATACATAAATATGTAGGTGTATATTCTCATAATTTTAAAAGTTGAGAGCACGTCTGAAATTGACACAAAATTTGAGAATTTTGTAAATAAATTCAAAAGCCAACCGATTAAGAGCCTATGAGCGATCCCCGACGTGAAAAGAAAATATAAATCGTTGACAAGGAATCTGTGATCTACCGATAACAAATATTGCCTTACTTCTATCATCATTTATCGTCGAGTCTAGTGTCGAATTTCTGAACTACGGTGCTTGTGCTTCCATGATATATCACGTGCAAAACAGAAAAACAATGAAAACATGAGAATACACAAAAACACAAAGTCTCCAGCGATATGATCTCGCACTCTTACCAATTTGATGAATGTAGGTATTGATAGAAACACTCGTACTCACCTTACTACCAAATCATTTTAGATATTTCATTTTCATATGACGGCATCCATAACTTTGAATCAATTAAATAATATTTAATATATTTAAAAGAATCAGAAATTGCGCAAGAAATTTATCTTCTAGTACATACAAAAAGTTGCTAAAACTGTAGACATAATTCAATCTTGTGATTATTTTTTATACTTGCATTGTACAGTTACATATCAACTGGCACTAATCAACGTGAAGACCTGTCTTGGTGTTTTTCAACACGTAGTTAATATGTTCACATCTTATATCTATATATGCTTTCTCTGATCCTTCTTATGATTCATTCAGAGTGTGACTACTTTGTTTTTTTGGGATCTACTTGAATTTTTTTATACGCGGGTGATTAATTCTATGTATCGATAGATTCAAAATTGTTTTAATATAGGTTTGAGGCATGTGCTTTCCTTTGAGTTTTATTCCGTCGATGTTAGAGTTTACTGTGACATGCTTATTTCGCCAATGTTATGGTAGTTTTAAATGTTGCAGGAGTTGTAAATGGTCTAGTGGTTGACTAAACGATTAGTGATTCAGTATCAGGGGACTTAAGTTCTTGCTAATTGTGGATGCAAACATTTCTAACATAACTAGTACAAGTAGTCTAGTATGTGAACGGTGGAATTCCTCCTCGTTGTTTTGAGTGGACGTATGCAAATTAAATCTGTCTCTGTCGTAGATGATAGATATTTTTCATCTATAATATGTTAAAAAAAATCAGATGAATTTTTTCACACAAAACCAAAAAAATCAGATGATGAAATAATGATATAAAATACGAAAAAGATAAAGAAAAAATTATGTAATGTTGAACTTGGAAAAACGTAGCTAAGCTTGTATATAGATTTGGAAAAAGGTATACTCAATCAGTAATATAGAAGATCAGAAAACTTTTTATTATTATTATTATTATGTGTGAAAAATTAGAAGATGATGATATGGAGTCAAAAGATCTTAAAATCTAAAGAAAAAGAAATGGAAAACCCAATAGTGTTTGAAGTTGAAAAAAGAAAAAAGGCAAAGAAAAATAGGTAAAAACTAGAAAAACAAAACAGAGAAAAATAGTTAGAGATGTGTCGGTGCCGACAGATGAACGGGAGGAACTGTGACCCACTGAAAGAGACTCCTTTACTTTCGGAGGCACGCAACGCTATTTAACCCCACACTTGTATTTCATTAATCACACTCACTCTTATATATTATGTATCAAAAAAAACTTAATTAAATAATGTACTTATCAAACTGAGAAAGAAAATGTATTTGATCAGTAGAAAACTAGAGATAAACTCATGACATGTTTAAGGTTTAGTCAAATCGGACCACTTATCTTCTTTGCTACGTGATTGTATAAAAATCTTGTAGTAAATAGGGTTTAAGGAAAAAATCAGAGCTGTTGAGTGTTGCGTAAGAAACTCGTTCCTCTGTTTTTATTATTGTAAAAAAAATAATTAAAAACTGGACCGCTCCAATGGAGTTTGATTCTTATCAACAAGTTTATTTTGTATTCAGTGTTGGATCAGATAACACAGAGAACCAAACTACTGATCCTTTCTACACCTTAGTTTGAATTTGAAAACAAGTTGACATAAAAATAAAAAAAATGGCAAAAGAAACATACCAAAAAACAAAGCTTGCTTTTACAGAGAAACGAAAATCGAAATATCCTCTGCTCCTGCATTATTGTTTCTTCTTAGGGTTACTTCATCTTTCTTTTACAGATTTCGAAGCATCAAGATTATTGAGACGACATGTTCCTAGTAGCAATTCTGGTAGTTCCTCTGCTGTATTTGCCTGATTCATGTTCAAAACATTGATAATGATCATTTTTGTGTTTTGCTCTTACAATTTAAAAACAAATGTTTAGTTTTGCTTACCTGTATCAAAAATGCCATTTCTATAACCAAATTGTTGAGATAACCAAGAACAAGATTGGTTACACCTCTTGCAACAGTTGAAGACCCAACATCAATGTCAAGCTGAGAAAAGAAAACAAACCTCAAAAACATTATGGTTCTGTCATCAAATCACCAATTATTTTGATTCATGTTTTTACCTCCAAGTAGTTTTTGCCGCGTTGATAACGGACTTCAAGTGCCTGACCCACCAAACAAGCCTTCTTGCCAACACTTTGTTTCACAATCCATGAACCTTTGGAGATATGTGGGATGAGTTTAAAACGCGAGTTACGATAACCATCATCACCATTCACAAAACTCTGTAACAATGGATGCTCTTCTAATGGAGTGTTTAGCATGTAGTACAATGCTAGAGAGTATATAGCCGAGCCAGGGACCTGTATGTTAACAATGAAGAAAAACTCAGGGTTTCCTTTTGCTGCGTATTCTTGAACTAGACCACCTAGTCTTCCACCAAGATCATCTTCGCGCTTATCCGAACTTATCCAGTCTGCTCCAACCATTTGCATCAATGTGCCTTTTGCCTTAACCTATCGTTTGAGAAGCGTACCAACATCATCAGTCATATGTGTTGTGATTTGCATTTGAAAATCAAGAAGGACACAAAGACAGTAAAAAAGGGATTACCTTTTGCTGATCTTTTAGGTAATTCTTTCCTCGAATCAAGAATGTTGATGGATCTGCGGTAGACCAACTACAAGGCAGAGTGAGAGTTGGATCTTTTTGAAGAGTGGCTCCATAGAAAAATGTTGTTCTAGTTTCTTCAAAACCCACATCTTGTAAATCCATATAGCCTTTCTTATTAATGGCTAGATCTTGAAGTTTCTTGACAATACCAGCTGGTGATGGTATCTTGAGCTGAAACACATACACATACATTTCAAATTAGCTTGATCCACAAGCAAAGTGAGAATCATTGTTTAAGCTGAGAATTACCTGATGTCCTTGAGAAAAAGGAGAGTTATCGATAAAGCTATCAAACTCGGTAAACTCATTGGGCTCAGGAACGTCGAAAAACTCATCAGAAGCATCATTTAAGTCCATCAAACTGTTGCGTGCTGGAGTAGGTTTCTCCATTTCCTCAGTTTTCACAGTCTCTTGAGCAACCTCTGTTTTAAGGGGTAAAATGTTGAACTTGGACAAGCAGGGTTTGGAGTCCATGAACTCTCCTGACACGAATTCACTAAAGCCATGTCCTTGTTGCGCTTTGAACATTTCACGTAAAGCCGCAACTCTCTCAACCACACGGATGGTTATGGATCTTGTAGAAGCTGGCCTCATGTATAAGTTCCAGCTTCTCCAATCAATAGCTACCATATGCTTTACTAGTGATTGTTTCCCTTTGCTCACCGGAGTCACAACGTAACCACCACCTACATTGCGAGTACACAACTTTGAATATGAGATTCTAACTCAAAAAACCAAATTATAGTGTGAAGTAAGAAACTTTACTTTTGACACAAGCGCGAACGTATCCCTTCTTTGGTGGACAATCCTTGTGGTAGACAGAGTGAAAAAGTATCACTGTGATAGTCAAGTCAAGGCTGAGAAGGTTATAAACCTGAAAATTCAATATTCAAGAACAAAATCAAGAATTTAAGTTACCATATGTTCCATCATCTTCCCTTCTCCAGTAGCGTCGCATCAATAAGTCTCTTCGATTCATGCCCCATGGCATCCAATCACTGTATAACTGGATATTGATTATATCTGTGTGTCCATCAAGATGCTCCACCACTCTACCGTTGTAGAAACAGAAGTCCCATCTACAAGTGAATTCATCTAAGTTTTGAGTTTCTGAAATATTTATTGATAACATGGTATATATGCCGGAACTCGACCTATAGAAAGCTCTCAGATCAAAGTTATAGAGTTTACTCTGATCTTAAAGGACCGAGAGACATTAACGTATTGAAAATATCCTCTGAAGTACCATCAATGACACCAACAGCCATTACTGCAGGGTGATCATCCCAATGCTGCAAGGTTTTTCAGTGAGATACAAAACCAATTATGATTCACAAATGAAATAAGTAAACATTACCCTTCCACGGGAATCCCAGTCTTTAGCTTCTTTGAAAAGGCGTAAACCTGAAACTCAAAAGCTAGGTTAAGGCTAGCGATTTCTTGTACTGCAAGTTTACAAATAAAATTATCTGTCTTTTTTCTTACCGTTTTGGCATCCAAAAATTTTCCATGGAGAAGGTGCAATAACATCAGGTGCTACTACTGTTTCAGGTGCTACAGTTTCGACATTCAATAATGAGTGATTTGTGGATGAGTAAGTTGTCCAGTCCACAGAGTTTTTACGGCGTGACCTCTTTGATACATCAAGTTTCACAAGTCCTTTCTCAGCATGAGATACAAATTCACAATCCGGAAAAGGAGACCCCTGAAAAACATATAATATCCAATGTGTATAAGATTTTCTCTAAAATCTTCTAATGTATTGAAACTTTTAAAAACCTTTTGTGAAGCATCTTGTAATGATCGGATCCATTTTGCTGCTTCTTCAGGACTACTTGCTCCCAACTGTTCAAAGTATTGATTATTAAGAAAAGCAGAAGCCGGAGATGTAATAGATAAATCTTGCCAAACAAACAAACCTTTAGTTGATCCAAATGGTTCGAAGTGTTGTAAAGCGTGAATATGAAAAGGATCTGAAACAACACATGGAAAAAAACTATACTAATAAACTTCTGTAAAATAGAGAAATGAAGGCTTATTAGTATGTAAAAATTTGTACGTACCTTCCTATGGAAACTCTCTCTTCCATTGTCGGTAACGCGAATACAGCAATCTAGAGATGCTCTTCTCTCAGGTTCCTACACAGAAACAAAGCCATCAAATGACTCATTCGTTTATTATCCTTATTCATGTTGATTTTGCTCTATACGGAATCCATAAGACATGAACAAAATGTATCCCACAGAAAATTATGAAAAATGAAAAAGGCAAACCTCATTGTGATCGGATGGTACAGATTTAAAGCTTGTAAGGTTGTTGTCGACAAGAACGAAGTATCGTTTACGGGAAAACTGAAGGCCAAACCGGTTATGTCGGATGGTATAAAGCCAACCTTCCATTCTTCCATCGGTTTGAGTCATTTTCTTTTCTCTACAAAGCCATTTTTTTAGTTTAAAATTTCATCAAACGATTCAAAAAATTTCTACTACAAAATTCATTAGGGAATGTTTTTTCACCACTTACAATGCTTCTCCCCCGTAAACGAATTTGATATCACAAAACGTATGTGTCTGGAATGGGTAACTTGAAGTGATTCTCTGATTCCAAGCGGAATCAGAGAATCAAAAATATGAAAAATCAGTTACAAAAAGATTAAAAGTTTTTTTTTTATTAATTTTTTTTTTCTCTCAATCAAGAGAGAAAAACAGAGAAGTTTTGGTTCTGTTCTTTCTTTATTGTTGTAATGTTGCGTTTTAAGTTATTAACTTTTAATTTCGTTGGTTAAAAATTGCTTGCTATTTGTGAGAGGTTAAATGGTTGGCACTTCTGTCTTTGGGTTTAAATTCTATAATTAGTTTTTTTTTTTCTTTTTCCTTTTTAGGTTATGCACCCCTTAAGAAGATTCCATAGTTCGAATAAAGTTTTCTAGAAAATTTTCTATAGGGAGATGTTTTATCTTGAGGAAACAAAGAGAATTGGATCGAGAGTTTATTACATTTTAATTTATGGAAGATATCTCTATTTATAGAGGAATTGAGAGATGTGGCTTAAGCCAAAAGTCCTTTAATCCATGATAAATCCTTTAACCATTTTTATCATAGACTTCAGTCTTATGATTAGCCACTATAAGATTAAATGTCAAAACCCACAATGCCCCACAGATTGTGATAATTAGTTTGAACTTAGGAAATAAACTGGATTTTTAGAAAAGGAATCTCTGGTTGTAAAAAAAAATGGAAATTAATCTGGCTCCATAGATTATGAGAATTAGTTTGGACTTAGGGAATTAATCTTAGTTTTTAGACAAGTAATCTCCTGTTGTAAAAAGATTGGAAATTAATCTGGCTCTACAAAGAAGGAATGCTTCATAGATTTTGAGAATTAGTTTGGACTTAGGAAATTAATCTGGCTCTTTAGACAAAGAATCTCCATGTTGTAAAAAGATTGGAAAAGGAAAAGGCTCGGTTTCATTACAAAACAATAGCGGGCCTAACCCATCAATTGTGCCTAACCCATTAATTTGTTTCATACGACCCAACATTTCTTTGACTTTTCCGTATTGACTAATCTGACTTCTCCGATATGTTGTTGACTAAACAAAATAATTGTACCTTCTTCTAATCTCCAAGGACTATGAATCGTCTTCTCCTTTGACATCATTCCTAATCTTAAAACTAAAAAGTAATAGTTTTTAAAAAAATCACCCTTTATATCTATGCTTTTGTCAAGGCAACAATGTAAATTGGTTGTAATAGTAACTAATTTGGAGTTAATTTAATATCATCAAAAACATAGAGAGAAAAAAAAGACAGCTTTAAGCTTTTTACTAACTACTACACACACTAGACAACAATAGAGATACCTGCAAAACCCAACTTGGGTCCCCCGCCATTACTTTGTTTTCTTTTTTCTTTTCCTCAATTCTTGCATCACTCTCTCTCTCTCTCTCTCTCCTCTCTTTGTGTAAGCAAATAACCAATCTTTGGATAATTTGGGAAACTCTTCTTTATTTACCTTGCAAGCTCGAATGATCACCACCTTGTTCCCTTGAAACCTCGAATTCGTTTTCCTTCCAGCCTCAGCATCAGTTCAATCTTGGGTATTTCAAACTTACAGTTCTTTCTTATGTTTACATTTACTTCGAATTCGACATTATTACAAAGCTAGGGTTTTTGGTTTCCTTTCTTCTGGGTTTTCACTGTTCTGTCTCATTTCATTGATTATCTTTGTTTATTTAGATTCTTTTTAGGGTATTGATTTGATAGTTTTATCAGATTCAGAGGAATCAGTATTTTCTGTAGTTCTCCCCCACTTTATTAGACTGAAGAATAGTTTATAATAAGGTAAAAAGAGATTAGAATGCAGAAAAACATCTGTTGAGATTAATGTGCGCAAGTTTCTGTTTTAAATTTACTTCCTTTTTCTCCATTAGAGGTGATTGAATCTAGTCATGTCTGTTTTTTCAGACAAATTAGTCAAAAGTCAAATGCTTTAATATGTTGTAATTCTGCTAAAAAGATACAGCTTCTTTCTTTTTTCCATATAATATACATAAAAGTCTGAATAATTACTAATCCCGTTGATAACTACACTCACTTTATTGTGTTTTTTGTATTCTCCAGTTTGATATTTGAATGGATCCTGTACCTGTTCGATGTCTTCTTAATAGCATATCTCGGTATCTTCATTTGGTTGCGTGCCAGACCATAAGATGTAATCCCATCCAAACATGTATTGGAAATGTGGTTCTCTTGTTGAAGCTTTTGAAACCTTTGCTTGATGAAGTTGTTGATTGCAAAATACCTTCTGATGACTGCTTTAATAAAGCGTGTGAAGATCTTGATTCCGTTGTTAACCAGGCTCGGGAGTTCTTAGAGGATTGGTCCCCAAAGTTGAGCAAGCTTTTTGGTGTAAGTCGATTAAGAAGCTCTCATTTTCAGTTTTTATCTGCATCTTTCAGTATTATTCACATAAATTGTTATGCAGGTGTTTCAATGCGAGGTTTTGTTGGGAAAGGTCCAGGCTTGTTCGCTGGAGATTAGTCGTATACTTCTTCAGTTATCACAGTCAAGTCCGGTTACTTCAAATGTACAAGGTGTTGAGGTAGATTAGAAATATTTCATTTTTTAGTCTTCTGTGTCTTCATTGTAGCCTCTTGCATTAATCTCTTGGAATGGTTTCAGCATTGCGTGCAGGAGATTGAGAGTTTTAAGCAAGAGAGGTCATTGATTGAACACATGGAGAATGCTTTACTGAATCAGAAAGATGATATTGTTCCTTTGGATAATCATCATCTGGATAGCATAATTCAAATGGTTGGATTGATATCAAACCAAGATCTCTTAAAGGAAAGCATTGCTGTGGAGAAAGAGAGATTAAGAATCCAAGCCAGCAAGTCGAACGAAAAAATGGAACAAATCGAACAATTGGTAGATCTTGTTTCATGCATCCGTGAGCATATGATTCAAACAGAGTTTCTTGAAGTGGCTAAAGGTGTCTCGACACCACCGTATTTTCGATGTCCTTTGTCAACAGAACTCATGCTGGATCCGGTAATTGTAGCTTCAGGACAGACCTTTGACAGAACATCCATTAAGAAATGGCTTGATAATGGGTTAGCTGTTTGTCCCAGTACACGGCAGGTGCTTACTCATCAAGAACTCATTCCCAATTACACGGTTAAGGCAATGATTGCAAGTTGGTTGGAGGCAAACAATATCAACATTGCTGCTAAATCTGGTCATCAGTATGATGGTGGTGATGCTTCATCTATGGCTAATAACATGGTTTCTCATGACTTCAACCGCACTGAGAGTTTTCGGTTTTCTTTACGGAGCAGTAGTTTTACCTCAAGATCATCACTTGAAACTAGAAATGGGTTTGAGAAACTAAAGATCAACGTGCCTGCCAGTTTATGCGGGGAATCTCAAACCAAGGATCTTGAGATATTCGATCTTTTGTCTCCGGGGCAGTCTTACACTCACAGCAGGAGTGAATCAGTTTGCAGTATTATCTCGTCTGTTGATTATGTTCCTTCGGTGACACATGAGACTGAAAGTGTTCCAGGGAACCACCAAAGCTCCAGTGAGATAGCTCCCAAGAAAAACTCAGAAACTTCAAGCAATGTAAATCATGAGTATAGTGCAGCGAAGACTTATGAGTGTTCTGTACATGATTTAGATGATTCGGGAACAATGTTGACTTCACATACCATAAAATTGGTAGAAGATCTTAAAAGCGGATCTAACAAAGTAATGACTGCTGCCGCAGCTGAAATACGTCATCTCACCATTAGCAACACTGAAAATCGTGTTCACATTGGGCGTTGTGGTGCTATCACTCCACTACTGTCACTTTTATACACAGAAGAAAAGCCAACTCAAGAACATGCAGTCACGGCTCTTCTGAATCTTTCGATTAGTGAACCAAACAAAGCCATCATTGCAGAAGCCGGGGCGATAGAACCGCTTGTTCATGTTTTGAAGACAGGAAATGACAGAGCCAAAGAGAATTCAGCAGCTACATTGTTCAGTCTCTCTGTTCTGCCAGTCAACAGGGAACGAATAGGCCAGTCTAATGCAGCGATACATGCTCTGGTGAATCTTCTTGGTAAAGGAACATTTAGAGGAAAGAAAGATGCTGCCTCTGCTTTGTTCAATCTATCGATCACTCATGAGAACAAGGCTCGTATCGTGCAAGCTAAGGCGGTTAAGTATCTCGTGGAGCTGTTAGACCCGGATTTAGAGATGGTTGATAAAGCAGTTGCTCTACTTGCAAATCTTTCTGCAGTTGGAGAAGGGCGTCAAGCAATCGTGAGGGAAGGTGGGATTCCATTGCTTGTTGAGACCGTTGACTCAGGATCTCAGAGAGGGAAAGAAAATGCAGCTTCTGTGCTGCTTCAGTTGTGTCTAAACAGTCCTAAGTTTTGCACTTTGGTCTTACAAGAAGGCGCCATACCTCCTCTTGTCGCCTTGTCTCAGTCTGGTACACAGAGAGCAAAAGAGAAGGTAAAGACTATATTCCTTGCGGTTACAAGAAAACACACCAAGTTCGGTTTCTTATTGATTGAGATATCTAAATATTATTGTTCTTTACAGGCACAACAACTTCTCAGCCACTTCCGAAACCAAAGAGATGCAAGGATGAAGAAAGGTAGATCATCATGATTCGTGAAGAGATGGATTCTTCCATTTGGACATTTCCCTTTGGATATTTATTTTGTGAGAAAGTTTATTTTTCTTTCTTTTTGCTAAGAACATTAGCTGGAGAGTCTCCTCTTGTGTATCCTTTTGTGTTGGGTTCTTGGTATGTGGTGTGTTAATGTTGTTGTGTAGTAGTAATATGTATGTGAAATATTTGTGAGTTTCGAGTATATATAGGCAATGAAGTTTTACTACATAACACATTTTTATATAAAGTTCACATGTCCAAACTCTAAATCGATTTGAATCATTATGGCTTTGGTTGTGAAGCAAAAGAGAGCCAGGGTTGAGTGAGTCTTTGATGTGATGGACTAACCAGAAACATGAGCCTGTGACCGACACAGCATCTCAGCCATTGATGGAGTCTGATAAGCCTGGAAAAAGTTCCAACCAAAAATTCTATTTTTACTCTAAAATGGAGTAACTCCATTTTAGAGTTGGGTTTATCTCCAATCCACTTTTCCATTTCTACTCCAAAAATGAATATATATATATATATATATATATATATATATATTTTTTTTTTTTAATTACTAATTTTTATTAAACCTCTATATTTTCTAAAGTTACAAATTTCACCCATTTATTTAAGTTAAATAGTAAGTAACAAAGTACAATATTATTTCAATTTAAAGTTTATTGTAAAATAAAATTACATTACATAACATTAATGAAATGAATAAAAACATATAAAATATCATATACATGTATTTATAATTTATACAACTACATATATTTATAATTTATAAATAATCTAAATATTTCTAATTGTGCACCATTATATATGTACAATTATAACTTATACATGTATTTATAATTAATAAACAATCTACGTATTTATAATTTTTTTTACGTGTGAAATAACAACAAATAATTTTATTTGAGTATAAAATATAAATATATAAATTTTAATGGATTGATTTGCAAATAAAACAAGTCCACCTCCAAAATGGAGGCAAAAATGAAGATCTCCATATATAGAGTAAAAAATGGGGATCTTTATTTTTGAGGTGGAAATGGAAGTGGGTTCATAATAATTTTACTCCAAAATTGAGTTTAAAGATGAAAATGGAGTTGGGTTGAAGATAACATCTTTATTTTGCTAATGAAACACTCATATTTTTTTCTATAAAACTTTTTAGAAAAAAGAACATAAGAGATATGCAGATATAGACTACTTGGACATGAAGATAGTCAAAGAGATGTACACATGGGCGCTTACCAAGATACCGTCAGTCCCATGCTCCTCATCTCTTCTGATTTTCGTTATGTATCTGTAGTTAAAGATTTGAGAGCTAATGGTTTCAAAGTTATGGTGGCAACCGACAAGACAAATGCAAAAACAAAGTTTTCAAACATAGTGGTACATCATCTGTTATTTCTTGGGATTGATTGAGTTATGTCTTTATTTTTAAAGACTTAGACCACCTCTATTGCTTAAGAACTCCATTGGGGTTCTTATTAATATTTTTAATATATTTTGCTTGTTTAATTATATTAAATAATTAAAGAAAAAAGTTGAACCAATTAATTTAAAACATGTGACATTTGGGGTTCTTAACTATTATGGTTGGGATTCTTATTTAAGAGATTTAAGAGGTGGTTCTTGATTCTCTCTCATCATTTACTATTAATTTTTATTTTTTTAATGTTAAGAACCTCACTTAAGAGCTCCCTTTGGAGATGCTCTTATCTAAGTTAAAGAACTCTATTTTTAGAGATGTGTAATAGTTTATCTATGGATTTTGCGTAAAGTTTTCTTATGTTCATGTTAGTTAATATTCTGAGTTCTCTTCGTCTAGAAGTTATGGTGGCAACCGACAAGACAAATGCAAAAACAAAGTTTTCAAACATAGTGGTGCATCATCTGTTATTTCTTGGGATTGATTGAGTTATGTTTTTATTTTTAAAAACTTATCTAAGTTAAAGAACTCTATTTTTAGAGATGTGTAATAGTTTATCTATGGATTTTGCCTAAAGTTTTCTTATGTTCATGTTAGTTAATATTCTGAGTTCTCTTCGTCTAGAAGCATTTATTTGGTATTGTATGACACATCCATATATCATGTTCGATACATCAACTATAATGAATTGACGTTAGCATAAACTTATTGTTAAATATGTGGTAACACTGATCTAGTATGATGCAAGTTTTTTTATTTTATACCATGTAACTTTGGCTTGACTCTTTTAAGTCTTTTTGAGACTAGGGTCAAAATCTGTGCATATGCCTATGATTGGATTTAAAGCATTTTCAGACTTTTCAGATTAATAAATTTGGTGTTGCCTTAACCGTCCATTTTATTATGGTTAATTAGTTTTTCAAATGAATGGTGTAATTTAATTGTATTTTTATAGAATCTAAATTTATAACTTTACTTTGATTCACTATAATATATTATGATTTTTGTAAATAAATATGTTATTGGATTTAGTGTTTGTAAATAAATGTGTTACTTTGATACAAAAGATTGTAATAACTAAAAGTTTTTATTCTTATCCATAAATCATTAAATAAAATTAATTTAATATCCATGAATATCATTTCTTGCTTTTTTCAACTAAGAATTATTTATCTAATTATCCACCAAAATCTGTTAAAAACTTGGCTCTAAGACATTTTTTTTTTTTTGATAAAGACTCTAAATAGTTCCTAGAAATATATTTTTGACCAACATAATTTATTTTTAGTTATGTATATTTTTAGAATTTAAATTCTCTTCCCATGATATATTGGGAGGGATGTTTATTAAGATGCGTTGAATTAAAACTTAGAAAATATTTTATATATTTAATCTCGAATCAAACATATGTAAAAATTGCAAAAACAGAGTACATGGTTAAAGAAAGGCGATCTTCTCAATAATATTTATATGAAAACTTCAAAATATAGAATAAAACCGCATCACACCAAATCTCACTTGTATTGTTGTATTAACAATTCTACCTAATTGCATCGTTCTCGCAGTCGCACCCGAAACGGATTTGCCATTGGAAGGTAGTGATCACGTTAAGAATTACCAGACCAACCAATCTGTCACATCTTTATTTTATTACACAACATCTTTATTTTATTACACAACTTCTTTATTATTCTCCTTTTTTTATCATATATAATTCAATTCACTCTCCTTCTTTCTCTATATCTCTCTGTCTCTCTTTTCTCTCGTCTTTCTCCCTCACACACACGATCCAATGACGACGACGACCAACAACGTGAACGGATGTTTTGGAGATACGAAGCTGACCAAAGTGTTCGTAGGAGGATTGGCTTGGGACACTCACAAAGAAGCAATGTATGATCATTTCATCAAGTATGGTGACATCTTGGAGGCTGTCATTATCTCTGACAAACTCACTCGTCGTTCCAAAGGCTATGGCTTTGTCTGTTCCTCTTCTTTCTCTCTTTTCTTTTCTTTCTTGATCTCATTTTCTATTTTCTTGTTTTCTCATTGAATTGTTTTTTTTTTTGGTAGGTGACTTTCAAAGATGCCGAAGCTGCGAAGAGAGCTTGTGAAGAGTCAACTCCGATCATCAATGGTCGCCGTGCTAATTGCAATCTCGCCTCCCTCGGTGGCCGCATTCGTAAATCTCCCACCATGTCTTCTCCTCCTCAACAAGGTTCGTCTAAATTTTCTTATGTATCAAAATTTTATATACACATAAATTGTCATAATGTTGTCATATAGGAATTTTTCTTTGCGGATATGTTTTTTTTTTTTAATATATATCGGATGATCCCAAAACAACATCATGACTCTTGTGCAAAAATTCTTTAGGGAATCGTTATGGCATGCCGCATGTATAATGGGCGTTACATGCACTTATAAGAGTTACACCTACAATTTGGAAAAAAAAAAAAACTTAATCTAGGCAGGTCTATTTATTTACACTCCTATAGATATAGGAGACATTTTTGTAAGGACTAACTGATATGAATGGAATCGGAATACTACTTTGCCATTAGTCAAACTTTTTAGAAACCATCAAAATTTTGAAAACCAATTTTAACATTATCATAAATGATGTTTTTGACATGTGAAGGACCAAAAAATGGGAATAGGGCCACACCACCACATGTAGGGAATCAAACTCAATGGTACTACCCATCCGGATTTACAAACCAGCAACATCAATTTCAACAACATCAACAACAACCTCATCAAGCCGTTCCTTTCTATGGGTAAATTTTGTTCGACGGTCTAATATAATCTTCTTCAAAATGTACGTAAGGTAATAAAGTATTTGATTAGTCCGGTCTTGATATTAAATTCAGGTATCCTTCCTCCTACGTCGCCCCAAACATGACCTTTAATCAAGTAAGTCTTCTAATTTCTAAGCCTTCAATGATTTCCCACTTATGAAGTAAATTTATTTATGTGATGAAATTTAATGAACAGAAAGTTGGATACGTTGGAGGAACATATATGAATGGACACTATGCACCAATGCAACCACAACCGCAATATTACCACCATCAAATGTATAATAGTGGAGGACGAGTTGTGGTTGGGGCAAGTTCGATGGTACCTCTCTACACTGTTTACCCTTATCATCAATCTCAAGCCATCGGGTTTCCAAAACCACTTTCTTTTTCCACTGCTCCCATGTTGTCAGGTATTTTTGTTCATTCTATTTTCTAAAAACCTTATAATGAAAGCTTCTTTAGTGTGTATATATATATATTCACGAGATAAATCTGATGAGATACACACACATGCATACACAAGTTGGTCACGTTATTAATTTGAGATGTCGGTCATGGCCTCATGTGCCCATGATGTGGTATCACATGGATCCACCCTCAGCTAGCTAGGCTCTGCTTTAACACGTGATCCTTCGTTGTAGCACGTGTCTCTGTAATAATTTAGTTGGATTTTGGTGCTTATAGGTTAACACAAAAAAAAAAACGAAAAGGCTCCTTACATGCAAGGTGTTGTGATCTTCGTGTGTCGGAAAATATAATAAACTGATATTATAATGATTTGCTTTTTGACTGTTGAATAGGAGTTGGAGGAGAAAGCATACAGAAGAAGGCCATAAATTGATTGGCTACTACAAGCTGTTGATCAAACGACACAGCCCAAAATTATTCATTTTCTCCATCTCACCAATTAAGCTTTTAATTCTTTTTATTTATTTATTAGAGACATGTATTTCTAAAATTTAATTTTGTTACATTTAATAATTTATTCATTGAAGCTAGCTACTGAAGTTTCTTTTTTCTTTTTTTTTTGATAAAGTTCACTAATTAAGGTCACTTTAATGAAGTGTTCTACACTAATCTTAGTTATGAATGAATGGAAAAGTCACGATAGACTATACATGTATCTTCTTGGGCCAGCCTAACCACTGTCACATCTACCGCCGATTGTTCCTTTTGGGTATTGATTGCAGTTTCTAAGGGAAATTGGCTGAGTAACATAAAAACTAGAGATATTAACAGTTTATTCCCATAATTAAGAGACTTATAATAACAGAGACAAGAAATTACCGAAAAGTTTTAAACCAAACTCAAGTCATAGTCTAGGTCAAGTCATAGAGAAAAAAGCCAACACAATTCAAACTATGTCTCTCACTTTATCCTCATCCTGTTTCTCTTTTCATTGCCTCAGTCTTTTTATGGATACACCACCACATTAATAGCGAAACTATTGGTCGTATTTTTCGTCTACATACAAATAGTTAATTGACTCACATAAACTATATTGATGACATTCATTTAAACCCTTCATTTAACAATATTAACTGCATATAATTAATTTTGTTCACAAATAGTTATCTAAACATCTCTACATAACTTGTATATCCATAAAAACAGCTAATTTATAAAAATTACAAGTATAGTCATTTTCATGTAGTAATTTCTTACTAATTAACTTTATAAAGCAAAAGATCCTTTTTATCACACCATTTATCTCGAAATGCATAAATACAGAAAACTGAAAAAGGTTCTTTCAGCACCCGTTGGAAAGTTAGATTTTAAAAGTAAAACAAATTAGATTTTAAGGGGTTAAAACAACATTTGTTAAACAGTGAGGGTTTTATCTCAAAAGATAAAAAATAAAAAAAGTCAGGTTTCGATTAAATGGATCTTTAAGGATTTCTCTTTCTTCGGGCATCGCCTTTTCTTCTTCGACACTCACACTGGTCTCTGTAACTAAGGCCCAAGCCCTTCCCTTTTTTTCAGGTTCTCTTCTCCAATAGCTTTCATCGTATTTTGAGGTAATTGCGTCAATTTCAGCTTTCTCTTTGTGGATTTCACTTCTGGGTTCT